>PVLA01001984.1:0-304088 GCA_004027455.1 Hydrochoerus hydrochaeris
CCTGTCCTGTGAGAGCCATGCTGAGGTGGGCACTGTGCCCACACACAGGGCCGGGATGGACAGGGGGCACTGGGTCCCCCAGCCGGGCTGGGGTCTGTGCACAGAGCTCCTGGGTGGGAGCAGCTCCCAGCAGCCGCCCTGAGGGGCAAGGCAGGAACTCACCTCCTCCGGAACTGACACTTTGAATTTGCAAATTGGCCTGTGAGGAAATAAAGATTCATTGGAGAGAGGAGTGAGATGGTGCAGAGCAGTAGGAGGTGGGGCCAGCACTGACCCTCCTGGACTGTCCATCCCCACCTTTTCAAGTCCTCGGTCCAGCTTCTGAGCACCTGCAGGGATACTGTACTGTAGTCTTTCCAGACCCCTCTGAATTTCTTCTCTGAAAACAGGTGGGAAAAGAGGGTGACAGAAGGAAAGCTGACCAGCAGCTGTCTCCAGAGCTATGTCTGCTGACCATGCAGAATCGAGGGACTGAGCCACGCATCCCCTCACCCATCCTGTTCTGCACTGGATCATTGCTGGATTCATGGCCTTCCCTGCTGAGCCATCTAGCAGGGGGAGTGGCCAACAGCAGGTCCCACATGGACCAGTGGCTTTCAGGTACTCCACCCTCAAGGGCCCCCCAGGGACTTCCTGAGGGGAGTGGGACCCAGGGCCATGCAACCTGAGTCCAGAGCTCCAGGAGCAGACGCATACTTGGTGCTGACCTGAAGCCAAGGATGCCCTGGCTGAGGCTCTGTCCTCCAGCAGGGAAGGCCGGGTCCCTCAGGTCATCAGCTCAGCCTGCCTTTCGCTGTCCCCACAGCACAGACCCTGACCTGGCCCCACCAGGGCCACCAAAGGAAGGAGCCAGGCTGCTTCCTGAGCAGTGTGAGCCGAGGACCTGAGGGCTCCTGCCATGGAAAGGCCGAGGATGGGACGTGGCCACAGCCTGCTGAGGTAGCCAAGCCCTGTGCCCAGGCTGCAGGGACAGGGCTGTCAGGGGCTATTAGAGAGATGAGGCCAATCAGGGCAGGCTCCTCTGGCTGTGGCTCTGGTGGCAACACAGGGGCAGGAAGGGGGACTGGGCTCAGACTGCTGGACTGCGACAGGCTGAGCCTGCATAGCAAGGCCTCCCAGAGTGGGGACCCTGAGGGCAGCTTCCTCCTGGGGTAAAGATCCTGCTGTGCAACTCCAAAGGCCCAGGACCTGTTCCTTCCTAGCCCTGCCTGGGAGGAGAAGCCATGGACAGCCCTTCCCTGGGAGGCCCAGCCAGCCCTGCCCAGCCCAGCTCCTGCCCTGTGCTCAGTTTAGCCCACCGCCCCAACACAGCCTCCACCCCCATGTCCACGCAGGTCACACACACAGTGCACAGCAGCCCAGACCTCCCCTGTGCCCATAGATCCAGCCTCTCCCTGCTCCTGCTGCCAGCTATACTCAGGGGTGACCTGGGCCTGGGCCCAGGACCCCCCTGCCCTCAGGGCTGACCTGTCCTGCTTCACTGTGCCCTGGCTTCTCTCTGGAACACCCTAGCAGCTCCTCTACAACCCAAGAGCCCCTCTTCTTCTCCTCTGAGCTCCTCCTCTCTGAAGAGGCCCTGCATTGAGGCCAAGTGGCCCCTCACTCCCAGACTGTCAGCCCCTCCGCAGCACCCCTGCTTGGGGTCTCCTTGTCTCTGGGCGTAGGTGGCCTCCTTCTCCCCACATGCATGTGACTTAGGGTTCCCTGTGGCACTCAGAGCCGCTAGCACTCAGCAGCCCCTGGGAAATGTCCCGTCTTGGACCCACTGAGGACCCCTGTGCCCTGCAGAGTGTCCCAACTTCTCCTGGTCCCTGCTGCATTGGCCCAGGGCAGAGTATCCCCTGTGTTCAGGGGCTTCCTTCTGTCCAAGGTACCCATGGGGCCCACAGACCTGCTCCACCAGGCTCCTTGTAGGCTGGGCTTGTCACAGTCTACCTCTCTCGGACCCATAGGTTTAGACTTCAGGGACAGGAAGCCAGGCTGAGGTCAGTGGAGGCATTGAAGTGTCCCCCTCTAGCCCACCCTGTGCACTGGAGAGAGCCCCCTGGGAATCTCAGCAAAGCCTTCTGGCCCTGTGAGCTGCAGACCAAGCCTGCTCTGGGATTCAAGTCAGCATCTCTGTATGGCTTGTATCTAGATGTCCCCCAAAGCCTCATGTGCCCACAGGTGGGGTTGTGGGAGGTGGATGAATAACGGATGTGTGGTGCAGGGTTAGTCCCCAGATGGCTTTAGCATAGTCCTGGGTGTGGCTAAATGGATTTCCAGGAGACAGAAGCCCCACACTCAGTGTGGGTGGCACCAACCAATAGACTTGTACCCTGGGTGTAATAAAAAGGGAAAGGAACCTGCTGCTTCGGTGATCCCTGTCTGCCATGGACTATTTGTGCTTGTTGATGCCCCTCTGCTAGGCTGCCTGCCCTGGAACCAGCCAACTACAGACTGAAACCTCCACAAACTGTGAGCTAAGATGAAGTGGTGAGTGTTACCTCTTTGTCCCAGCCATGCGTAGGTGAGCGAGACGACCTACCTGTCCGAGGTGAGTGGCAGGATGATGTTGCCCTTGCTGGAGTAGGTGATGAAGGATATGCGCAGGTCGGGACTGGGGGAGGCAGGGGTTGTGAGAAGTCACGCCCACACCAACGTGCTGCCCCCCAGCCCTCGGGAAGAGGTTGGGCCAAATCACCCCCTTGCCACCCCTTTGCTTTCACTTTGGGGTACACAGTGAGACACTGGGGAACTGAATAAATTTGGTGAAGGATCCGGAAGCCTATGGAGGTGAATGAGCCCAAGAAGGGGAGATGATCAGGACAGCCTCAGGCCCTGTCCATGAGCTTCAGCGCTGAATGGACGTCCAGGGTCTAGTGGACGTCTAATGAAGGTGCAGGGAGCCTGCGATAGGAATGAATGAACTTCACACTCTCCAGCAGAGGACAGAGCCTGCACAGCCCTCATGGGGCTGCCCTCCACCTGGCCTGTGCCCTACAGTCACCTTCTTTCTGTCCTAGCCCCTTTCCTCCCATCTCCTCCCCCCTCTTTCCAGCTCAGGAAACCCCTCCCCTCTGGGTGTCATTCACACCCCCCTTCCTGGCGCTGACCACTGCCCTCAGTTCAGGACCTCTTGTCTGTGGCCCCGGGGCTGCAGCCTCCCTGGCTGAGCTGCCCGCTGCTCCCACTCTGGCTCGCAGCTCCGTCACCCACAGCTGCCAGCGTTTTTCTCCTGGAGAACAGCCCTGAGCACATGGCTCCCTGCCCAGGAACCTTCCCGGGCTCCCTGTGGCCCAGAAGAGGAGGTTCTGCCCCTCCCCGGCCTGGCACAGTGAAGCCTTGGGCCCTGGCCCCAGCAACCTGTGAGGACTTGTCTCTAGCTGCCCCCGAGTTTCCCTCAGTCCCCAGCCTGAACTTGCCACCCCCTACACCTCACCCTAGGGGTGCTGTGACTCTGACTCCTCCATCCTTCAAGGTCAAGTTCACTTCCCTCACCCTGGCATGTGCTCAGGACACCCTCCCTCTAGGGACCCTTGCCTCCCCTTCAGCCTCCCTGCATGATCTCGGTCCCTGTCCTCTGTCCCTGAGCACTCCGTGTCCCGGTGTGGATTGCCAAGTTGCTCGTCTGTCTGTCCTGATTTCGTCCCCAGCCTGGGGGTCCTGGAGGCAGGTGGGGTCCCTGCAGGTGCCCATGCTCCTAGGCAGGGCAACCACACTGCTGAGACCCAGGGGAGAGTACACTCTGTCCCTTATCCTATCCAGTTACAGTGGGCTGTGTGCCCCCACCGAGGGACCCCACCGAGTCTGACGGGTGAGCAGGGAATCCGCAGCAAGGAGAAGCATACTCTGTCAACTCTTTCAACATATTCTGCACAAACCAGTAAACCTGATACCAGTTGTTACCCATGTAGGTGGACCTGAAAACAAAAGAGACACCAGTGAGGGGATGAGGTGTCCCCTCAAGGGGACACAGCCTCTGCCTCCTCCTTTTTTCCCTGCAGGATCCTTACTAAGCCTCCCCCAGCCCAACAGGGCCAGCCACAGTGACCACCTGTGGGCAGCCTGGTGACCACCTGTGGGCAGAGGCTGGCCCTCTAGAACTTCTGCTGAGTTTGAGGGGCCTCCCCGAATGAGGGATGCTTGGTCAGCACCCAGTGTCTGATCCCAGAGGGGAAGGCGGTGCGCTCAATGCAGGGAGAGAGAAAATTGGATTGGAAAGATTCCTGGGCATCTCTGATTCGCAGGCTCCCTGGGTCCCCACTTCTTTATTTTATGTGATGCACTCTGCTCCCGTGGGTGTTGGGATGTTGGCATCATGACCGTCAGAAAACTTAAGAGACATCCCCAGGTCCCGATGTGACCAGGTGTGGCCACTGGTCCTCCCACTGGGCTCCCAGGTTCTAGGCGTCAGACCTGCCCCTGCGATGGAGGAGCCTTTCCAAGCAGTGTCTGCCCCCTGCCTTCCTCACGACACCCCAAATCCCTCTCCCTCTGCATATTTCTCAGCACCATGGAGGCAGGGGAGACATTTCCTATGGGAACCTGGGCGTTGGCAAGGGTGACCAGCACCACAGACTGTGTGACACCTCAGCTTTGTCCCCAGCCTGCTGTCCCAGCCTCTGCAAGACCAGGAGGACTTTTCCAGCAGGCACTGCCAAGGGAGAGGGAAGGCTGGCCACTGCTGCCCTGGTGCCAGCACGTGGACCACAGGGATGGCTGCAGGCTCTTCCCGTCCCCCTGCCTCATCCTGCCCTCCATTTTCTGCCACCCAGGGGTTCCCAGGTGGAGAATGAGGGGCAGGGCGAGGGCAGAGCCTCTTGACCTCCTGTTCAGTGGGGACCACGCACAGCTGCCTACATCCCTGAATATGGTCTCTGGGTCCCACAGATGTGCAGATATGAGCACCATGGGCAAAAACTTTGCCCAGGGTTGGAGGGCATGTGACACTCAGGAGCGAGCTTTTGTCTGAGGTCCTAATGCTGCCACAGCTGGAACTGAGGCTGTGGCCCCACCTGGGCTGCTCCCCTGGACCATATTGGTGCCTGTGCTTCATGAAGCCCTTGCCAGGAGGCCACCCTTCTCCCTTCCAGAGATCTAGTGCCCATAATCGTGACCCCTGAAGGTCACACAAACAGCAAGTGCTGCCTCCTCTGGCCCCTTCCTTCCACTGACCTACATCTAAATCAGTGAGAATGCTAAGCGGAAACAGAGGCCTGGATGGTTCTAGATGGATCAGAATGACACCCCTGGGCAAGTGTGTCCCAGGCCCCCTGGTGTTTTGGACTCTTAAAATGTTTGTCTACAATTTAAGTTGGCTTATAGATAATTGCCAGTAGAGTTAAGCGCATGCTTCCCACCCAGGTTGCCAGCTGAACAAAATGATGTCAAGACTGCCTTTGCAAATGTGGTGCATATTTTTGTTTGTGTAGAAAAACTTGGGAGTCTTTCACTGGTCAAGAATAACATGTTAATTGTTACGATTGGGTTCTCAAGGGTCATCTGAAAAAGTTTACTGAGAAAATTAAAGAGGGACCCCTTAGGCTTGGGCAACCTGCTGAATGAGACTCTCCTTGGTGAGTAAGGGAGCAGATGCCTGCAGACATTTATTCCAGTCTTTATTCACCAATAATTTCCATAGCATTTTGGGACAGCCCTCCCCCCAAGAAATACTACTGAACACACTATAGTGTGTTTACATTGATTATCATCCAAAGGTTAGCTTTTCTGCCAGTAAAACAATAAAATTGTCTTATTAAAATGCTCTTTATAGAACTAAGAACTAAGAACATCTTATTGGTGAAAGTTGTTGATGGTGATAAACTTTTTAGACTCAAACATCTGGCATTCCCTTACTTGTGTTGTATCTATTTGTGATGAAATGTACATGTCAGTCCAGTGTTGGACAACCAGCCAAGTAATACAAATACATTTTCAGGCTTGTGCTTGTGTTATTGTTGTGTAATTGTGTTGTAACAATTAAAGGTACCTAAACACTGTACAGTCCAGATAATGCCTCTCTAGTGAGTTAAATTTAGACATTAATAACCTTTAAAGTGTACCTATAAACAAGTACATTCTGCATAAATATCACTCTGGTAACAAAAATAGTTGAAAAATAACAAATTTAGGTAAAAGTTTATGTCATTTAGTCTCTCGTAATTAGATAACTAAAAAGTTATTTTATACTAAATGGACATTCAAGTGTTTTTTCATTCTGAAATATTATATGTGGCTCTTGATCTCAAGTTTTCTCTGTAAAATTTTATAATTGTCCTCTGGTAACATTTTACAGAGATTCAACTTCTGAAAGAACAATGACTGGTAAGAAATACTAGCCCTTTGACTATACTTTATATCTCAAAATGCTTGATATGCAGATGAGATTATAATAATTAAGCTCACTGCTCCCAATGCGATACCATCATAACCAGTGAGGTCTTCTCTCCTGGGTGCCCAATAACTGAAATTTAGAGATTAGAAATAGAAATGTAACTGGGCTAAAAGGACAGCCAATATTTTAGCCTTCACTCTCAGCAAGGACCCAGTATATGAGGGGCCATTTTCTACAGGAAACTTTAGCGAGTCACCCAACCTCCTGAGTAGAAAGACACTAGAACGCAGGGAACAATAATTGTTGAATGTAAAGTGTGCCAAAAAGAAGATCACCAAAGAGGGAAAGTCTCCTATCCTTTCACAGAAAGCAGTATGGTCAAGCAAGACCATAACCCATTCTGGCAGCTCCGAGAGAAGAGATGGAGGCTCTGTGCATGGTTCAAAAAAAAAAAAAAAAGTAACACCTACAGAGACTGACCTTGATAGATAGAAGTTAATTTTGACTAACACAGGTCTCACTCTAACTTGGTCTTTAAATACCTAGCTGAAAAGTATAACCAAAAGATGTATAAAACAATGCTATAGTAATAAAAGCTAGATCTAAAAGGGGGCTCCAATTGCTGACCCCTTCTGGCATTTAACACCTACAAGGGTAACTGACTGTTATGGTTGATACATTGTGTCAACTTGAGAGGTTTGAAGTTTAACTAAGACTCAGCAGGGAGGGAAGACGGTTACTGGTAAATATTCCCACCCTGTGCAAGAGGCAAGCAAGGAGATTCTGTCAGTGCTACACTGGCCCGGTCAGGGAGTGACTTGTATACAATATAAAGCAGGAAAAGAGACTTGGCCTCCTTTTTTGCTCTGGCTGCTTTTGCTGGCTGCTACCCTGGAGTGTTGCCCCAGTGCCACACCTTTCTGCCTTGGAGTCAGCTGATTATGGACTGAAACCTCCATCAACTGTGAGCTAAATAAACCTTTACTTCCTGTGTTGGGTATCTTGTGTCAGCAATGAGAGAAAAATAACTAACACAACAACCAAACTCTCCATCTTCTTACAACTACAACTAGAGGGACTTATGACAAGAAATGTCAATTTTGGATCTGACATTTCTCAGTACATGGGTCTAAGAGCCAACTGGTTACCATCACTATTCCAGTCCCTTAGGAGCAGTGCACAGATGTGGCATTTCCCCCTCCCAGCTGCCTTTCCATTCTAGTGTTCATGCTTTGATTACACATGCTTTAATTTCTTGGAAAACTTGTTTATTCTTGCAAAACTAACCAAGTGGTCCTGCAGATGGAACCAATGACAATCATATACACTGACCTTGTGAAGAGATTTTATAACTGCTAAACTGCACCATGACTCCCAAGCAGTGCCCATTAGGTTAGTTGTCTGGAGAAGGCCCCAGGGCTGGGCCACCTTGCTATAGAGACAGGGCCAGCCACAGCCCCTGTGGTGACAGCCCCCATTTCAGCAGATAAGGAAGGCGCTGAGGCTCTGCAGGGGGCTGAGCACTGGAGGGCCTGCTTGCCCTCTTTAGTCACAGGGATGCCCCCTGAGGCCCCATCCTGCCTGCAGTCACTGGGGACCAAGTCTTCCTGGGGTCAGGTGGAGGCAGGATGGGAGGGCCACTCACTTGTCCAGGACGAAGTAGATGTCAGAGGCAATCAGGCATTTCTTCTCCTCTGCTTTCTTCTTGTGCCAGTTATGTGCCGGGACCCAGGGTTCTAAATATCCGAAGCCCGGGTCAAGTCTCTGGATGTTTTGCCAGGTGATGATCACTTCCATGGGGCTCGCTGTGCTGAACAGGGGCGGAAACAGCAGCAGGAACAGGAGGAAGCGCACACAAGGGCCACGCCTCCTCATTTCCTTGGCTGCCCCTGGGACCTCTTTGCTCCTGGAACCCTGCCCCAGGGCCCAGGTGGGGCAAGCATGAGTTGTCTCAGGCTTCCTGCCCAGCCACCCTGCCTGTGCCCAGGAACTGAGCCCCCTGGAACCTTGTCACCAATGCCCAGTGTTTGCACACCAGATCCCTCTCAGAGCATGGGGACTGGGATACAGCAGCTGTGGATATGCTGCCACGCACTGTCCCCAAAGCCCTCCCCCCACCCTGGGGCAGAATACTCTATGGCTTTGATGGACTGGAGGGTTGACATGGTGACTTTGTGACCTGCAGCTCTGCCTAGGGTCCGGCATGTTGACAGCATCAATTGGGGGTTGGGGGGTCATAGGATCTCTGTGTGATGGTGTGGGATGAGGCCTCCCTGTCCCTCTCCCCAGCCCTCATGGGTTGAACCGGGAGTGCTGCTCACGGAGAAAGGGCAACAGTGCTGGCTGAGATCAGGATGTCACCATGGCTGGGAGCTTCTGAGACTGGGAGGCAGTGACGAAGGACACTGTGTCCACCCTGACACTAACCAGGCAACCCAGAGCTGGACGAGGTGGAGACTGTGCCCTGTGCCCAGGTCCCCTGTGACACTCTTTTCCCTGCCCCGTTACAGGCCACCCAACCGCAGTGACCTGAAACCAGGACCATTTTATTGTGCCCAAAACTCCATGGCCAGATCTTCAGGAGGGCAGAGTGCAGAAACCCCGTGATGGGTGCCCTGGAAAGGCTGGGGAGCAGGATGTGCCTTAAATGGCGGGGTTTCATGCAGTTCTATGGAGGCTTCACCACTCTGGTGTGTGGCCCACTGGCCGGTGCCCCAAAGCTGGGCTCCACTGGGACTGTTCATGCAGACCCTGCGCCTGACCCCTTCCAGGTGACTTGGGCTTCCCCAGAGCATGACCAAGCATCAGGGACTGTGGCCACTTATCACGGTGACTCAGAGCCCCACGGGAAAATTTTTGAAAAGACCAGGTAAAAGCTGAAGGGCTCTTTATGACATCAGCTCAGAAGTCACACAGTGTCCCTTCCACTGTGCAGGGTCAGAGCTGTCACTGCCCTGCCTAGGTCCCAAGAGAGGACAAGGCCTGGGCCTCAGTGACCTGCTCGGCCTTCTGTGACCTACTGCAGGCCAGCCCTTGGAGACATGGCAGCAGGGGCTATAGTGAGGGCACTCCTCACAGACAAGGCCTTCAGAGGGAATGAGAAGCTTCAACTAATGCAGGGAAATGATTTTAGAGATACTTTATCAGGTGCATTTCCTTCTGTATACACAAGAGGAAGATATGAGTAAAAACCTTCCTCTTAAAAATTACAGGTGTGTCGGCCCCCACCTGGAATCCCATTACTTGGGAGGCTGAATTCAAGGTCAGCCTAGGCAACCAAGTGAATTCAAAGCCAGCCTGAGCTACATAGTGAAAGCCTGTCCTCCCCCAAAAAAATCTATTGCCCATGTTTCAATGTGTGTAACCTATAAAGGATAAGGGAGCAGCTTGAATGGAGGTTGTGTTTTGTGTTTGTTTTTTGACAACTCCTTGAAACTGTGGAATGCTTGCATGGGGCTGGATCCCATGGAGGGTTGTGGTCCCTGCCTGTCAATGTTTTTGGGCTTCTGGCTCCTGAGCTTCAAGGTCTTCAATGAAGGAATGCAGTCTGGTCAAGGCACAAAGCTGGACTCCTGCACAGTTTTGGGGTCCTCCACCAAGTACTATATGCTGGGATGAGGAAAGTTGTAGAGAATTCCACACCCAACCACCCAGTGACACCATTCCCCAACTTTCCCAGGACTCCCCATCATAAGACCTCCCCACTCTGCCCACCTGATGTCTGACCATGGAGTCCAAGGCATAAAGAAGTCCTACTCTCCAGTCACAGAGCTTGGAGGGCCCATTAGAGGTCAGGGATTAGGGACTGTTCTCCTCTCACAGCCCATGGCCTCTACCTCATCCAACTCCACCACTGTCTGGCTGGCTGCAGGACACTCACAGTAGCTTCTGTTATGACTTGTGTCTAGATATCCCCCAAAGCCTCATGTGGTGATAGGTGGAGCTTTCTCATAGGTGGCTGGATCCAGAGTGTGTGGTGCTGGGATTGAATTATGTGCAATGCTAGGATCAAGGGCACTAGCATAAAGGGTGTGAGTGCCACCTTCCCTAAGTAGCCTGTATAAGACATAAGAAATAGGAAGAGCTGTGTTCATCCCTTAGTGCTTTGCTACCTTCTGCTCACCATGAACTTTGTTTCCTCTGTAATGCTACCCTGCCTTGGAGCCATCCAATTGTGGACTGAAACCTCTACAAACTGTGACCTTAATAAACCTTTCCTCCCTTAACTTTGGATGTGGAGTATTTTGTCTTCACAACAATAAAAGTAATGAACATAGAATTTGGTACCAGAGGAGTGTGGTCATTGTTGTGTTACCTAACCACATGTTACCTCACCATGTGGTTTAGGAGCCTTTGGAACTGGCTTATGGCAAAAAGAAGAGTTAGGAAGCGTTCAAGGACACCAGTTGAAAAAGTAGGTCTGGAAGGCCTGAGGCTGTACTGGATGGGAGATTCTGGTCAGAGGTCAAAAGCCCAGAAAGCTGATAGTAATTCTGCAAATAGAGACCATGGTCAAGACATTTTTGCTGGGAAGAGGACTGCATTGGTTGCTTGACTCCAGATGGTGTGTGTTAAGGCTTGGTAGAAAGTTTGTCTGCACTTTACTTGTGTCCAGAGTCTTTGCCTGGCAGACTAATTCAATTTACAGAAGAAATTTCAAGGCAGTTTAATGTTGAGGGAGAGGCATGGCTACTGATGGGGAATTTTAGTCAGATTGATATTGAGATGATGCACAACATAAATCTGGCTAATGTCCCAGCTGAGCAAACAGCCCTACAGAATGGCTCTAAATATTGTTAGCTTGGTCAGAAAGGAAGCCCCAGTACAGTTGCATTTTGTAAAGATGGAAGAGAGGGAAAATTGGGGTTGAAAAGACTAGCAAGCAAATGCCAGCTACTTCAGAAAAGAAAGCAGAAAAAAAACATCCTCAGGACAACACAAGAATCCACAAGACTCCAGCCTTTTCAGCCTCAGAGTTGCAAAAGTATAACCCTTTGCTTAGAGAAGAGAGCCGCAAAGCACCATGTTCCAGGATGGTGGTGGCCTAGGGAAGTTGTTCCTCAGGATTTGGCTCATAGGCACTCGAACACTAAAGTCATGAAAGATGGAAGCCTGATAACTCCTCCAGCTGTCAACAGACCTTGATATCATCCAAGGGGTGGTGGTTTTAGTTTAATACATAATGGAAGAGTTGTGTGGGCAGGAAGGTTTCCACCAAGATTTCAGAAGAAATCTTGGGAACCCAGGCAGTGCACCCCTGAGAGCACAGTGTGTGAAGCTGTGAGTATGAAGCCAAAGGCAGAGTGGAGACCTCAGAAGCTTGGAGAAACCAGAAGGAAGATCACAAGGGAGCAGCTGAGCCAGCCTGAGAAAGCAGCTTTTGAAGCTACAACCACCCACAGTGCCTTAGAGATGAAGCCACCCAAGCTCTTTGGAGTTCACATCTTGCAACAGATTGCCTTAGATGCTGCATGTGGGACTAAAGGATTTTTGTTTGCCCTGCTGGATTTTGGACTTGTTTTGATCCCTTTGTGCTGTGTTTCCCATTTGTGCCTTTTGGAATAGTAATGTTTATGTTGTGCCAACAAATGTTGGCAGTATTTAACTTCCCTTTCATTTGTACAGGAGCTCATAGGTAAGAGTTTGCCTTAAATCTCTGAGGAGACTTTAGACTTGGACTTTTCAGCAATGCTGAAACTGTTGGGACTTTAGTTACTCTCAGACATGGACTAAATGCCTTTTGCATAAAGATATGTGCTCGGATCTTTGGGCACTAGGGGCAGAATGTTATGGCTTATGTTTAGATGTTCCCCTAAAACCTCATGCAGTCATAGGTAAAGCTTCTTGAAGAGACACTGGATGTAGACTGTGTGATGCTGGGATTGATTAATGGTGTAATGCTAAGATCAAAGGCACTAGCATTAACAGTGTGAGTGCTACTTGCCCTAAGTAGCCTGGATAAGACATAAGAAATAGAAAGAGCTGTGACTGTCTCTTACTGCTTTGCTACTTTCTGCTCACCATGAACTATGCCTCCTCTGTGATGCCCCTGTACCTTGGAGCCAACCAATTATGTACTGAAACCTCTACAAACTGTGAGCTAACTGAGCTTTCCCTGCTTTGACTTTGGGCATTGAATACTTTGTATCAGCACCAAGAAAAGTGAGACACCTCCCACATCTCCCTCCCTGGCTCCCAGTGCCTGGAGCCCCTCCCTCCATGATCCATAGTGACATTCTGATTTGAGAGAGCACTGCTGCCCCTCTCTGTTAGCAGCAAGTCTGGTTCCTTAGGTGGCCCCCTGAGGACCCACGAGGGACAAAGAGTCCTCATCGCACAACCCCTTCAAAAACGCTATGACACCCACCCCCCCAGGAGATGCCATCAACATATAGTTCCCTGGGCTGAGCTGCAGGTCACACGGTCATCATGTCCATCGTAACACCATGGTATTCTGCTATGGGGTGGAGAAAGGGCCCCAGGTACACCTAGTCAGTGGCAGAACACCCGGAGCAGCATGTCACATGTCCCTGTGCTCAGAGAGGGAAACTGTGTGGACACACTGGACACTGGTGACAGGGCTCCAGGAGCCATGGTCCCTGGGTGCAAGTGAGGTGGCCAATCAGGAGGCGCAAAGTAGTTGGTGATTTGCCTCCCTGGGGCCTGGGGTAGGGTCACAGGGACAGCCAATGTAATGGGGGGGCAAAGTCCCTGTGTGCCCTGCTCTGGGCCCTACCTCCTGCTCTGGCTGCTGCTGCCTACACCACTATAACAGCCCAGAGCTTCCTATAGCCTGGCTCAGGCTGGAGAGATTTCCACCCTGTTGGAGACCAGTATGAAGCGGCTCTGAGCAGGAAGAAAATTAACTAATTGGCTTTTTCTGTTTATCTGTGTGTCTGTCCTAGGCCTCAGCCCCTTGCCTGGTGATGGGAGATGATTCAGAGTAAGTGAACCTCTAGGAATCACTGGTCCTGGCTGAGGCCTGTAGTGGCCTGTGAGGCCAGAGATACCTCAAAGGGTAAGATGAGGTCACAGCTGAGGACACCTTGTGTGCAACCAATGAAGCAGATAGAGACTGCAGCTCTTAGGAAATTAAAATTGCAAATACAGCCTGCCAAGGGTGCCTGCTGAGACCAGGTGGGCATGTTCCTGTCTGGACAGGCCTGATAGCATATGCTTTGTGTGAATGACGGCCTTGCAGCCTAACCCGAATTATTTAAACTCCCTTGGCGACCCATGATGTCACCCAACTCTCCATTCATAATGCAGTGAATCTGCCTCTATACCTCCCCCTTGATCTCCCCTTAAAAGCCCGGAAACTCCCTCGGGCAGTGCTGTGGCTCTTTAGAGAGATCCAGGTCCAGCCCACTGGTATAATAAACTGCCTCCTCAACCTCCTCAGCGCTGCTTCTTCCCGTGTTTGCTCTGTTTTCTTTAACACTGTGACCTTCTGGTTCTTGGAGGGGAATGAAACACCCAGCAAGGTGGTGACCGTTTGCATCCAGCCATCACCTGGGCTTACTGGCCAGTTTCTCCTTGGAGTAAGCTGAAGGAAATGAGCAAATCCCTTGTGTGCCAGAATTTGCTCCTGGTCATTTCTGAGGGCCATTAAGGGAGCCACCTGTGCAATTCCCTATGACTCCAACGTGCATTGGTCCAAGCGGGACCAGAGTGAGGAGAAGGGGAGACAAGAAGGGTAATTCAAATGGGGCCCCTGAGAGAAAGGCTTCTACCAGAGAAGGAGTGGCCACATCTGTGTTTCCTAAAAGACTGGTGGCCTTGGGGAGGATCAGTTGGAAGGCGAAGGAAGCCTGGCGGTAGTGCCAAGAGGAAGCATCCCAGGCAGCCTGGGGAAGGCAGGTGGGAGCCTGGGACCGGTGTGCACAGAGGGGAGAGGAGATGGGCCCAGGCCCCACCCACAGGCTAGGGCTGGCAGAGGGGAACAGGTGAGCTGATGTCCACCCTGCAGACCCAGGGCTCTGGGCAGTGTCACTCTGCTGCAGGGGACAGAGTTTGCAGCCCTCCTTGGGCATTGAGACCGTGGTAACTGCTGGAACACAGCCAGAGTGGCTGCACTCTGAAAACAGAGAAGACCGTCCACCTCTGCCCTGAAACAGTGTCAGCAGAATTTAGATGAGAAGCAGGTGAGTCTGCCCCAAGTCTCTCCTGTTTCTCGAAAAGCAATGACAATGCTGAATCGAGGGCCCACAGCACAGATCTTTCCATCTCCCCTCTCCTGTCCTCTGCTGTGGGCCAGGATCGGTGGAAATAGCTTTTCACTGTATTTATGAAATGATGGCAGGAAACATGTCCACTTATGTACAGGGTGTGTGTATTTTGTAAAGTATTTCCAATCTGCTTTAGGTGAATGGATGGATGGAGAAGACAATGGTACTGTCTCCTGACCACCAGGGTCTCTGTGGGGACAATTCCCCGCACACCTGATGAGTCCTCTTTCTTGCTTTGCTGATCATATCCCCGTCTCTCCCTTTCAAGTGTTTGATTACAAGGTGTCTCGGTATGGGCTTCTCAGCCTTATCCTACGCGGCTGGATTGGAACCACAGATGGGTCTCATTCCTGAAATTTTGGGATGTGTTTGGTTACTAATTCTTCAAGGAATATCTCCGCTCCTTTCTCTCTTTTTCACTTCTGAGAGTCTTTCATGGTCTGTAGAGGTTGGGAGCTGTTTCTTCCCGTCTACTGCCCTTATCTCTATCTGTTTATTATGAAGTTTTCAGAATAATGGTTTACCATCATCTTATCATGCTACGGAACATTAACATGGAGACAGTTCTCCCTGCAGGAGGCACTCAGAGAGGTGAGGAGCCCAGTGCCCTTGCTGGCTCCACCTTGGAGCATTACGCCACTTCCTGCTCTCTCCATGGTGCCAGCCTTGCAGACAAATTTGCAAATTCAAAGTGCCAGAAGAGGTGAGCGCCCGCCTTCCTCCTCAGGGCGGCTGCAGGAGCTGCCTGCACCCCAGGAGCTCTGTGCACAGACCCCACAGCTCCCCAGCCCAGCTCTGGGAGCCCAGTGCCCCCTGTCCCATCCCAATCCTGTGCATGGACAGAGTGTCCACCTCAGCATGGCTCTCACAGGCCAGGAGGCTCCGTGGGTCCACACAGGAGGGTTGGTGACTTGGCTGCTGGACCTGCACTGGGCTCTGTGTGCAGAAGGACAAAGTCCAGGGCCTGAGCGGCCTGAGGACCAGCGTGAGGAGCCCGCACTATCGAGGGTGCAGAGCGTCTTCCCTTTCTCTGCTCCCATCTTCCACTGGCCCCCTGTTCCTGGCCCTGCATCTCAGACCATGCAAACTGCTGCATGGCCCAGGGTGGACATCCTGCTACACTGTGGGCTGGCAGCTCTGGGCAGGAATGGTGGGGCTTGATGGAGATGGCACTGGAGGAGGAATGGGGTCCCCTGTCCAGAACTCTGCTCAGGAGCAGGCAGTGGAGGCACCCCTCCCTGGCACCTCTGCAGGAGGGGCTGCTTCTCTCCACACCCAGGGATAAGTCAGATTTGGTGGGCAGGTGACTGTGCTGTCGTCCGGGTGGCAGATGTTTAGCCTGAGGTGCAGCATGGGTTCGGGTCACTGGGAGGAAGGACCACTAGCCCCTCTCTCTTCATCTGTACAGTGGCTCTGGGTGAGGTCCCCTTCTCTCTCTGGGATCTCTGGGCGGCAGGTGCTGGGCTCTGGGTACCTGCTGGGAGAGTGCCCTGCCTTCTGGGTGAGCCTAAGGCCCACAGTGGCACAGCAGATACAGAGGAAACTGACACTCACCTCACCAAACTCTCCTTAAATACATTTGGCGCCGGTCACCCACTAACCACAGCA
Source organism: Hydrochoerus hydrochaeris (assembly GCA_004027455.1). Taxonomy (NCBI): domain Eukaryota; kingdom Metazoa; phylum Chordata; class Mammalia; order Rodentia; family Hydrochaeridae; genus Hydrochoerus; species Hydrochoerus hydrochaeris. The sequence goes on from PVLA01001984.1 coordinate 16,153, forward strand.
ATGATCATACTGGACCCCCTCTGGGCTTCCGGGGAAGGAAGAGGGAGGTGGGCAAGGTCCCAGAGAGACCAGCTAAGCAGCAGACTTCCAGGGCCCAGCATGGTCCATGGCGGGCAGGCAGCTGACCGTGGAAGGGGCAGAGATCAAATTGGCAGGGTGACGATGTCATGCATGGAGCCTGAGTGGGGACATTCCTGTCACCTTACATCTCCCTGGAGCCTCAGAAGTCTGTAACACTCACAGTATCCTCATCCACTGATGGAAACTGAGGCAGGGGTGAGCAGGGCTGATTCCCAAGGCTGCCACACTAACTGGTGCTTTCATGGTCAAAGTTGTTGGATCTACTGACATGCTTACAAGCCGTTCCACCAAAAGCTCTCCTCTGCAAACGCAGAGGGTGATGTGGTCATCACTGTCCACACTGATGACAAACCCAGCTGGGCATCTTCACCCTGCCTGTGCCTTAAAATAAGTGACTAAAAAGCATAAACTTGACTATTCATTTGCCATTAAACAATTAAGAACTGTGATTTTCATGGAGAACTTGACACTGTGTTTCCCAGCCCTTGTGACAGATGAAGACAGACTGCTGGCAGTGGGGTCCCCATACCCAGCATCCACAGGGCAGCAGGGAACACGACCTGGAGGTGCAGAATAATTGGGTCTTAGACAGGGGAGCGACTCCCAGGGACATAGCTGCGCTGCTCAGCAACAAAATCCAGCTCTCGTTTATTAGAATCCACGGTTCCACGCCTGTGTCCAGTCCAGCAGCGAGACCTCTCGTCCACGCACACGGGGCCTGGGGTGGCTATGGGGCTGGGAGAGACAACGTGGGTCTGCAGGCCATCTGGGCAGAGGGGTGGAGCGAGGGCAGCATCCTGGAGGGGAGCCTGGCGCTCCTGGCTGCGGGGTGGTGGCACTGGGAGCAGTAGGCCAGGGGGAGGTTGTCCTGGCTGGGCTGAAGGTCGATCCTGGGGTCCCAGGATCCCTCAGCACAGAGCATCTTGAGGAGGTCAAAGTTGGTGCAGCTGCCCTGGAGGGAGACAGAGAAAGCAGGTGGCTGAGCGTCCTGGAACCGGGCAGAGGCTGCAGGTGGCAGCTGGCAGCAGGCCTGGGTGCTGCCCTGCAGCCTCCACTGCTCCCAGAGCCAGTCCAGGCATCTGAAAAGAGCCAGGCTGGGGCTAAGGAGTGGGTCTCACAGGGGTACAGGTCCAGGAGTGGAGGTGGGGGCCAGGTCCAGGATTGTGACCAGGGACAACTGACAGAAACTCTGTAGGTTTCTGCCCCTGACATAAACTGGGAAAGCTTGAACATTTCACACAGTTGCTTGGAGGATTAATCAAGGACCAGGACAGCACAGCATAGCACCAGCCCACCGGAAATCTTGGTAAACACCAACCTCAGTGTCACTCATAAACAGGGACACAGGGACAAAGATGGATCTTTACCATCTGGTCTGATCAGCACATCCCCCAGCACGTGCCCCACCTGGGCTCTGAGCCACAGCCCCAGAGGACAGAGGATAGAGGTCCGAGCAGAGCAGTGGCCACTGTGCCCACCAGGAGCATCCTTGCGTCCTCCTCACCTTGTCACTGGGCTGAGACCATATCAGTGGCACTTGGTGGCAGCTGGGGTGACTGAAGTTGCACATGGTCACAGTACCCTAAAAAGCAGACAGAGTCTCATGGCTTGTGTCTAGATGTCTCCCCAGAGCCTCATGCTGTCAAAGGTGGGGCTTCTTCAGAGGTGGCCAGATCTAGACTGTGTGATGCTGGAGTGAAGGGTGGGTGATTACTAAATCAGTCCCCTGATTGGTTTGGCATAGTTTTGTGGATAGTGGGAAGAGCCACCCTGCGTATGATTGCTACCCACCCTCAGAGTGTGTACCCTGGATGGACTATAAAGGACAGAAAGAAGGTCTCTCTTGTCATTTGCTGCTTGCTGTTTCTGCTGCCTTCTGGCTGCCATGAACCGTTTCTCCTCTGTGATGCTTCCCTGCCTTGGAGCCAGCCAGCAAAGGAACGAACATCTACAAACTGTGAGCCAAATAAACTTTCCTCCTTTAGCTTCGGGTGTTGGGTATTTGTCCCAGCAGTGAGAAAAAGAACAAAGATGTGGGACCAAGAGGAAGGGCACGGCCAGGACTTAGCCCCCAGCAGAGTCAGGACCAGAGCTCCTAACAGCTTTTTCCCCAGAGACCAAGCTTGAGGTGCCCTGGGGAGCTCATTCTTGGATTTCTAGGGGGTCCGAGTGATGGTATTCTGGAGTAAATCTGGGGTTTGGGCCACAAAGAAGCCAGTAGCTGGCGTTGGAGGTGGTAGGCACACGAGTGGGAACAGAGGGTGTCAAGGGGGATAGTGTGGGCATGGGGCTGGACAAGAGCCCCAGGAAAGGGCAGGCGGGCATGCAGAGGGCAGGGGAGGCCCCAGTTCTGTGCAGGAGCTGGTGCTTGAAACCAAGGGAAAGGACAGGAAGGCAGAGAGGGGACAGCAGGAGCCTGGCCCAGGGTGGGGGCACTCTGGCTATCTGAAGAACTACTGTCCCTCTAGGTCCCTGGGTGGGCAGGGATGTCCCTGCAGCCAGAACCCACCACTGGCAGTAGTGCCCTCCTCTTTATAGGAGAGGTAGTGGCTTCTCACTGTCCCCAGCAGGCGGGGGGGCAGGGCTGGCTTCTCAGCAGGGCAGTGGGGGCACAGAGGCATGGCGCTCTCAGGAGGAAGCCACAGATCCCTGGGCTGGAGGGAGGGGGAACCCTGCTGGGTGCTGCCCTCCCTGGCCCAGATAGGGGATCTCGAGCTGTCTTCAGCACCAAGGGATCCCCACACAGCTCACACAGCCACAGCCCCTGACGGGTCTCCAGAGCCCCTGTCCCCCAGAACCCCAGCCTGGGTCACAGGGCCTGACCTCTCACCTCCAGGCCTCTGTTCACACACACACCGCGGCATGCACAGCAGCACACGATTATGGTGGGGTACACGGTGATGGGCGCTGGGGGTGGCGCTGTAGAATGAGGCGGAGGAGGTGCTGGAAGAGGAGGAGGAGGATGACGACCCCGAAGACCAGGCTTCTTGGCTTTCTGCTTCTGCAAGAGAAACACACCTGTCCAATCCCTGTCTGCAGTCCCTGGGGGCAGGGACATTGGGCTTTTCCCTGGCACCAGAATGTGGGGTCTCTTATGTTTTGGGGGTGACACAAGGACACTGAGCAGCCCCCCAGTGAGGGGAGGCCCCTGTGTAGGACAATCAAACTCCCCTGGCCTACGGTGGGGTCTCCTGAGGCTGCCCGGGCTGGCAGAAGCCTGACTGGGTCTGCAGGGATTGGGGCACCGGCCGCTGACTGTCCCTTCCCCCTGGCAGATGCCACCTCCTCAAGCCATGGTGCAGTCAGTACTGGACCCAGGCAGTACCCTGCTTCCTAGCGCCCCCAGCCAGGTCCCCTGGTCCAGGCACTCAGCACTTCCTGTCCAGCCCAGCTGAGCCCCGGGCTGTCCCCCACCCTATCCCTGTGCTCCCCTGGGGACTCCTTCACAGCTCAGCCTCACCCCACCCTCCATCCTCAGCCCTGCTGCCCCCAGGCTGCACCCAGCCAGCCCTGCCCTGCAGGAGACGGGGTTGAAGATGAATCCAAAGGTGCCCAGTGGACAGCCAGGGCACACACGGGGCCAGGGCGCCTTTCCCAAAGTCCTGAGTGCCCACATCCCAGAGTTATCTTTGGGATGACACCCAGTCAGGTCAGTAGGGAAGGTAACTGCCGAAACAGGCCCCAAGGTGCTCGGCCTGTGACATAGGCCAGGAGCAGTAGGACATGGAGCCGGGGGCTGGTGCCCGGGGACATCCTGACCCTCTGTGCCTTCTGCTTCACCGGGTGAGGTGGGGGATATGGGGCACAGACTCTGGTGCCTCATGTGAAGCACAGTGTCCCCCACGAGCCTGGGACAACAGCAGGACGCAAAGCAGGACTCACTTTCTTTGGCTTCGGTGGAGGTGGAGGTGGCTCTTCCTCAACCTGCAACATAAAGCGACCCAGCTTCCTGTGAGGGAGCTGGCCCCGTCCAGGGGTCTGGGGGTGGCCTCTCCTGTGGGATCCCGGCCCGGTTGGGGTCTGCTGGGTCAGGGAAGGTGGGAAATGGCCCAGGGGTGGAGCAGAGGGACCCACCGTCCTGCAGCACAGCCACCAGCACCACCAGAGCAGCGTGGGGACGAGCAGCAGGCCCAGCACCTCTGTGAGGAGCAGGAGGGTTTGGTTTGTCACCACGGGTGCTGGCGCCAGTGTCGGCTCCTGTGCTGGCTCCATGGCTGGCTCCTTTGCTGGCTTTGTTGCTGGCTTCGTGCTCAGGGGTGGGACAGTCTGCGTAGCGCTGGTGTTCAGGGGCCGCGGCTGCGTGACTGGGGTCCTGGTTGTGGGCAGGGTTGTAGTGGGGGCTGGGGTGCTGAAGTAGATCTCGGGTAAGACTTCCTGTGGAGAAAGCAGTCCCCGTGTGCCAGCACTGGTGCCGGGCAGGCAGCCCTAACGGCAGGTGCCTCAGGACACAGAAACCTAAAGGTGTTGCATGGCGGGGAGGAAACTGCTGAGGGCCCCGGGTTCCCCCAGGCTTCGCTGTCCTCTTCCCGGGTTTGTGTGCTGGGCTCGTCCCACCCTCTCTGAGCCTCAGTGGGTCCCTCCGCACAGGGTAGGGACCCCCATTTTTCCAAGGAACTCAGGGGCTCAGAGGGCTTGGGGGCGCCCAGCTCAGGCCCTGTGCATGTGGTAAGGGTGAAGGAACAGGGCTGTCCCCTGGTCGTCACAGTGAAGGGACACTGACTGCCTGCCCGGCCTGCCCCAAGTCACACGCTGGGTCAAAGGAGGCTGCAGAGGGAACTGGGCTGAGAACATGGGCAGCAAGGAGGGGACGGGGTGGCTGTGGGCTGGCAGAGCCCAGATGTGCTCCTGTGCCCATTCCTGGCTGTGCTGTCCTCACACAGCTGTCCCAGGTGGGCCATGAGGTCAGCTGCTGTCCTCAGAGACCAAGGCAAGTACATGGAGATGGTCACTCTGTGGGTCCTCACAGGCTGAGCCTGGCCTCCTCCTCCAGGCAGGGGAGGGCTGGTGACAGGGGCTGGGAGAAGGCACCTCTGGGAGCAGTACCTCCCTCCCGGGGCATCCAGCTGTGCTGCACCGAGCAGATCACATCTGGACAGCATCCCAAGGCAGGACGGAGGAAGGCTCTGTCGGAGGGGCTGATGGGATCTGAGGAAGGAGGAGGCAGGAAGAGGGCAGAGGACAGGGCCACGATAGGGCTGTCCCCATGTGTGCTTCAGGCAGGGTCCTGAGTGGTTCTGAGGCCACTTTACATCTGGGGCACTGATTTAGTGACATGAACCCCTTCCCCAGCCAGTGGAATCAGATTCCTGTGCCTGGACACCTATGTGAGTGATCCAGGTCCCTAGACCACAGGGTGGGGCGGAGGTCTGTCTGCACGGGAGCCTCTGTCCAGCCTCTCCAGGAGCCCATGTGCCCAGGGCAGGGCTCTCCCTGGCCAAAGTGCGTGGCCCCCAGCACTCACACAGTCCGCTATGGCCGGCACCTTGATACTGCGGGCCAGGTAGTTCTTCCCATCATTCAGGCTGACTTCCACCACAATGTCCCTAAGGCACAGAAGGGACAGACAAGAGACCCAGCCTATGGAAACCAGGACCTTAGTCTTGGCCAGGGCAGAGTTCCTAGGTCTGCTCATGGCTGTGACTCTGAAAGTCCCACTTTCAGGGTGGCCAGAGGGAAGTCACATGGGCCATGAGAGTTGCTCCCCCAAACCACTGCAAGGTCAGCCTGGCAGGGTGCGGCCCGGGCAGTGAGCGGCCCCCGTGGCGCATGGTGCCAGCCTGGCCATGGCTGAATGGCAGGGAGGTCTGCAGGGCGTCACCGTGCTGGCTTCTGTCACTCGCTGTGTGATCCCAGCTGGGAAAGGGGACCCGGAGGAAAGACTCCCAGTCCAGCCTCTCCCACATCTGCCCTCAGCAGTGCCCGGGCCTCTGTGTGTCCCTGGACACCTTGGGGGTCACCCACAGGGACAGGTGGGGCGGGCGCCCCAGCCCAGAGCAGGCAAACCTGTGCTGCCTGGAGGGGGTCACCCAGAGTCAGGACACGAGAGGGTGACAAACACAGGCCACACTGTCCCCACCCCCAGGACCAGGAACCACGGCGCTCACCGTCCCGGTTTTAATTTCTCTGGTTGAGGACAAACTATAGTGGTCATGTTCCTCCAGAGCGGACGCTCGTCTGAAAGAAATATACACGGGGATGATGTCAGTATGCAACTCCATCTGCTTTGTGACCTGCTGCCGTCCCGGGAGCAGCACTGTCATCCTGCCACTATGGTAATTATCGAGAGTATATGATCCCAACTTGAATTCCGGTCCTGACTAACCGAGCACGCTTCTCAAGCATAGCCATGCATGCAAACTTCTCTCCCAGCTTCCAGTGTCTCAGACTGGACCAAGCAGAGGAGGAGCCACCAGGGAATGGTCGCTGGGCAGAGGGACGTGGGAGGGGCAGTGGCCAAGCCCTGAGGCCAGACTACTGAGGGCTGCTGGAGAGTGAGCCAGGTGAGCTGGGTGGAATGGGCCCAGGAAGGGCTTCGGGTTTTTCCCAGCTGTGAGGGCTCTTTCCAGGGCTGCGCAGATTAGATTTTGCGTGTGGTGGGGTCATGTGTGTTTCAGGACTGGCTGGGGAGCTGGTGTGGGGTGGGGGGTGAGGGAAATCATTGATGACATTTGGATTTTTGACCATAGGGACCAGGTGGATGGTGGTGCCATTTATGGATTAGGGGAAGTCTGTAGAGTGAATAAGACTTTTTTGTGTGATTCTCTTATTTACTTGGTGCCGCTACAGAATCACTTATTTTTAAATGTGTTTTCATGCCTGTAAAATTTTAACTTTGCGAAATAATCGCGTTTCAGTGTGGTTTTTTCATATAGCCATGTAACACAGTGTGATAATAGCCTCCCTGTTGAGCTCTTAGCCTGTGAGCCGATAGTTAAAATTTGGGGCAAAACCACATACATAATTAAACTGCAGGGCAAAAGCTCAGAGGCTCTAGGAGAAGTAAACAACTGAGCTGTGGGGCAAAAAGCATACGTGTCCTTGAGAATCGAATGCTGGATAACAAGAGATGAATATTAACGCAGCAGGCTGTGTCTGGCCTTGGCCTCCTCCCTCCCCGAGATCTGCCTCCCCTCCAGGGACTTCCCGGCCCGACCTGCTTTTCTCCTGCTTTGTTGTCTTTTACACTGAGATTCTAAATAAAAACCAGGGAGTTTTTGGCTTTGAGGCTCCCCCCCCCCCGTGAGTCTTCTGGGTGCTGGGCACTGTCTGGTGAAAATAGCCCCTCTCAGACTCTCAGTAGTTGAACTAAGTCGGCCTCCCGGAAATCACTGAGCCTCTAGCTACCAGGTGGTGCACTGAGACACATCCCATCCATTGCCTGCCTCTGCACACCCATCCTTCCGCTTTATACCTTCCCTCCTTCCTTCCCTCCTTCTTTCCCTCCTTCCTTCCATCCTTCTTTCCCTCCTTCCTTCCATCCTTCTTTCCTTCCTTTCTTCCCTTTTCTTTCTTTTTCTTTTTGCTAGTAACAGTCTGCTTTCCTTCTTCACATCATCTTTTTCAGAGTCCAGAAATTAGGAAAAACATGATACTTAACTGACTCTGGCTTAATGGTTTCATTTTCATCCACTCTCCTGTAAATGACATCGTTTTGTTCTTTTTGGCTCAATAATACTCTGTTCTGTACATGCATTTCAGTTTCTCTAACCATTTATGAACTGATGGGCACCTAGATGGTTCCATGTGTCGGGTGCCATGTAACATGAATATGTAGGTGACTTTGATTCCTTCAGATATATGCTGTATTAGGGTTCCGTAGGACAGAATCAATAGTAAATATATGCATAATTACGCAAGGGGATTTACTAGGTAGGTTCACAGGATCAGAGGCAGAAGAGTCCATGTTATGGTTTGTGGCTATGTGCCACTTGAAGCCATGGGGGCAGGCTTCTAGAGATTATGATTGATCCATGGTCCAACGCTGGGATTGTGGGTGTGAATGCTACACCTACCCTAGGGTGGGTGGCCTATGTATCATATAAGGGACAGAAAGAGTCATCCTCATGCTCTTCCCTTTTTGCTCTTGTTGCTTTTGCTGTCTTCCGCAGCCATGAACTATTGCTCCTGTGTCATGAGTCATCCTGCCTGGGAGCCAGCTGGATATGGACTGAAACCTCCACAAACTGTGAGTTAAATATACCTTTCCCTCCTTAATTTCGGGCATTGGGTATTTTGTCTCAGCAATGAGAGAAAAGTAACCAAGACAGTCCACAATGGCTTGTATATATAGCACAGACCTATTAAAATAGGAAATAAAAACTTGTGACAATTATAATTCTCATTTCTGTAGCTGGTCACTGGTGATGGCTGGTATTTGTAACCACTTTCTTCTCCCACCTGTTCCGAATTCTCTTGGCCTTCATTAAAGTCCTTCCCAGGTTTTGATTCTTTACCTAGTGGGGTGACCCGCTTCACTCCTGAAGGTTGAGGTTGTTTGTTATCCTGCCCAGCCTGGCTGGTTATGGTTTCCTATTGACCTTCATAACAGGGCCTGGTAATTCTAGGGGACACCCTAAGGTACATTCCAAGCCCAGTCTTCCTTACCTCCACTGTGGAGGAGTGGTCCAATTTCCCTTTGGTTGTCTGGATCAATCACCCCCACCCACACCATGATTCCCTTTTTAATTTGTTGACTCAGAAGCATGAGACCAAGATGACCAGGGAGAAGTCTTAACTTTGAGCACAATCGAGTAATTATTTTGCCTCTCAATATAATACTTACCTCCTCTGGAACTAAGATGTTTGGGCCGGTGGATCATAAGGCCATAGAACAGGGAGAAAAATGTTACAAGGGGAATGGTGAGTGGTAACTTTCCTCTTGACTTCTGGACTGACAAATCCTGGATGACACAGTACAATACAGTGGATACTGATTCAAAGCATATACAACTTTCTGAGGAGCCATGCCTTAACCCTGTAATGTAGTGCCACCTGGCTGGTGCTGTAGCTACAAAAGGCCACTCCCATGCTCTGTCACTCCAGCTGCTCCAGGATGGTGAGGAACGTGGTAAAACCAGAAAATTCCATGGGCATGAGCCCACTGCCTCATGTTCCTTGCTCAGAAGCAAGGTTGCACGGACACCTGAGTGGAGCATTCTGGAAATCTAAGGTTGATAGTTTTGGGAGAAGCATTGCATGCAGGGAGGCAAATCCAAGTAAATGTCTACGACAGTAAAGACAAGGTGCCACCCTTTCCATGGTGGAAGTGGCCCAGTATAATCAGCCTGTCGGTAGACAGCAGGCTGATAACCCCAGGGAAGGTGCCGTATCTCAGACTCTCTGTTGCTCTCTGCTGCTGGCAGATTGGAATGGCTGTAGACAGATCACCCTTGGTGAATGGGTGTCCATAAGGCTGAGCCCCTACACTATCACCATCACTGCCATCATGATCATTTTTTTACAATCTACTGGAGCAACGACACGAGGAAAGAGATGGATTGCTACCCACAGAACAGGCCATCCTATCTACTTATTAAGGTCCTTTTCTGCTGGGGTCATCTATTGGTGAGCTGGGCCATCCTATCCACTTATTAAGGTCCTTTTCTGCTGAGGTCATCTTTTGGTGAGCGTTTATATGGGACACAAATATCTTCACATCTTTCACCCATACGGAGGGGTGAAAGATGTGCCCACCAGTGAAGATTTTTCTTCACCACTGTCTTTCAGGGATCCTAGAAAGGGGGTGTAGTAGCTACAGCTGTCCACTTCCAGGTAGTGCCTGAATAAGGCGCAAAACCACCTGTAAACCAGGCTGGTCTTCTCTTCCTGTCAACTGATCACAAGGTACATCCCATGAGGCCATGGATGCATGCTGGGGGGCAGAAGGCAGTGCAGCAGGAGTAGGAACCATGGGCATTGGGGTCACTTCTTACGTAACTTGGGCCTGCTTGGGCCTGAGCACGTATGCACTACTTGCTTTTGATGATGACCCATTGCTGTGCACGTTTAAGTTTCTGTCTGGGTGGATCGGATGACACCCAGTTTATAATGGGCAGCTCAGTTCACATGGTAACCTGGTGTCTCATGATCAAGTGTTCAGTTTCCACCAAGGCTCAGCAGCAGGCCAGGTGCTGTTTCTCAAAGAGGGATTAATTTAGTTAGCTTCCTGTAGGTGACGGCGGAGCATTGCTCCAAATTCCTAATGACCTCTGCTGCAATCCACCTATCGGTGAGTGCACCCCTTTCTGCCACTGATACTTCAAGTCCCATTGGATCTGCCGGGTCGTACGGCCCGGGTGGCAATGCAGCATGGAGAGCTCCCTGAAACTGTTGTTGTACCTTACCTTGTTCTGGGTCCAACTCAAAACTTGTAACTTTTGGGGCCACTTGGTAAGTGGTTTAAGAGGCACTGTGCCTCTTTCTTGCTTGTAGGAGGGGACAATGCAACAACTTATTCCTTGCTTTAGAAAGGACATCTGTGTATGCCTCGTACCATTGGACTCTTAGAATCTCACTGGGGTAGAAGGCTCTTGCATTTTACTTGGATTTGTTTTCTGTCTTCTGACATGCAAATACTTTGCCAACAAGTCCAGAGGGGTCCTTGTTCAGTTTGTCCACCTAGCATGTGATCCATGTAATGGAACAGTGTGACACTGGTGATTGTGATCGCTGAAAACTAATTTGTGCCCCAGGGCTGGAGAGTTGGGATACCCTGAAGCATACTGCTGGCCTTACGAACCAAAAGAAAATTGCTTCTGTTGAGCCTTCTGGGTATTATGGAGAAAGGACCTTTGCTAACTCAATAGCTGCCTACTGGGCACCAGGAGTTGTTTAATCTACTTGAGCAAGGAAATGACTTCTGGCATAGCAGCTACAATGGGAATCACCACTCAGTCAAGCATACGATAATCCACCATCATTCTATAAGATCCACCTGCTTCCGCACAGCCCAACTAGGAGGGTTAAATGGGGCTGTGTTGGAGACCCACCCCGCCCGCATCTTGCAAGTCCTCAGTGGCAATCTCTGCAATCTCTGCAGCTATGAAATATGTTTATGATTCACTATTTTCCTAGATAGGGATAACTCTACTGGCTCCCACTTGGCCTTACCACCATAAGGACCCTCGCACCACAGCTGAGGGAACAAAGAGGAGGATTCCGTCAAATGCCGAGTTTATCTATCCCAATTGCACACTCCATAACAAGAGGGATTTGGGGACCTACTGGACCCACTGTGAGTCAGATCTTGACTAAAACCCCATTGGTCACCAGGCCTCCATGGGCTCCTACCTTTACTGGGTGATCACAATGATATTTTGGACCTCCTGGAATCAGTGTTGGAACCATTATCCAGTAGCCCCCCAAATGTCTGATCATTTCCTGTCCTCAATTTATGGTTACTCAGATAAAAGTCTATAGATCATTTTGGGAAAGAATGGGGAACAGATGGACAGTGTGACTTTTGGTGATGCCCCAGGCTGCTGCCTCTAGGGGACGTGGCCTCGCCTTGGCTCCAAGGGTTAGGCTGTGTAAACTGCCTCATCTGGGAACTTGCTGAGGCCCATGACTCTCTGCTGTTATAATTTAAGACAGATTTTTGTTCATTTGCCCTTAAATTACATAAACCCAGTAAAATTTAGTAGATATCCTATCTATTTCAATTCTGGCAATGCCATGATGAATGAGCCAGCACCATACATCCGCCTGTGACAGACCATTTTGACAATGGCTTTGCTTTCATTGTCTTTCATGGGGAGCATCCCCACCTCACCTCTGGCTGCCGAATGCTCTGCTTAGCCCCTGCCACTTGGGGACCCAATTACACCCCTTGCCTTTAAGGTTTCTGTTGAGTGGTTGTGATTCCTCACTGACAGGGCTGTGACACAGAGAAGAGCAACAATGGAGCTTTGCAAGGATGCCAGCGCTCCCTCCACAAACCTGTTTCTTAAAATGATTCATGAAGGGTACATTTTGTGGACCTCCCAGTGTGAAGGGGCTCAATATGGCAAATCTACTCAAGCATTCCCAGTTCCCTGAGCCCTTGAATACCCTCTTCCGCAGTAAAGCAAGGAATATCAGGCATCTCCAGCTCATTTGCAGTGGAACATCTTTTGAAGCATATTTCAGCCAATCAACCAGACTATTAGCACCTTTTTGAACCCCACAAGCTGCTATATTAAATCTAAAATCTCTATTACATGGGCCGAGATCAAAACTTTCAGCCTGTTCCAGGTTTCTGTTTTTTCCACCATCCTCCCACACTTTTTTTTTATTTTAAAGAGAATAAAACAAAAGAGAACAGAAAGCAAATCAGAACAGAACAATGCAAGCAACACAGCACTTTACAACAAGACAACCGGATATCAACAGTAGCTACCACAATGTCTCTTTTCTTCGAAATAGTTGAGCATAGCTTCACATACATTAATATTAAACGTAACAAAATAGTATAAAAACATTCAAGAGAATGAAAGCATTACAGAACATTCAAAACCAAATAACAGGAAATGAACAATGGCTACTACAATATCCCATTTTCCTTAAAAAATTTGTTTATACCATCACACATAATAAAATCTAATAAGACACAACAGGATAGAACCAATCAAAACAGAAGAACAAAAGCATAGTAGGACTTCAAAGCAAGATGATAGTAAATCAGCAGTGGCTGCCGTAATGTCTTATTTTCTTCAAAGCAGCTGTTCACACCATCACACATAATAAGGTCAAACAAAAGAGAGTAAAACCATTCCAACCAATGAATGAAAACATTGTAAGACTTCAAAGCAATGTAATGGGGAACCATGATTACCATAAAATCTTATGTACTCTTACCATTTCTTACACTAGGGAGACTATAGAGTATTTATACATGTGAGTTTGATTTATTTCACTTATGAGTATGGTCTCAAGTTGCATTCATTTATTTATAAATATCATCTTGCTTTTACAAATTGTGCTGCTATAAACATATATCACTGTGGTAAGATGTCTTCAGTTCTTCTGGGAATATGCCTAGGAGTGGAATAGCTGGGTCAAATAGGACTTCCAATCCCAGATTTTTGAGGAACCTCCAGACTGACCTCCACACCCCCATCAACAGTGCAGAAGAGTTCCTTTTTCCCTGCAGCCTCTCAAGCATTTGTTGATGTAGTTCTCTTTATCCTGGCCATTCTTTCTGGAGTGAGATGGAATCTCAGTGTGGTTTTAATAAGAGACATTAGTCATTAGAGAAATGACTAATAATGTTGAATATTTTTTCATGTGTTTATTGGCCATTTGTAGTTCTTCGTCTGAGAACTATGTGTTCATCTCTGATGTCCATTTTTGGACTGGATCTTTGAATTCCAGGGGTCTGATTTTTAAAAATTCTTTATATGTTCTAGATAGAAGTCTTTTGTCTGAGGTACTGTTCACTAAGATTTTTTCCCAGTTTGTGGGTTTTCTTTTCACTATGCTGGAGATTTCTTTGGACATACAGAAACTCTTTAATAAGACGTGATCTCAGTTATTGATTCTGAGAAGTATTTCCCGTGCAGTTTGGTTCTTGTTCATGAATTCTCTTCCTACCCCTATGTCTTCAAGATTTTTGCCTACTTTGCCTTCCAACAGATTTAGTGTTTCTGTTTTAATATTTAGATCTTTGATCCATTTAGACTTTAGTTTAGTACATGGTGATAGGCATGAATCCTCCCACACTCTTAAAATCCATTTCTGAGGCTGCTCCTCAGACCTCTGTAAAAACTGGAAAATTCAAGAAGCTCTTTGGGACTGAATTATAACTCCACATGACTCACATTGTGTACCTCACTTCTAGGAGCTTTCTAAGATTTGAGGCTGGTTCTGGGTCTACAAGCAAAAGTCATTTCTATTTTCACAGGCAACACAGGGTTTGTTCATTAAGGACTCTCCATACCAGTTTCAGCAATGGCTGTACCAGTTTGCCCGTGGAAAGCCATGCCCATGGACCTGACACCAGTACCACTGTGCAGGGTAGAGTGGGGCCAGGGCACCCTGCTCACTAAAGCAGAAATCCTGGGTTTGGGTGGGCAGAGGGCCCAGCACAGCCTGGATGATGGGAGAGGAGTTTAAAGTCAAGCCGAAGATTTGGTTGCCACGGTAAAACACCTCATGTTAAATTATAAAAATGATGTAGTTAATGCACCTCCCCTGGATGGTTTCCTGTGCCCCTGACCTGGATGGTTTGCTGCAGCCCCATCCCACCAGCACAGTCGTATACCCAGTCCTCATTCTCAGGGACAGATAGTGCGGATGGGGTGGATCAGGTGGCTGCCGTGTGGACAGCCCAGCCTCACTCCCAGCCCTGCTGAGGGGAGAAGCCTGTCCCACCAAGCTCCCGGAGAGCTGGGGGTCTAACACTGCCCTACTTTTCAGACCAAGGGAGAGGTGGGCTCCCTCCAGCCAGGCCTGTCCTCTCCTTGTCTATGCTGCCTTGAACCCCACAGCATCTACAGGAACCAGAGAACTTGGCTGTGTGAGGGGAAGGGTGGAGTGGAGTGGAAGGAAGTGTCATCAGGGGGTGACGGGGCTCCTTACCCATGTTCATGCTACCAGACTTGAATCTGCAAACGATCTCGTCCAGGCTCTTTGCATTATGGAAGCCGTAGCCTTTCAGAAGCACTTGCTTATTGTCTACAAAGACAACGTTTAAGGTGTGAGGGAGGGAGCTGGGTGCTGCCTTCACTCTGAGCCCAGCACTCACAGTGGCTACCTCCAGGGAGTCCTTCTAGGTGGCAACTGTGTCTCAGCAGAGTCCCCCAGGCCAAACCCACTTCTGATGTCATCAAACTTCCCTGTGGATGTAGCTGGGCCAGCCTTGCACACGCGAGAACCCTCCTCCCACCACCCCTGGCCAACCAGTTCACTGAAGGCACCAACTTCCAGAGACCAACTCAGCCACAGGCTTCTCACCCAGAATTCCATGATTCCCACTGAGTCCTAGGAGTAGGGCCCTGACCCAGGTCTTCTGACCCCAAGTCCCAGCTCTTTAACCTGACAGCAGCTTCCTGGCCCAGGCCTGGATTGGCCCCAGGTCAGCTGGCCCAGGACCTTGATCTACAGCAACCTCTCCCTCAGCCCACTTGATGCCAGCCTGAGGACCTGGCCCATTGTATTTCTCCGGGGGCCCAGGCTCCTGCCTCGGCTTCCCCTCAAGTCCCTGTCACTATGTGGTGAGGCAGCTCTGCACAGGATGCCCAGCAGTGGAGCAGGTCAGCAGCAGAGCTGGTGTCTGGAGGCACCTGTCACCTCAGCTCTGCAGCTGGGAGGAAGCAGTGACAGCTTCTGTCCTCACCTGGGTTTTTCTGGCTGCCCAGACGTCAAGGCCTGTGTGTCAGGGACACATCAGGGACATGCACAGGCTGAGCTGGGCTGCTTCACACCAGAAGCAGGAGAGACTCCAGGGCAGGGTCCACAACTGCCTGCACCCCAGCCTTCCCCAGAGACCACAAATTAGTGTCCTCAGTGTACTGAGGCAGGGAGCTGGGCTGGACTTAGGGTATCCTTGTGACTTCCAGCCCTTGGGGACAGGTAATGACATTTCCCCTCTCAAGTGAGGTGTGCCCTGGGTGTTGCTGCGTGCGCTTTTGTCAGTTGTGGAGGTTCCTCTTTGCCTGGCCCCATGCTGGATGACGAAGTGTGTGCCGTGACAGACTTGCTTCCCTACCACCTTGTAGATGGATGAACCCCACAGGTATTGTAAATCCCAAATCAGCTTGCCCACTCTGGAGTGAGTCCTGAGTTACCCTTGACATTCTCGTTCAGCTCCCTTCTCTGAACAATGCAAGATGAAATGTTCCAGTTCGAGCACCCAATATCTACTTATACCTCTTCAAACCATACCGAATCTCCACATAAACACAAGGACAAGGTCATGAATCTGCCTAACATGATGTGATTATCCTGTAAACAGCCAAAAACATTTGCTCTCCAGAGTATCAACAGTGCTAGCGTTGCTCAAAAGCCTAAGTAAAAAGTACTCTGGGACTCAAGTGAAGCACTGTGAATTCCTGTAAGAACCAGAAATAACTCACTCACTCCTAAGGCACAATGACACTGGATACACATTTACATTTCCAGGAGGAAGAATAGAGAGAATAGCCCGGCCACAGTAAGGCAAAAACCCCAACATGAAAATCGAGTACTGTATCCCCATGTCCAGTACCGGGATCACACAGTGCCTTGATGGGAGCTCCACAGGGAGTTGACAGCTCCGTCCCCATGGCCTTGCTGGTTGTGGTTCACACAGCCTCTCTCTTGGGCTGGCTCTGTGTACCACCTGTGGCTGTCCTCAGAAGACATTTCATATTCCTGACATCTCTGGTCTCCTGAGGTCTCCACTGCAGTGTCAGCACCACACCCACAACTCAATGCATCACTCTTTCAGGGTCTCTGGGTGGGGGCTTCACAACCTGTCACATACAGCCTGGCTTCCAGGCTTTCCTTTGAAATCTGAGTGGAAATCACTCTGACCCCATTCCTTGCGTTTTGCATGCCTGCAAAACCAGCATCATGTAGATAATGCCAACGCCTGCTGACAGCTCAAGCAGGCATCCTGTCCACTTGCACCATGGCCATAGCAGCCTCTGTATGCCTAAGTGATCAAGCATGATGAAACGAATCCTACAGAACAAATTCCACAGGAGGCCCAGGGGCTCGTTTCTCAAGTGAGAGGACTATGCACTATTTGAAGAGTGGGTTCTTGCTGAATCCTGATATGCCCTCAAGGCTTTTTTCTTCTTGTCCTACTGCAAAGTGTCTAGTTTCTTTGTAATGGTGATAATTTCTTCAGCAACCTTACCTCCTTTGACTCCACATTTTGTTAGGAGTTCCTTGAGAATCTTTAAAATACTGCACTGCTTTCCAACTTTACAATTAAATTTTTATGATGGGATAAAATAACAGTAATTATGTGCACGCACACCCTATATTTACCCCCCCAGTGAATGTACGTTACACATATACAAGGCAGAGTCATCCACATTACACACCCACACCTTATTCCATCACATATACAAGCCACACAATTTCAAAGACACACACAGCATACCCCCAATCTACACACTCCACATACTCTTGTCCTCTTACTATATATAAACACATCACATACTTCCTGAAGACACCCACACACAGAACACATATCACATTCTTTTTGCATGTAATACCCTAAAAACACAACATATAACCTACAAGTATACACACCCATATACACTATAATGGTTGATACACTGTGTGAACCTGAGAACTTTAGAAAGTTAACTAAATGATTCTACAAAGAACCAGGGTCCTCACTTTGTAAACATCCTCATCTCTGGGAAGAGGGCTTGGAAATGTTGTGA
Organism: Hydrochoerus hydrochaeris; assembly: GCA_004027455.1. Taxonomy (NCBI): domain Eukaryota; kingdom Metazoa; phylum Chordata; class Mammalia; order Rodentia; family Hydrochaeridae; genus Hydrochoerus; species Hydrochoerus hydrochaeris. The sequence goes on from PVLA01001984.1 coordinate 33,591, forward strand.
ATGTTACACCTTCCCTAAGAAGTGATAGCCTATTTACAATATAAGGGAATAAAAGAGTCTTGCTCATTCCCTTTTGATCTTGTTGCTTTGCTATTTTCTGCTGCCTTGAACTGTTTCCCCTCTGCCATGCCACTCTGCCTTGAATCCAGCTAATTATGGACCAAAACCTCCACAAACTGTAAGTTAAACAAACATTTCCTCCTTTCACTTTGAGTGCCAGGTAATTTGTCCTAGCAATGAAAGAAAAGTAACTAATACAGAATTTGGTACCAGTGAAGTGGGGTCATTGTTATGACCTCTAGGAATGGTTTGTGGGAAGAGTTTGGAAAGGTTCAGAGATGTCACTTTTGAAAGAGTAGAGCTGGAATTCCTTAGGTTGTTCAGTGTGGAACATTCTGTTCAGAGCTCAGAAGACCAGAAGGTTGATAGAAATCCTGCTGGTAAAGACCAGGCTTGGGAGGTTTCTGATGGGTAGAAGGACTGCACTGGTTGTTGGACTCCAGATGATATGTGTTATGGCTTGGTAAAAAGTTTGTCTGAATTTTGCTTGTGTCCAGAGACTTTGCCTGAGACTAAGATTAAGGACAGTGGACTAATTAATCTGGCAGAAGAAATTTCAAGGCAGTCAAATGTTGAGGCAGTAGCATGGCTATTGTTGGGGGCTTTTAGCAGGCTATATGCTGTGAATCAAGAGAAAAGCACCCAGCAGGATGATTTAAAATGTTGAGAATTTGGCCAGGAAGAAAGCTTCGGTAAAGCTGTGAACTACAAAGGTAAAGCCAAAGAGATCTCAAGTGTTAAGAAGGAATACAAGACTATAAAAGGTGACCTGAGGACATCACACAAAAGGCAAATCTTGTACCCTTTGCTGCCTCAAAACCACAAAAGTGAAAGACTTTACTTTGAGGGGAAAGTTGCAGAATGTTCCAGAATGGTGGTGGCATAGAAAATTTGTTCCTCAAAATTGGATTCAGAGTGCCCAGCAATCCAAGCACTCAGCCTGTACAGCCAAGGGAGAGGAGAACCTGGCTACTGCCCAGCTGGCAGAAGACCTCGGCATAATCCATGTGGTGATGGTTTTAGGTGCATGCAGAATGCAAGGGTTGTAGGATTAAGGCTTCCACCTGTATTTCAGAAGCCTGGGAGGGCAAGGTGTGAAGCTATGAGGGTGAAGCCAAAGGTGCAGTGGAGACCCCAGAAGTTTGGAAAAGCTAAGTACATGAATCATCTAAAGAAAGCTGCAAGGAGGGAACAAAGTGGGCCTAAGAGAGAAACTTTGGGAACTACAACCACTGGATGGACCTTAGGGGCAGAGCCACGCAAACCCTTTGGAACTCATTATTTATCAAATGCTACACAGGAAACTACAGGACTTTATGTTTGCTATGATTTGTTTCTAGGTGGCCCTCCAAGTCTCATGCAATCATGGAGGCAGCTGAATTTAGCATTTGTGATTGGTTCATTGTCTAGCACTGGTATTGGTGGTGTGAATGCTGCACCCACCCAGGGGTGGAGCCGACGTACAGTGTAAGTTTGGGAAGGGGACGTGCTTTGCCCTCTTTTTCCCTGTTCACTCTTTCTGCCTGCATCCACCATGAATGGCTGCCCCTCAGCCACACCACCCTGCCTTGGAGCCAATTGAGTATGGATGGAAACCTCCAAGAACTACAAGAAATAAACCTTTCCTTCCTTCATGTCGGGCATCAGGTATTTTGTCTCAATAATGAGAGAAAAGTAACCAAGACAATGTTTGTCTTGCTGGATTTGGGACTTGCTTTGGTCCCAATCCTATCTCTGTTTGTAACTTTTGGAATCAAAATGTTTATCCTGTGCGGCTGAATGGTGGAAGTGTTTAACTTTCTCTTTGTACAGGGTCTTGCAGCTAAGAGTTTACCTTGAAAGAGACTTGAGACTTGGCCTTTTCAGCAATGTTGAAACTGTTAGGACATTAGCAACTCTTGCAGATGGACTAAATGCCTTTTACATAAAGGAATGTACCTAAGTTTGTGGGGGCCCGAGGGCACAATGTTATGGTTCTAATATAATATAATGTTGATAGACTCAATACTGGTTTCAAGTTGTGAAATGATACGATTAAACATGTCTTTCTATCTGGAAACTGGTTGAAAGAAATGGGTCTGGTTGCCAAATTGACAGGGAGTGGATTGTAATGGTTGATGCATTGCATCAATTTGAGAAATTTAAAAAGTTAACTAAATGACTCATCAGGGAGCCAGGGTCCCCACTTTTTGCACAGGTCCTTATCCTGTGCAAGAGGAGGGCACGGAGATAGTGTGAGTGCTCCACCCACCCTAGAGGGCGGTAGTCTGCTTACAATATAAGGGAGGAGAAGAGGCTTGTTTGTCCCCTTTGCTCTTGTTTTTGCTGTCTTTTGGTAGCTTGAACAGTTGCCCCTGTGCCATGGCACCCTGATTGGAGCCAGCTAATTATAGACTGAAACCTCTACAAACTGTGAGCTAAATAACCTTTCCTTTCTTACTTTTGGACATCGGTTATTTTGTTTCACCACTGATAGAAAAGTAACTAAGGCAGACACTGTACACCAACATCACAGTATACCACACCCATACTCCCTAAAGACATGCTACAAACACACACATACACACACAAATGCACAATACTTGCATCCCAAACAAATTACACCCCTACTAAATACCATATACTCCCCAATGTACTAACGACATACATAGAAACCCAAAACACCACACATATTACACACACAAAACATGTAGCTCGTACATTAAGATCAATATATACCACACACAATAGACATAGCATATTATATAAGATATAAACATATACACACAAGACACACAAATCATAGACCAAGTACTTACATACACCACAGCCAGGGCACACAAAACACCCACACAAAACAAACATACCCCAGCACTCACACCATCTATTACACATCACCTACACCACACACAACTCACACCGCACAGTACTTGTGTGCATAATTCCTTCCTCCCCAGCTCTCACCGGTGCACAGAGCAGAAGGCTTCACAGTTCTGAGTTCCAGACAGGCCCTTGTTCCAATCTGAGATAGAATCAGGAGGAAGTGGCAAGAGCATGAGCCTCGGACCCCGGAGAAACTCCACTGCCATTGCTCACTCCCAGCCCACTCACGCACGTCGTCAACCACAGGATGCAGGTCAGTGGGCGTCCCTCTTACGTAGAACGCATGCTCTGGGCTGTCTGCAATTGCATTCACCTATAAGAAAGAGGAGCACGTTACAGTACATTAGGTAGGGAATCGAGGATTCACCAGGGCACTGGAGCCAAGACACAGCACCTTGCCCTGAGGACCTAAGAAGAGTGGAGAATCAGGCACTCCAGGATGGATACTGGCTTCTGCTTGCAGTCCAGGCTCATGATGTGGAAAGCTCTGCTGTCTGCCGTGAGGGGTGCTGTGTACTGAAACCTCTTGATCTTGCTTCTGTGTGTTCACCTTTTCTTTTTTTTTAACCTACGTCTTCTTAAATCCCAGGAAACCATATTGGAAACCTGTCCCCAGCGAGGCTGCAGAGGGGCCCTAGCCACCTGACCTGAAGTACCTGGAATTTGTCAGCTTGTTCGACACCAATGCAATATATGTACACTCCCATTTTCCGAGCCCTGTCAACCTAAGGAAGAGAACAGGGTGAGCCTAAGCCATCAAAAGGTACACAGTGGGGCAGAGGACACCGAGAGAAACCCACTTACCTCCACCATAGTCTTATTAAATGAATCTGGAGTCAGTGGTCCACTAAGCAAAGCAATGATTATGCTAGGCATCTTCTTGATTGCTACAGGATTAAGAGGGACTGGTAAGCAAAGTACAGAAGTGACCAGCAGGGGACCCAGGACCACCACAGTCTTTCAGGCCAGCACTGCCCACAGCAGACAGTCTGGATGCTCCTCAAACTTCAGGTTCCTGGGACATGAGCCCAGACCCCAGTAACTGCCACACAGTGATCCCAGAATGATAAGGGGACCTCACCCAGAACCAGTTTACAGATAAGAAGACTGGTGTTCAGAATCCTTCCTACCAAATGACCTAAACCCTCACTGACCCCCCAGAACTTATACCTTCCACCCTAAGGGCAGCCCAGCCACACACCCATGAAACCCAGCCCACTTGCAGAAGAGCCCAGGAGTGGGGGTGCCTCTGGTGCCTGCTGTAGGCACAGCGTGAGGTGTCCTGTTTGGGACAGTGCACCAGTTGCTGGACAGGGGACCCCATTCCTCCCCATTGCCATCTCTATCCGGCCCCACCACTCCTGCCCAGAGCTGCCAGCCCACAGTGTAGCGAGATGTCCACCCTGGGCCATGCAGTAGTTTGCGCAGTCTGAGATGCAGGGCCAGGAGCAGGGGAGCAATGGAAGATGGGAGCAGAGAAAGGGAAGATGCTCTGCACCCTCGACAGCGCAGGCTCCTCACGCTGGTCCTCGGGCTGCTCAGGCCCTGGACTTTGTCCTTCTGCACACAGAGCCCAGTGCAGGTCCAGCAGCCCAGAGTGACCAAGCCTCCTGCGTGGACCCACGGAGCCTCCTGTCCTGTGAGAGCCATGCTGAGGCAGGCACTGTGTCCATGCACAGGATTGGGATGGGACAGGGGTCACTGGGCTCCCAGAGCTGGGCTGGGGAGCTGTGGGGTCTGTGCACAGAGCTCCCGGGGTGCGGGCGGCTCCTGCGGCTACCCTGAGGAGGAAGGTGGGCGCTCACCTCCGAAGCTGTTTCTTGCAATCTGAGAATTTGCCTGTGAGGAAGGGGAGACACAGAGGAGGGGGGTGAGGTGGTGCAGTGAAAGTCTCAGCCATGAGCCGGCATCGAGGGGGCTGTGGGCTTCCACACCTGCTTAAGTCCTTCCTGCATGTACGTTTCTCCACCCACAGTCATCTTTTCAATCTGGCGAAGTTCTTCAAAGATCTGAAATCTGAATAAAATTGAAAAACAGTTGAAGGTGAACAACAGCGTCAGGGGAAGCATCTGATTGTGATGTCTAGAGGAAACAGCACCCCCAGAGACATCTGCGGTACCCATTCATGTCAGTGAGCATGTAGCGTCCTAACGCGGTAGACATGCCAGACCCCAGGATGCACCTTGAATTCAGCAGCCAGGTGAAGCACAGAAACGAGAAAGCTAGAGGAAGCAGCGAAGCCAAATTTAACCTTGTGTGAATGCCCAGGCGGGTACCGAGATGCTATTGTTCACAGCGTGGTGGAGACATGCATTTTCCCAGCCGGGATGCAGCTGAGAATCTGTGATAACAAGTAATAACAAACAGACCCCAATCACTGGGGAGTATCCCAGCCCAATTCCAGAGAGTGAGTCACCCATGCAGTGCACAAAACTTTCCAGAAAAGAAAACCGGAATGGGCCCGTCCATGGAGAACCATCCCAGACACCACTGTCCCCAGCCCAGGGATCTCCATGGCTTCCAGGACACAGCCTGGAATCTAACAGCAAAGAGAGTCCTCAAGCATGAGTGGGGAGCCCAGCCCAGGCCGAGACCTGGTTACTCTGCTCAATGCAAAAAAGGGAAAAAAACAGAGGGACACCTACTGCTTAAGGGTCTCAGGCCGGACACCGCTGCCCACACTGCAGGCAGAGCCACTTGATTGCTGCTCTCGGGATCGAATCTGACACATACCAAAAAATACGTTCAGAGGCCTGAGGCAATTAGGCCCTGGGTGCCAGAGTGGAGAATAGTCTGTACTGTCTGAGGAAGCGTCTTTTCAGGTCCCACAAGAAACCAGAGAGCTAACTAAACAAGCAGAGGAAAAGGAGCTGGGGGCTCTGGGACGCTGTGAGGAGAACCTGAAGGACAGTGTGAGCCTCTGGATAGCAGAGATCCTGGGCTGAATTCAGCAGAGTGAGCAGAGTAAATGCTCCACCACGGAAATGAGCGGTTCCAAAACACGGTGGGCTAGAGACAGCGGGCCTGGGCTGGGCGGAGCGTGGCTCTCCCTCCGACCTTGCCCGCAGCCAGCACGTGAGACGATGTGGCCACCTGTCTGCAGTCTTTAGTGCCTTCCCTTCCAAGGAGTGGTGTGGGGCTCACACAGCTGCACATGGGAGTGAGCTCCTGGGTAATTCACGGTGATCTGTGCTCACCCACCGAAGCCTCCCTTCCCAGCGGTCACTACCTGAGTCTTGCCACACTGGGTTTTGCAGGCGAGGGCATGTGATAGAGCCTCTCGAACCTTCCACCTACATTGATTTCTCTTCTCTTCCTTCTCTCTGCCCCCTTATAGAACTTCTCAAGCCTCTTCTCCCTCCCGCCCCGAGGCACAAAATAACGCCATCAAAGCCCATTTTCTCCTCTTCTTTTTTGTTTTCATGTTGTGTCAACTCATGTCATTTTATTTCATTTTCCCCTCTTCTCTTGGAAGCCCTCTCTTGGGGTCCCCGCAGTGGGCCCTGTGGGAAATTCCTGCAGGACCCATGGCCATGCAGCTTGAGTCCAGGGCCCCAGGAGGACCCACATGCTGACCGGAAGCCAAAGACGCCCTGACTGAGGCTCTGTCCTCCAGCAGGGAAGGCCAGGTCCCTCAGCTCACTGGCTCAGCCTGCTCTGTGCTGTCCCCACAGTACAGACCCTGACCTGCCCCTGCCATGGCCACCAAGGGAAGGAGCCAGGCTGCTTTCTGAGGCACTCAGCTGAGGCTGAGTCAGGAGCCCAGGACCTCAGGGCTCCTGACACGGAAGGCCTGAGGAGGATGTGGTCGCAGGTTGCTGAAGCAGCCAAGGCCTGTGCCCAGGCTGCAGGGACAGGGCTGTCAGGGGCTATTAGAGAGACGATGCCGATCAGGGCAGGCAGCTCTGGCTATGGCTCTGGTGGCAGCACAGGGGCAGGAAGGGGGGGCTGGGTCAGGCTGATAGACTGTGACAGGCACAGCAAGGCCACCCAGACTGAGAACCCTGAGGGCGGCTTCCTCCTGGAACGGAGACCCTGCCGTGCAGCTCCGAGGGCCCTGGACCTGCCCCTCCTGGCCCTGCCTGGGAGGAGAAGCCATGGGCAGCCCTTCTCTGGGAGGCCCAGCCAGCCCTGCCCAGCCCAGCTCCTGCCCTGTGCTCAGTTTAGCCCACCGCCCCAACACAGCCTCCACCCCCATGTCCACGCAGGTCTCTCCCGACCCCCAGCACAGCACACAGCAGCCCAGGCCTCCCCTGTGCTCATGGAGCCAGCCTCTCCCTGCTCCTCCTGCCAGCTGTACCCAGGGGTGACCTCTGCCTGGGGCTCCCGGGCCCCCCTCCCCCTCCCACCCTTCCACCCTCGGGGCTGGCCTGTCCTGCTTCACTGTGCCCTGTCTTCTCTCCAGACCCCCATAGCAGCTCCCCTACATTCTAGGGACCCACCTAGGCCTAAAGCACAGCCCCCCGCCTCATGCCGCTCCTCCTCAGGCAAAGCATCCAATGCCACCCTTCACTCCAGGTGGTCAGTGGCTCCCGGGCACTCGTCTGGGTGTCTGGGCACAGTGAGACTCCTCCCGAATGCTTGTTTCTCAGACCTCCCTCTGGCACTCAGACCAGCCTGGGATCAGGACACAGCTGGGGGCAGCTCTGCTTGTGGCCCAGTAGGGTCCTCTACCACCCTGCACAAAGCCCCTGCTCTCCCTGTCCCTTGTCCCTGGGCAGAGAGTGACCTGTCACCACAAGCCCCACACAGGCCAGGGTGCCTGGGGGAGCCTCATCTAGTCCACTGGCCCCTTGGATCCCACAGGTTCCCCCAACCAGCCCAGGGAGGAACTCAGGTCTGGCGGATGCTGGGCAGAGACAGGGACTTCTGGATGAGAGGCTCTGTGGGTCTCAGTGCAGGGGTGCGAGAGGCCAGGCGACAGGGTGGAGGTCAGCGTGGGTCCCTCAGGGTCCTGACCAGCCCACCCCATGCACTGACGGTGTCCCACGGAGCAGGCTGTGGAGCCCTCAGATCCCCCTAGTGCCCTGTGACCGGATCCCAGCCCCCCTGGGGTCACAGCCAAACCTACCTGTCTGCAGTGAGTGGCATTTTGATGCTTCCCCTCCTAGAGAAGGTGATGAAGGACATGCGCAGGTCGCGGCTGGGAGGAAGTGGGGCGGTGAGAAGCCAAAGCACGCAACCCAGGACAACCCTTTCAGAAGTGAGCTCCACCTCAGTGAGGGATGCTGCAGCCCGTGGGGGTGCAGAGGGAGTCAGAGAGGCCTCTGAGATTTGGGGTGCCTCTGCTCCAGCACCCCGACACACATAGACTCCAGTGCGTGTACACAAATACACACGCACATGCTGAGCACAGGAAACAGACTACACACTCCTTACAGGGCCACCCTCCTACTGGCCCATCTTCTACAGTCACCTTCTGTCCTCACCCCTTCCCCTTCCCCCTCTTTCCAGCTCAGGAAACCCCTCCCCTCTGGGCGCCATTCACACCTCCCCTTCCTGGCGCTGACCACTGCCCTCAGTTCAGGACCTCTTGTCTGTGGCCCCGGGGCTGCAGCCTCCCTGGCTGAGCTGCCCGCTGCTCCCACTCTGGCTCGCAGCTCCGTCACCCACAGCTGCCAGCGTTTTTCTCCTGGAGAACAGCCCTGAGCACATGGCTCCCTGCCCAGGAACCTTCCAGGGCTCCCTGTGGCCCAGAAGAGGAAGCTCTGCCCCTCCCCAGCCTGGCACAGTGAAGCCTTGGGCCCTGGCCCCAGCAACCTGTGAGGACTCGTCTCCAGCTGCCCCTGAGTTTCCCTCAGTCCCCAGCCTGAACACACCACCCCCTAGAGCTCACCTTAGGGGTGTTGTGACCCCAACTCCTCCATCCCTCAAGGTCAAGTTCACTTCCCTCACCCTGGGATGTGCTTGGGACACCCTCCATCCTCCCTGCACGTTCTCGGTCCCTGCCCTCTGTCCCTGAGCACCCCGCATCCAGGTGTCGGCTGCCGAATTGCTCGTCTGTCTGTCCTGATTTCATCCCCAGCCTGGGGGTCTTGGAGGGCAGGTGGGGTCCCTGCAGGTGCCCAGGCTCCTAGGTAGGGCAACCACACCACTGAGACCCAAGGGACAGTGCACTCTGTCCCCTTTCCTGCCCAGTCACACTGGGCTGTGTGCCCCACCCGAGGGACCCCACAGAGTCTAACGGACATGCAGGGAGCCCGCAGAGTGAATAACTGTACCTTACATATTTCTCCACAAAATCTTCCCAAGCTGAGCACAGCGCACTCCAGTCTGACATGGTCTTTGATCTGAAAGGAGAGAGGCTGCTGTGTTTCCATTAGGTCTGCACGGCCGCAGCCTTGCCTGCCTCCTAAAGCTGCTTAACAGGCTGCTCCCAATCCAATGCTGCTGGTCACTGCAGGGGTGACTGTCAGGGCTCCAGTGAGCACAAGGTGACCAGTCCAATCATCTGCTGGGGTTGAGGAACCTCCCCTCACAAGGGATACATGGTGGCTGATCAGTGTGGCTGGCCGCTGGTCATCTCAGGTGGGGACTGAGTGGACAGGAAATGGAGGAAGAGAGCGTGGTTGGGAAGGCCCTGTGAACTCTGATCCTGCCTTGGATCCGAGTTGCCTTCTGTCTTTCTCAGCTGCCTGTGTGTGGATGGGAACCTTGCCACCACGGTCATCAAAAATCTTTAGTGCCACCACCAGGTCCAGAGATGACCAGGTTTGGCCTGTCTGTAGCCCCCCTGGGGTGGAGGACCCTTTGCAGGCTGTGTCTGCCATACACCCCTCTTCTTGGTTCCCACAGATCCTTGTCACTCACCACATTTCTCAACACCATGGAGGCAGAGGGAGACATTTCCTATGGGAATCTGGGCCTCGGCAAGGGTGACCAGCACCACAGACTGTGTGACACCTTAGCTTTGTCCCCAGCCTGCAGCCTCAGCCTCTGCAAGCTCATGAAGTCTTTTCCAGCAGGTACTGCCAGGGGAGAGGGACAGGCTGGCCACTGCTGCCCTGGCGCTAGCACAGTGGACACAGGGACAGCTGCAGGCTCTTCCTGTCCCCACTGTCTCATCCTGCCTTCCATTCTCTTCCACTCTGTCCCTGGATGGACAGTGAGGAGCAGGAGGCCTCCGTCTGGCGGGAATGGCGTATTTCTCAGTGTGCGCACTCATTTATTGGGTGGAGATGCCCAGCTGTGACCCTGAGCGAGCCACAGGAATATAATCAGCAAACTTGAATATGGTGCAACTTAAATGCTGAGTTTCAAAGAAATACAAAAAAGAAAGGAGTGATCGAAATGGATTGGACCTAGAGAACAACACCAAGTGGGCCGGTGTAGAAAATGGAAGAATCCCAGAAACAGAGAACACAGAAAAGGGAGTAGAGACATTCCCTGAAAAAAAAAAAAAAAAGCAGCCATGCATGTCCCAAATTTCATGAATGACACTTGGCTACAAACCCAACCTCTGTGATGCACAGTGATGATATTGCAAAGAAACCCCGCACCAAGACACATTATTAAATGGCTAGAGATTAAAGACAAGGAAAGTCCTCAGGGCAAGACGGAAGGGGCTCCTCAGCTATGAGAAATCTCACTGGCTATGAACCAACCAGTTGGTTGGTCTCCATGGTGACTGCTTCTACCCATTTAACCAAAGATAGACTGACAATATTTTTTAAATTGTATGTGCCAGCCAGGCACTTGGCAAGCTGAGGTAGGAGCTTTGCTGTGGGTTCTCTTCCATCCCCTGGCAGCGGACTGGGACCGCTTGCCTCAGTGTCTCCCCAGGTTACTTACTGCCGTGCTCTGTCTATCTCCACGGGAGGTGCTGCCCCAGACACCGCCGCCTTTCTGAAGTGGTGGCTGGGAAATTGGGCCTAATGTGGCAGAGAAAGAAGAAGGACCTACATCCACTTTTAACATTTCCAATAGCTACAACCCCCACCGAGCTGAGATTAACACAGCTCCACGGTTTTGGCCCTGGGTTTTCCCAGAGAGGTGAAGCAGCCTTCCCCCAGGGTGCCAGGGAAGTGCCACCGTGGCAACTGCAGTTGTCCCAGATGCCCTGCTCATGCTGTAGGGAGCTGTCTGCCACAAATTCGAATTAAGCCATAAAATGGAATTTGGACCAGCCAGCAGGCCCTGAATCGGAAGGCTTGAGTGAGATCGATTTGGGCCAATAAGCAGGCTTGAGCTGGGACCAATCAGAAGGATTTAACTTATACCAGTCATAGGCCTGATGCTGTTATAAAATCAGCACTCAACTCACACTACTCAAGGTGGCTTAGCAAGGTTCCTTCTTGGGCACTGATAGCCCCTCTCTGACTGCGGTACAGATTCTGTTAGAATAAATCCTTGTTTTCATGATCCTGTAAACCTATACATGACTTATCCTCTGGGTAGTATAGGCTCCAAGAGTCCTGTAAGTCTACCTGTGATTGGTTGCATTAAAAAGGAAATAAATACTTCTGCCAGTTAGATCCAAAGAGTTCCAGAGATGAAAAGCCAATGGAGACCAGCAAACAGCAGAACTGATCAGAGTCAAACATAAACTGCGGCCGCCATGCCACCCTGCCTTGGAGCCAACTGAGTATGGACCGAAACCTCCAAAAACTGTAAGAAATAAACCTTTCCTTTCCCAACTTTGGGCATCAGGTATTTTGTCTCAGTGACGAGTAAAAAGTAACTAAGACAAGAACCCTTATGTGGTTGGTGACAGTATTAGGTGTTATACATGAAAAGATAAAAAGAATCAAGGGATGATTTAAAGGGTAATGGTGGATGTGCATAATTTATATGCAAAAAACACATGTAAAATAATATAAAGTTTTAAACATCTGCATACTTTACTGTCCATAGGAATCCAGGAACAGATATCCCACAAACAACGGGGAACAATTTTACATGATTTCATGCAAGGAGCTTAGAGAAAAAAAAAATCTGTTAACTAAGAAGCAACATACTGCCACAGTGTCCTTCCATACTGAGGCAGAAACCAAGACATTTGCAGGGAAACAAAGCCTAAGATGTTCACTACCACTAGATCTTGCCTACAGGAAATTCTAAAACCAGTCCAATTGCTCAGGTTGAAAAAGGAAGACACTGGACAGTAACAGGAAGCCACATGAACACAGAATAATTTCTGATAAAAGTAAACACATGAGCAAGTCTAAAGACAGCGTTGCAGTCTTGGATTATATGTCCCTTTGTGATTTTCCTGCAGCATTTAAGACGTCAATGTACAAAATAAACATATGTCTACATTTTGGGACACAGTGATGTGATATATAATTTGTGGCACTGACAACAGAAAGGGGGACAGAGAGCTGTTCAGAAGTAGTTTGTTATATGCAATTGAAGATAAGTTAGTTGCAATTAAAATTAGATTGTTACAGTTTTTGGATGTTTTCTATAATCATCATAAAATAAATGTATAAAAATCAATCTATAAACAGGAAAATGAGAAAAAGAATCAAAATATGTCATTACAGAAAAATAAACTAAATAAAATTGAAGACATAAATGGAGAAAAGAACAAAAAAGCTGGAAAATATACAGTAGAAAAGCATAAAATGTCCAAGTTAAGGGGTTTCTTATCAGTAATGACTTTGAAAGTAAATTGACTAAACTATCGCATTCCAAAACATAGATTGGGAGGGTCTGACATTGCTGGCCGTTACAGAAACACAAATTAAAACAGCACTGAGACTTCATCTTACTCTAGAAAGACTGGCCAGCAAGAAATCAAATAAGCCACCATTGGGACCCTCCCTCTGGTATGCAGCACAGGCCAGGAGAACAGCCAGCTACACTCTCATGAGCCCAGTGGCCACTATCAGGGACCTATAGCCAGTGTGGGTTGGGAGAACCAGCTAACCACACCTTGGAAAATCCGTGCATGTCTGGAGAGGCCTGCCCCATGCCCCACTGCCTCCCGGGAAACCTGGATTAGGAGAAGTCCAGGTACCTGAGCCTACATCATGAATGCATAGCCAGTGAAGGGAACACCTGGGACCCCACAGCTGGCTAATCCAGAGAAAACCAGAGGAATGTCATGAAAAAGGAACAAGACACAGTCACTGACCTCCAGCCCACACAGAACTAGCCCAGGAGATGCAGACATGGAGTAAAATGGAGATCACACACCTGAAGTTTCTGGGATGATGGCAAATGAGATAAAGGAATTACTTCATAAGGCTGTTAAAAAATCAGATCAGAAGTAATATCTCAGGTAAAAGAAGAAATCACAAACATAATGAAAGTGTTGCTGAGCACATCTAAAAAAGATGTAGATTAAAAAGATAGAGGAGCATAGGAAAACGGAAACCTTGAATGAGCAACACAGGGAAGAATTGAGATGCATGAAACAGACTCAAAGAGCTAACCAAGCAATTAAAAACTGCACTGAAACCTGACAAAACCACTTGAAAGAAACTGAAGATAGAGGCTTAGATCTTGAAGACAGAATTGCAGCTAGTGATCACAAAAGGAAAGATCTCTTAAAAATAGCAAGGGACCAAGAAAAAAAAATTCAATGGCTGTGAGACAACACAAAGGAAAATAATTTAAGACTGACAAGAGCAAGAAAGCAGCGAGTCAACACAAATGACCTGAAAAGACTATTTACAGAAGTAACAGTAGAAAATTTCTCAAGCAGGGGAAAAGGACCTGACATGCAGATAAGTGAGGCGTATAAAACTCTAACTAGCCATAACCAAAATAAATTTACACCCAGATGTGTAATAATCAACATCCCAGAAATTCAATACAAGAACAGAATATTAAAAGCTGCTAGAGAAAAGAAACAGATCACCCACAAAACAAAACCCATCAGAATCACAAAATTTCTCAACACAAACCATCAAGTCAAGAAGCACTTGGGGTGAAGTATTTCAAATCCTGAAAGAAAACAACTTCCAACCCAGATTAATGCACCCTGAAAACGCTCTCAAAATTAATGGAGAAACAAGATGCTTCCATGACAAAGAACAACGGAAGGAATTCATGACCCTACAAAGAACACTGAAGGACATTCTAGAGAGAGGTAAAAATGGCAGTGGTTCCAGAAGCCGGGACACAGGCAGGGGCTGAGCAGGGCAGGCAACTGGGTGGAGGGAAAGTAGGCAGCCAGTAACAGGAAAACAGCATGGCAGAGACGAGACAGTGCGTGTTGGCCATGACCATTAATGTAGATGGCCTCAATTCACCAGTAAAAGAAACAGAGTGTTTTCGATGATCAGAAACAAGATCTATCAATATGCTGTATACAAGAAACATTTAACTCAAAAGGAAATTCATAGACTGACAGTCAAAGGAGAGAAAACAATGTTCCTTGTGGCAGGGAACCAGAAAAAAGCAAAGGTCGCTTGCCCATCAACCACAGAACGGATAAGAAGGGTGTGGTATTTTTATACACTGGAAAGCTACCTAGTTGTGAAGAAGGATACTCACAAGGCTCTTCTAGGTAAACAGATGCAAGCTGAGATGGTGCTTATCAGTGAAATGGTTCAGACTTACATGGGTGAACATCGTGTTGTCTCCCCAGTATAAAAAACTGAGGGAATCGTTGGGATCCAAAGAGTATGACAGACATTGTGAAAATGAAGGGGGCGGGCAAAGGTCTAAAGAGGGGAGGTGGTAGCCAGTGTTGATTTCCTGTTCTCTTGTTTTGAAGCCCTGTATCACTTTCATTGCTTTGTTTTGATTGATTTTATTGTTTTGCTTTGTTTGGTTTTATTTTGTCTGATAGTATAGTATCTACTTTGAAGATAACGAGAGACACTATGGTCACCATTGTTGATTTCCTAGTATCTTGGTTTGAAGTCCTGTGTTGTGTTCACTGCCTTGTTTTGGTTGGCTCTATCCTGTTTTATTTTGTTTGGTTTTACTCTCTTCCAAATAAAACAGAAATCAGATAATAACAAATGTTGGTGAGGCGGTGAGGAAAAGGGAGGCCTCCTACATTGTTGGTGGGAGTGTAAAGTAGCCCAGGCGGGAGGCAGAAAGAAAAGAAGAAACAAGAAAGAAAAGAACAGAAGGGAAAAATGTAAACAAACTTTTGCAAATAAAGAGGGGAAGAGGAGTTGAAGGGAGGGGAGAGGAATGGGAAAAAAAAGAAGCAAGATATGTCAGGCACAGGCACAAACTCCCTATGCTGAAAGTTATCACTGTATGCATCTAAAATGTACCAATAAATTAAAAAGCTTTATAAAACAATAAACAGATCATTAACCACCCCCACAAAAGGGAATCAATATAGAGATTTTTCAAGAACACTGAAACTAGAAATTCCATTTGCCCCAGCTATTCCTTTTCTTTCCAAAAAAGTTTAAGTCATCATATTACGGTGATATATGCCTGTTCATACCGAGAGCAGCAGAATTTGTACAAGCTCAACTTTGGAAATGGCTTATAGGACCACAACAGATGAATGGATAAAGCAAATGTGATATTTGTATACAATGGAGCACTAATGCCATAAAGAATGATAAATCTGAGGCGTTCCTAGGCTAATGAATATACCTCAGGACTGTAATAGTCAGTGAAAGAAATCAGACACACAAGCTTAAATACCACAATGTTTCTCTGATGTGACAGACTCAAGATATAAAGAGCAAAATAAAAGATAGAAAATGGAGTAAGGGAGATGGATTACACCTGGGGAGGGGGTCAAATGTTGGAAGGATTGGGAAGGGAAGGGAGAGAGAGGAGATGAGAAAGAATGAAGATAATTCCTACATGGAATTTAACCATGACTAGTGGTATGAAAAACCACCGTTGTAATTCAGTGTTATTTCACGTGGACCAACTCACCACAATAAGTGTAATCATTATGCACTGCAAACATGCACCGATAGGAAATAAACAACATTTTAAAAAAGCAAAAGATTACCCAAACGTGTACTGGCTACGAGAGACTTTAATCCTAAAGGCACAAATGGAAAAGATACTCCATTTGGATAGAAACTGGAGAGTACCTGGGTGATTAGGAGAGACAAAGAAGAACATCGGATATTGATGAAGACGTCGGGTCACCAACATGATAAACCAGTATAGAGAGGCACCAAACTTTGGAAAAATGTTGACAGAATCGATGAAGGAAATATCACCAGCAGTTGGAAACTTCAGTTTCTTACTTTCAATCCTAGGAAGAAGTAGACAGAATTCGAGGAAACACAGCAACAAGTAAATAAAAGACTTAAATATCAATGCATTCCAACTGCGCCAAATGGGCACGCAAAGGCCAGCCCATCAGACAATGGCCAGATACCCATCTTTCTCAAGTTCATATGCGATATTCTCAAAGAACAATCACATGCTAGGACCCAAACAAACTTCACACATTTAAACCACACTAAATACCTTTTCTAATTGCTGTGGAAGGAAACTAGAAATCAACAGTATAAAGAAAACTGGAAAGTTAACTAATATATGTAAAAATTAAATATTCGAACACTTAACACATTCATACTTCCTTGTATCATGGTGGTATATGCTTGACTTCCCCTCAGGTGACATGGGATGTTCCCACTGGGTGATACAAGCAACCAGATAGGACAATCACACACGTACCCCAGGTGGTACAAGTCGCCCAGCAGCGAGACATGCGAATTTCACACCGTGTGAGCACGTTAAGGGTCACTGCTTCCTGCGTGCTAACAGCATCACACAGGGGACCAAGTCTTTACCACACAGGCCCCTGAGAACATTCAAGACCCAACTGCAGGGTGTCTGTGGATTAGGACCCGAATATCTCCCCAAAGTCTCCTGTGTGCAGGGCAGGGCTTTGAGGATGGAAGGGAAGCATCGGGGTCTCTGCTCCTCCATGGATGGACCATCGACCTGCCCCTGCTGGGTGAGGAGCGGGGCCTTGCTGGGCTTTCCCCCTGCAGGATGCAGGGCACACGGAGCCTGAGTTCTCGGCTCTCTCAGCACCCTGGCCTGCTTTTCTCCTGCCTTCTTTCTGCCAGAGGCTCACACCCCAAGCCACACAGGGCCAAGGCAAGAAGGCTACTCACGCGTCAAAGACGTAGTAGACGTCAAAAGCACCATCGCAGTACTGCAGCACCTCCTCATCCAGCTTGCTCCACATCTGCCTGGCCTCGGGGAAGAGCGATGCAAGGAGCAGCAAGAAGAACGAAGAGCCCGGCAGCCGGTGACAGTACTGCTCCATCCTCCCGGCTGTCCCATGTGCCCTATTGCACTACTGACCCTGTCCCAGAACCCAGAGGCGTACTGCTCAGCTGCCTCTGCTTTAATCCTCTCACCAGTGCCCACTGCAGCCCCCCGAGTCCCTGCACTCAGCACAGGACCTGGGGACACAGTTGCTCTGTGTCCTGCCACTACCTGCCCATGAGCCCTTTCCCCACCTCCAAGCAAAGCACTCTGGGGTTATGATGGACAGGAAGGTTGGCATGGTGACTTTGTGACCTGCAGCTCTTCCCAGGGACCCACAGGTTGACAGCATCAAGTGGGGGAGTCACAGGGTCTCTGGGGGATGGTGTACAATGAGGTCTCCCTGCTCCTCTCCCCATCCCTTACAGGTGGTTTCCAAGGGGTCACCTAAGGAGCCAGGTGGCTGAGATCAGGATGTCGCCATGGGTGGGAAGCTTCAGAGACTTGGAGGCAGTGAGGAAGGCCATTGTGTCCACCCTGATACTAACCAGACAACGCAGAGCTGGACAAGGTAGAGACTGTGCCCTGTGCCCAGGTCCCCTGTGACACTCTTATCCCTGCCCATTATAGGCCACCCAAACTCAGTGACCTGCAGCAAGGTCCATTTTATTGTGTCCCAGGCTCCATGGCCAGACCCTCAGAAGGGCAGAGTGCAGAAGCCCCATGATGGGAAGGCTGGGGAGCAGGATGTGAATGATGGGGTTTCATGCAGTTCTCTGGAGACTTCATCACCCTGGTGTGAGGCACCCAGGCTGTGGGACCCCAAAGCTGGGCTCCACTGGGACTGTTCATGCAGACCCTGCACCTGACCCATCCAGGGGACTCAGAGTATGATAGCATCAGGGTTGGTGGCCACTTATCATGGTGACTCAGAGCCCCAAGGGAAGATATTTGCAAAGACAAGGTAAAAACTGAAGGGCTCTTTATGACATCAGCTCAGAAGTCACACCACGTCACTTCCATAGAGCCGTCACTGCCTTGCCCAGCTCCCAGAGAGGACATAGTCCTGAATCTCAGAGGCGTGGAATGGGCTCGGCCTTCTGTCACCTGCTGCAGGCCAGCTCTTGGAGACATGGCCTCAGGGACTAAGGGAGGGCACTTCTCCCAGACAACACCTTCAAGAGGACAGAGGTACATTCATAGATGCACATTTTACTGGTTTTATTTTCCTCAGTTTTATGTGAGTAGAAATGCTTTATGATGAGCAACCTTTCCCTAATCAGTCCAAAAAAGAATCTCAGTATATGTTATAAAATTTACAGTTGATACCCAGCTTATGTTTGTAGAACTGTTTGTTTTTCTTTTGCAAAGGTCTTCAGCATAATAGAATGTTTTGGATAATGGTCCTTTAGGATAGATACAACCTAGTATGCCCCCACTAAACACAGTAGGGTCTCACACTTCACATGCTGCATGACCTTCATTGTTGTAGCATTGTTTCTCCTAGTGATTGGACATTGGATCATGGTTTTAATTTGCCTCTTCTTAGGTCCTGGTGGAACTAGTCATGACCCTGATCATGCTTTTTCCTCCTCTTGTTGAAGAACTCTTTGTGCTGCGTGGCCCTTCTCTGACTGGAACACTTATCATTATGGTTTAGATCAAGATGTCCCCCAGGGGCCTGATGCACTCACAGATGGGGTTTTGGGAAGATGACTGGTGACAGAGATGCTATCGCTAAATTACTACCAGGAGGAGGGTCAGGCAGGAAGAGGCATGTCACCAAAGGTGGGACCGGGAGGGATATATATTCCCAGCTCTTTGCTTCTCTCTCTACTTCCCAGCCACCATGACATGAGCATCTTTCTTCTGTGCTGGACCCTAGCCTCATGCCCCTTCTGCCTGGAAGCCAGCCTACTGTGGACTATAAGTGTGAGAAAGAATAAATGCCTCCTTTACATTGTAGGTGTCAGGTAGGTATTTGTACCCACAAAAGAAAGAGACTGAGACATTTACCTTGATTGGTACTGGCTCATTAACCTTACATATTTTGGATACTAACCCTTTCTCAATTGCTGCAAATACCTTCTTCCAGTCTGAGTGTTGTTTCTTCATTGTACTGGTTTTTCAGAAAATACAAGTCTTACTTTTAGCAAAGAATACTGATTTGAGTAAGTATCCCTCAAAGACCTGTGACTTAGAGGCTTGGTCTCCAGGGTGACAGTACTGGAAGAAGGTGGACTATCTAGGACAGTGGAGGCAAACTTATGGCACATGTGCCACAGCTGGCTGTTCATTGTCACTGAAAGCTCTTGACCATCACTGGTCAAGGAGGTGGGACCTGGCAGGAGGTCTTTAGGTCCCTGGAGACAGATCCTCAGAGGGGATTGTGGGACATCCACATCTGTCTCTTCCACTTTTCTCCCTGGCTCCTGGGATGCAACTTGAAGGTGACAGTGAACAGGTGAAAAGCAGAAAAGGGAAAGTTAGGATAAGAGCCAAACTGCTCCCAGCCCAGGCACTGACCACGTTCTGTGAACTGCATAATAATTTTGGGAACAGCTGCAGCCGAGCACTCACCCCAGATGTCAATACCCACAGAGCAGGCTAGGCCACACGGCTCCCCCACTGGGAGGGGCAGCACCCAGTTCCGAGTCAGGTCTGGAGACCAAGGCCTTGTGTGAAAAGCATAGAAACTCTCAAGGGAAGAGAAAGTTGAGTTACTTCCCATCTTGCCAGTGGGTTTAACCCTAGCAAGAGGGAAGAGACATTGCCCATGGGTACGGTGGGGGCTCAACTTGGTAAAGGACAACAGGGTGACACGCACAACAGAGAACAAACCACCCACCGGGCATCACAGCCAGGTCACTGCTTCTCATCCCCTCCTGTGCTGCTTTGCTTGAAGGGAACTCGAGACCTCCTGGTGGTCCACAGGGTTGCAGGCACGTTCCTGAGTCCTGCAACTCTGGAGAGGAGAATGGGATGAATTTGGGAGAAGCACATGCAGCTCGGCTCTCCCTCCAGAAAGGCAGCAGTAACCACAAGCATTCAGAAGAACCTTCCACTGCTCAGACAGCTGACCCTCGGGGGTCGGTTCCCTCCAGGACTTCAGGAAGAGCTGGTCTCCCGGGTGAATCAGAAACAGGTGTTGACACTCTGTATCTGCAAGTGGCATGAGCCTATTTTCACACTCCTGCACTGTCCCCCAGATTTAAGTTAATGACATACAGTGATCATGAACGAGGAACAGCCTGGCACACACCATTGCAAAGAGGCTCAGCTCCATCCCATCCTGGGTGCCATGCTCATCTGGAGAAGCTGGTAGGGAGAATCTTAACCCATGACTCTTGGGTTTCTAGGCAGAGTTTAGCTAAGGTTCCTCTAACCTTCTAGTTCATTGGTTCGACTGTTTGTAAAGACTGTGGGTGTTGTGAGCTATGTAATGAACGCTTAATACCTAAGCTATCTGCCAATCCTTGGGTGACCTTGGCGACAATGGCATGACCTGGGAGTCCAAACCTCAGGACTATCTTTTTTTGAGAGCCACGTAGAGATATCAGCTACTTGTTCTCTTATAGTGGGAAAAAAAATCTCAGCTCACTCTGGAAAGGTATCAGTGAACATGAGAAGGTGTCTGCACTCCAGCTTTGCATCCTCTGCCAGGGAGTCTCCTGCTGGGTGTGACCCTCCGTGTCAGGTGGGATGAGCTGGAGCCGCAGGAAGGGAATGGGACCTAAGATTATTCCTAAGGCACCTCCACGAGCCACAGTTGCCCACTCAGTATCTTCCCAAGATCGTCCTGTATGAAGCGATTAAGGTACAGATAACAGAGAGTCTTGCTCAGGATGGGTCACCGAGGGCTCCTCTCAGCCTCTTTCTGTGGGTTAGTTGCAGGGAAAGCCCAGCCTCCTTTGGCCATGCACCAACTTGTAGGGACACTGAGCTACTCCTTAGTCTGAACCCCCTTTTCCCCAGAGAATGGAGGATGCTCTGCTCCAGAGGGTGATCAATATTATTGTGAGCAGCAACCTCTGGCTCCAGCGACAGGGCCCCTTTTTGGATGCTTTATCTGCTAGACTGTTTCCCTGATTGATGAAAGAGCTGTCCGTTGGATGTCCCCTGCAGTGGGCAGCAGCCGCCTGCTGAGGGAGTGGTTAGGAAGGTTTTATGCGGTTAGCAGCCCTCTCTCTTTCCAAACAACTGCAGGGACCTGCTGCACTGCAAGCCCAGATTTAGAAATTATAGCTTTCTCTCACCTTTTCCCAGCTGTAGGGATCTTACTAGGGCAATAAACTGCATTCTGGGGTAGAGGTACCTGCTGGCAGGGCTTTGGCCCCCACAGTGTCCACCACGCTCTCTGTAATAACCTGCTCCAGTCTGTGAACCCCTCAGCATCTGCATCTGGAAGGTCAACCATTTTGTCCAGTTGTGCAGTGACGTTACAGCTTACCACCCTCCATCAAATGCCAGGCACCGATTTCTGTCACAGATGCCACCCCTGCTGCCGGTCTTGAGCTCCTCAAGGGTGACACCCGCTTAATGTTTGCAGCTCTGTTTCCGAGCAGCCACTCTGCCCACACTGCTCCAACTGAGCATTCCGATCAGGCTTATAGGACCCTCGTAGCGCACACTATGAAGACATAGATCGTAATTCACAAGGCCACCAGGGTGAGGACATATTTGCACAAGACCTAGGCTACCCCACCACGACACACCACACAGGGAAAGGCACCCTAGACCTCACTGGAGGGGTTCTGGGGAGAGAGTTGCTTGTACCGCAGCAGCAGGACTATGATTGGCCCACATATGAGCTTATGATTGGTCCATATTCAGCCTTGCTGATTGGTCCAAATTCTGTTCTACTGTGAATTCCGTCAGAGTCACTGTGGTCAGGGCAGACCTCTTCCAGACAGCTGCTGCGTGTCCAGGACAGAGCGGCAGTCATGGAGGGCTGCTTGACAGGTGTCACAGTTCCTGAAGATGGCAGGGATAACCCTGGGGACCCTCAGGAGGGCTGGCTGTGTTAACGGCAGCTGATTGGGATTTGGGAGGCTGGAGATGTTTGTGATAAGCTTGGTGCCTCCCCGGTCCCTGTCACCCATGGGTGGTTTCCAGCTGCTTCTTCAGTGGCAGAGGGTTGGGGGAACCCAGCTGACAGCTGAGTTGCTCATCTTGTCAGAGAGGCTGGGGAGCAGCTTGAGGTTACCTCAGGGGTAGAGAGGGGACATAGAGGCAAGCGGTCCAGTCCCTCCTCTGGGGAACCAAGAAGAGAGAAGGGAGTTGAGGGAGAGGAACATGAAAACTGTTGGGAGAACCATGGCTCCTTCCTTGGAAACAGGAAGAAGTCAGGTGCAGGGCTTCTCCTCTGTGTCACCTGAATGCTCTGGAGAGACAAATGATATATGTACTCAGTGGAATATTACTCAGCCAAAAAGAATGAAGTCATGTCATTTGTACACAAATGGACAGAACTTCTACAAGGGAACTTGGGAAGTTAAATATCAATTTTGTTCTTGTATGAGAAAACTAAACAAAAATTCATAAATTAATAAATAAGTGAAGGAGAGAGGACAAGAAATCAGATGTTAGACTTCCAGAGACCAGCAAGGGAATGCAGGAGAGGAGGGGAAAAGTGGGGGAGGGTAATGGTCTTGAAATTAACCAGAATAAGTTACATATGGGCATCAACTCCCGACAACTTTCAGCAATAAAAGTTAAAAGATGATCTTGAGAGCATAGCATGTGAAGAAATCTAGCAAAGAAATTGAATAAAGTAGAAGTATGTTAAAGCCAGGCGCTCATTGGAGGAGGATGACATAGCTCAGGAGGGCAGGCCAAGGATGCCTGAAGTCACACTGGCCACTGCAGCCACCTGCCATGCTGTCTGTGAGAGGACGGGACGGGCAGCTCTGCAGCTCCTCCGGCTGGCAGCTCTGCTGTGGCGTCACTCTGGCTCCTCCCTAGCACACCTGGGACCCTGACCACCGGGCAGCTGCACTTTATCCCACTGCCCACCACCACCCGCATCCTTGGAAAGGCAGGATGCTGTCAGAAAACCAGGGGCAGGGCAGAGCTGTCCCACAGAGAGGGGACGAGGCCAGCTCCTCTTCTGCAGCTCAGGCCAGGACTCCAGGGAAGCTGTGTTCTAAGCACCTCAGGGTCATGAGAACAGCCCTGCAGTCAGCATGGGCCAGGTGGGCAAGCTCGCAAGCGGTCCCCAAAGGGAGTCACCACGCACAGAAGAAAGAAGGGCGCTTAGACCTGACACCAGGACACGGGAGGCGGCTGTGGAGTCCAGGCTTGGCCCGGAGGGAGCCCCCCAGCTGTATCAGGGAGGGCGAAGGCTTTGGGGCTCTAAAGCACCAAGGGGACCCCTGGCCTCCTGGGAAAGGCACCTCAGTGGTGACTCCTGGCAGGGCAGCTGGGATAGATGTGACACATGGCCCGCCCACCTGTATCCTCTGAGACCCTTATGGTGACTTCAGGCTTGGTCACTCTGGCCCAAGAAACAGACTGTAAGCAGATTCAGGGTGTGAGATATCCAGGCCACAGTCCCAGCAGCGCAGGTCCTGAGCCCCAAGGGACCGGTGACTTCCAACAGTTGGATGCGGCTCTCCAACCAGGGCCTCTGTGGTCCTGGAGGTCCTGAATCTTCTGCTCCTGTTTCCCTGCTCTACATGGACAGCTAGGGCATCCCAGGAAGGAAAGTCCAGCTCAGAGAACAGCTGGCCCTAGAAGGAGCAGGCTTCAAACTGGCAGGATGATGACACGAGCACAGAACCCAACTGCGCAGGGACATCCCTGTCACCCTACGTCTCCCTGGAGCCTCATAAGTCTGTCACACACACAGTACCTTCATCTGCAGAGGTTAGTGAGGCAGGGCGGTGCCGGAGGCCACCACACGGGTTCAGTCCTGGAGGCTGGGAAAGAAAGAAACCAAAGCCCCTCACAGAGCTCAGTCTAGCCACAGGGGGCTCAGCAAACGGGGTCATCGGTAAATTACTCAGGAGCATGAAGAGCTCAGGGAAAAGACAATGGGAGAGAGAGGGCGGGGAGAGCTTGGGAGGGAGGCCAGGCTAGACCCGGGATTCCCGGCGCCCACGTGGAAATAGGCGGCAGCTGAGGAAGAATTTGAGCTCGGGGCCTGCACCCTGGGGTCCTGTCCCTGACTCACTGCTCCTGAGCAATGGTCTGAGGAAGCTGGAAATCTCTCCGAGCATAGTTTCTTCTGTGATAGGATGAGAATGACATGTACCCAGCGCTGCTGGGGGGTGGAATAAGACAAGGGTACTGAAGGTACCGGATCTGAGGCTGCTGGTGGTGCTGTGTGGCTCTTCTTCTAGAGCCCTGTAGGAGCCCGGGCCAAGAATAAGGAAAAGAGGGCGGATGGACAGAGGGAGGGAGGGATTCAGGCAGAGGAGGAGAGAGGGATGCAGACATAGATAGATACAGGACCAAGGTTGCCTCGGGAAAAAAGGAATGAAAGGCAAAGTTCTTATGAGCAGAGAAGTGAGAAAGAGGTGGGGGGTACTGGGGTGTGGGAAACAGAGGAGAAGTGACATGGCTCCCGCCACCCACGCCCTCCTCAGCTCTGTCAGGCAGAAAGCTCTCCCACTGGGCTCTCCCTCAGCCTCAGGGAGAAGGGGGGCACGGGTGTATGGCTCTGACCTTGGCCCAGTAGCTATAGAGGTGGCCGGGCCTTGGCTTTTGGAGCTGTTCCTGTCCCCAGCTGAAGTCTCTGCACCTCCCCCAAGGGCTCTGCAGTCTTTGAGGCCGGGGTGGGGTGCTGAGCCAGGTGGAGAGGGGCCCATGGCCAGGGCACTCTGCATCCAGAATCAAGCGTTCCCACTTCTTTGTTAGCAGAGCTGGGCTCCTCAGGATCTCAGCTCTGCAGATCCCAGAACCCAGCCACAGTTGACTCAGCGCAGGTCAGATGCTGCAGCCCACGGTATAGCTGGGGACCTTTTCCTTCAGTCCCCGGCTGTTGGAGGCCACAGCACAGCTTCTCTGTCACCCAAAGAGCCCTGATGTCTCCCTCTTGGGTCCTGAGGCACTGGCAAGGGCAGCAGTGCTGCCCCACTAGGGTGTCAAGGCTACACCAAGCCTCCAGGCTACACCTCCAGCCTGCATCACCCAAGGAGTCAGCAGCTGTGGATCCTCCTTCAGGACTCAGCCCAGCAGTGGCGGAGCAGCCTCTTCCCAAGGCACAGAAAAGATCCCAGGTTTCTGCCAGGCCCCTTCCCCTGCCACTGGGTCTCATCCCATCACTTCTTCCCCTGCCACTGAATCTCACCTTCCCCTACCTCCACTGAGTCTCACCTCTATCACTTCTGAAATGGCAACCCTGTATTAAGTTAAGACAACTCCGGTGAGCACTGAAAATTGGAAAGTGTCCAGGATGTCACTTACCAGTGCAGGGCGGAATGGGCTAAAGGTGGAAAAGAACAACTCACCCATGTATCAATCAGCTCATTGTTACTATAACAAAATACTCCAGGCAACGAACTGACAAAGACAAAATTTTTATTGTGGCTCTTGGTTCTAGAAATTCTCATTCAGGATCAGGTGACCCCATCTTTTTGGGCCTTTGGAAAGGGGGTTTGTGCTAGTATCTGGAAGGGCAACTGACCGCAGGAGCCAGGAGAAAAAGTAAAAGAGATGGGTGTCCCACCAGCCTCTTCGAGGACCTGCCCCCAGTGACCTAAAGTCTTCCCACTAGGACCCACCCCTAGAGGTCCACCTTCTCCCCATAGTGCCGCCCTCTAGGTCACAGGTCTTTGGGGGATACTCATCTCAACCATGTTCTATACTCAAAGACTTGTGTTTTATGAAAATCTAATGAAGCAAAGACACAAGACTCATATGGGAAGGAGAGAACAAAGAGTTAGTACCCAAAATGCACAAGGCTATTGAAGCAATATGGAGGAGATGAGCCTGTCAATCAGAGAAGGGCCACATAGCCAAAGAGTTCCTCCCAAAGAGGAGAGAGGAATGGCCTAGGTTTGGGTCTTGTTAGGGGAAAGTCCATCATCATAAAGCACTTTCATGCACATAAAGCCAAAGAAAATAAACCTTGTCCAGTATGTGAAGGACCCTTGCCCTGACAGTCTGCTGCTCCTTGATCCTTTGAAGGCACTGCATCCCCACCCCACTTTCCCTGCCCTCCACTCACGCGCTGCCCCCAGTGGGTCACAGAAGGCAGCCTGGCTCTCTGCGAACCAGGTCTGTGTCTTCCCTTGGAACCTGGGCCAATGCGTAGGTCTGACCCAGGACAGAAGAAGTGATGCAGTGTGACTTCTGAGCTGATGTCATAAAGGACTTCTGAATTATCGCTGCAAATATCCTCCTCTCAAGAGGCTCTGAAAAAATGGTCACCTCTCCTCCCCGGATGCCGCCATGCTCTGAGGAAGCCCAAGATACCCGGAGAGGTCAAGTGCAGGGTCTACATGAATGGTCCCGGTGGAACCCAGCTTTGGGGTCCTCCAGCTAGGGTGTCACATGCCAGGGTGAGGAATCCTCCAGAGAATTCCACACCCAGCCCCTCAAATGACATGCCCTGGCCAGCCTTCCTGGAACGCCGCTTTCTGAGCCGCCTCACGGAGCCTTTACGACGTTTGACCTTGGAGCCCGAAGCACAATAAAGAGTCCTTGTTTCAGGTCGCGGAGCTTGGGTGGTCTGTTAGGGGGCGCATAAGGGGCTGTTCCCCCACACACGGAGCATGGCCCCTGCCTGCCTGGCTGCAGGGTGCTCACAGTGGCCACCCTGAATCTTCCTCCCAGCTCCCAGCCTCCCAGTCCCTGGAGCTCCGCATCCACCGTGACGTCCTGACCCAGCCAACGCTGCAGTCCTCTCTCACCTCATCCCTTAGGTGGCCCCTGAGGACCCCTCATGTAGGCTCATCCCACATCCCCTCTAAAGACCCTGTGACCCCCCACTTGATGCTGTCAACATGCGGGTCCCTGGGCAGAGCCCCAGGTCACAAAGTCACCATGTCAACCTTCCTGTCCATCATAACTCCAGGGTATTCTGCCCCAGGGTGGGGGAAGGGCTTTGGGGACAGCTCGTGGTGGGACACCCAGAGCTGCTGTATCCCAGTCCCCTTGCTCTGAGAGGGAACTGGTGTGGGCACACTGGGCATTGGTGACAAGGCTCCAGGGGGCTCAGTCCCTGGGCACAGGCAAGGTGGCTAGCAGGAGGCCCAAGGTGGCTGGTGCTCAGCCTACCTGGGCCCTGGCACAGGGTCCTACCGGCAAAGATGCCCCCAAAGACAGCCAAGAAAGTGGGGGGGTGCCGCCTCTGCTCTGTGCGCTTCCTCCTGCTCCTGCTGCTCTTGCACCTGCCCCCGCTTGGCACAGGGAGCACCCCAGAGCCCAGCCCACGCATCAGCATGGCCTTCGGAAGCACCCTCCATCCCCAAGACCAAGAAGCTGGGCAACACTGGCAGGCCAGTCACGGGGAGAGTGATTGTTGGGGTGCCTTCGACCTCTACCTCATTCTGGACAAGTGAGTGCCCCCTAGGTATGCCTCCACCTGACCCCCAGAAGCAGCAGTTTCCAGTCTCTGCAGGCAGACAAAGAAGACAGTTTTACTGAACTTTCCCAAACCATGAGGCACCCGCCACCCTCCGCGTCACCCTCGTCACTGGAAACTGCTGCTTCTGGGGGTCAGGCGGCCGCCAGGGTTCTCTGGGGAAAGACAGCCTGTGGCCCCTGGGGGGTGCTCTGCGAGGTCCCTGCTCAGTGCCCTTTGCTATAAGCCTTGTTCTTCCTGTCACCCTGCAGACCTGGCACAGTCCTGCCCCCTCGGGACTGCAGGGGCTCCTCTGCATGGCCCTGGGGAAGCCAGGCTGTCCCTGGGGCACCCACCAGCTCTCAGGGAGGGAGGCAGGTGGGTCTTGATCTCAGGGAGGTGACCAGGTTTCATCTCAGCCCTTCCTTCTGGCTGGGCCTGAGGACTCAAGGGGGGCCTGGAGCAGCCCAAGGCAGGGGGATGTCCCCGCTGGTCCCCAGCTCTCCTCCTGCAGCATCTTGTCCTCCCCACTCCGGATGCGCAGCAGCCCCAGGGGTCTCTGTGTGATGTCCTGGTGAGGGGTGAGCTCCTAGGTGGCCAAAGTGCCTGGGGGACACTAGGGGTGACAAGATCCCGGCTTCCTGGCCTGGGCTCTTTCCATAGTCGCAGGTTGGCTGTGCTCCATGGGCACTGAGGGTGGAAGACAAGGGCCCCGGTCCCAGTTCCTGAGCAAAATCAGTGACCAGGAGTCCCCTGCCTGCCAGGGGAAGTCTCCTCACTTCTAGCCCAGGGACTCGGAGATGCCCTGGGCAGGCAGTGACCCACGGATCCTTAGCACAGTGGGAGCCGGGGCTCCCTGTGGGCATGCAGGGTGGGGAGGGTGGCACCTGGTGGGCTGACGCCTCGTTGGCACAGTCCTGCCAGAGAGTGGTCACCACCCCAAAGCTCCTCTCTGCTGCCACCCTGTTGTATGTTTCTGTTTACTCCCCTGGGCCCTGTGATGAGGCCCACAGGATCGAATGCAGCCCTGGGATAGATGGGGAGGGCTGTGGGTGCCGGTGGGGTGTAGATTGACATCAACTGGGCACTCGCTGTGAGCCAAGCCAGGTGAGCACTGCAGGCCTCTGAATGCTGGAGGAAGTTCTGTGCCCCCAGCGAGGGTGACGCGGAGGGTGGCGGGTGCCTCATGGTTTGGGAAAGTTCAGTAAAAACTCTTATGCAGCAAAGTAGCAGAGTGGGAAGATCCTCCCCTTCCCTCCCTCCTAAGGTTGAAGGACGCGGAGGAGACAGGAAAGACCCAAGGAAAGCTGCTCCTGAGCTGAGGGCTCCCCGTTTCTATTCCCAGCCCCACTCCTCAGGCTCCCACCTCTGCAGAAGGGCTGGCAGGGCATCTTCAAGGCCAGGAGACAGGCCAGGTCTTTCTGCCACCCTTGGCTGGGGCTAGCACCCGAGCTCAGGCTCTGGACCTTCTCCCAGAGAGGAAGGGGAACAGCTCAGCCCAGGCCCAGGAGGGGCTCCTGCCCAGAAGCTCATCTGAGGGGTTCCTCCCCTTCCACCCTAGACCTGCCACTTGCTGTTCACACTTGCTGGATTCTGCAGCTAGGGTTTAAGAAGGCGCCCTCTGCCCCTGCTTCCCATCTCAGGCAGGAGGGTCAAGCTCTGGGAATAGCATGTCCTGTCCCTCTCTGAAGGGGCTCATTGCTCAGCTATGCAGCAACCGGGGGACAGCACAGTGTCACCCAGCAAAGCCGAGGCCAGTGAACAATGTGTGGGGTGTGGAGAAAGGCCTGGGTGCAGATCTAGACTGGGTGTGGGAACTGTCAACTTTTCTCAGTCTGCCAGACTCAGTTTTATCTCCTGTGAAAGGGAACAAGCTGGGGTGAGAGTTCCCTGGATGGAAGCCCACAGCAGAAAGCCGGGACACGCATGCTCAGGGAAATCGTCCTGACACATTTAAAACCATCCAGGCCTTCGTTTCCTCATGGTGAACACACTGATTCAGATGCAGCTCAGCAGGAGAAAGGGGCGGGGGAGGTGGCTCTTGCTGTGTGACAGTCCACACAATCCTGTGACCTTCAAGGGGTTCCTTTCACAGGCACCATGATCTCTGGAGAGGAGAAGGGAGGCCTCTTGGCAGGGGCCTCTGACACACTCACCAAAGAGTCCCAAGTGTCACCTGTTCCTCCCACCAGGCACGGCTCTCCCTGCCCCATAATGCTTCACTTGTAGAGCTGTGGGGCCTCAGAGACATTTACCAAGGACATGATCCCCACTGGCTGGGAGGTCACAAGGCTCTGACCTCCTCCTGCTGCTCATTCTCCATCCAGGGACAGAGAGGAAGAAAATGGAGCAGGATGTGGCAGTGGGGACTGGACGAGCCTGCAGCTGCCGTTGTGGTCCACAGTGCTGACACCAGGGCAGCAGTGGCCGGCCTGCCCCCTCCCCAGCAGGGCCTGCTGGACGAGCTGGGCTTACCAGCTGTTGACAAAGCCGGGCTGGCCCCCCACCCCTAGAGCAGTTCGCACAGCTGGAACCCAGGGGTCCCCCAGGGGAACCACAGGCTCTCAAAGGGCTTCTGATGCCACGGTGCCAAGGTCCCCACTCACCCACAGGGAGCTGGAAGTGGGGATCCAGGCAGATCAGAGATGCTCAGGGACTTTTCCAGCTACCTCGTCTCCCTGTACTTTCCGTGCTGGGAAGACCCTTCAATCCCAGCACATGGCCTGGTTGGCCACCATCTGTCCACTGGGGGCCCTGAGGACAGTTACCTCCAGGATGACCCGAGGTGGTCAGAAGTGTTGGGGTGGGTGTGGCTCATGGGGGATCCTGCAGCCAGGTGGCAAAGACAGAGGCTGTGCTGGGGGAGGCATCTGGTGCCCTGACTTTTGTCTCCTTTGTCCTCAGGTCTGGCAGCATAGAAAACAACTGGATTAACATTTATTCGTTTGTGGCAGATTTGGTGGCAAGATTTAAAAAGTACTCTTCTCCATGCTGTGGGCCCCGCACGTCCCTGGGCGGGGCAGGGAAGGGGACAGAGTGCACTGTCCCCTCGGTCCCAGCAGTGTGGCTGCCCGGCCTGGGAGCCTGGGCGCTTACAGGGACCCCGCCTGCCCCCCAGACCCCCGAGGCTGGGAAGGAAGTCAGGACAGACAGATGAGTAACTGACTCAGCAGAGGAAGTGACCGCGTGGGAGGAGGCCCCGTAGGAGTGTGGGGGGCCTGTGTCCTTAGGGTGTGTGCGTGTGAGTGAAAGTGTATGACCAGTGTGAGTGTGTGTAATGTGAGTACCTGAGAGTGTGTGGCTTGCACATGGATGAATGTGTGTATGTGAGTATTCACGTGCATGCATGCGAGTCTGTGTGTGCTTCTGTGTGTGTCGGGTGCAGAGGCGACGGCACCTGGGCTCTTCCTGGGCCCACGTCCCCACAGGCTGCTGCATCTCTCAGGGAGGGAGGGAGCCCAGGCTGTGTGTGGGTCTCTCACCGCCCCGCTTCCTCCCAGCCCCAACCTGCGCATGTCCTTCATTGTCTTCTCCCAAGATGCCCAAGTTATCATGCCAATCACTGCAGACAGGTAGGTGCAGCTGTGACCCCAGGGGGGCTGGGAATCCAGTCACAGGAAGCTGCGGGGATCTGCGGGCTCCACAGCCAGCTCTGTGAGATGCTGTCAGTGCATGGGGTGGGCTGGTCAGAAACCTGAGGGGCCCATGCTGACCTCCAGCCTGATGCCTTGGCCCCATCGCACCCCGGCTGTGCTGGGACCCACAGAGCCTATTATCCAGAAGTCCCCATCTCTGCCCAGCACCCGTCAGACCTGAGTTCCTCCCTGGGCTGGCAAGGGGACCTGTGGAGTCCAGGGGGCTGGTGGAGCAGATGAGTGGGGCCTACAGTGACGGGTTACTCTCTACCCAGGGCCAGGGGACAGGAAGGGCAGGGCTGGTGGGCCAGGGAGGCCAGGAGGGCTTTGTCTGCCTCCATGGGCCCAAACAGGGAGTCCTGGGAAACCAACCTCAGGGGGAGGTGGCCCAATGTGCCCTGAGACCCAGAGACCCTGAAGGGTGCTGGGGAGCTGCTGACTGGCTATAGGATGAGGGGGTGCATCAAAGGCAGTGCCTGGGGGGGGAGGAGCACAGATGGGAGGCAGCGGGAGCTCTGAGTCTGGAGTTATGGTGGAGCCGCCGTGCACGGCCCTGGGGAGAAGCTGGGGGTGGAGAGTGAACCAAGACAAGCCCGCGGCAAGGGAAGGGAGGTCAGGAGGCCCTGGAGCCTGAGGACAGGGACAGGGACATCAGGGACTCCAGGACAACAGCAAGGAGACTGGGCCAGCAGCACAAGGTGTACAGGCAAAGCTCTTAGGGTGCAGAGGGCATGGGGTGGAAATGGGCAGCCTAACTGGGGTTCAGCCAAAGGAAGCCAGCAACCGAATGAGCGAGCCCAGTCTGTGTCCCAGAACAGAGAGAGCCTCGGGTTTGTGTTGATCTGCTGGGGTTTGCTGAAATGTAGGGATTCTCATGCTTGGTGCTCAGTTCCAAAAATACTGCTTGTGACCCACATGAATCACCTTGTGGTCATGGTGAACTCGTCCTAGAAGCCATTGAATTTTCATGTACCTGGTGCCATCATCCCACACGAATCGTCCTGGCCTCGTACTTGGGGAGCTCATGGGTGACTGATTGACTCAGAAACTGAGTTACTCTTATAGCCGGTGTCGTCATCTTGCGTAGTATGATAGGGCTGAGAGACAGTCCGTGTTGGAGCTGCTGAGACAGCCCAAGGGTGGATTGGAAGCACCAGCTCCAAGCAGCAGCAGGGTGAGTTAACCCTGAATCATGGTCTTAGGCAAAATATTTCTTGAACAATCAATAGGTCCATGTACAGAGCTGGGTAGAATCGGGCTCGAGGGCTATGGCAGCAGAGGGACACACAGAATATAAAGGTGCACTCTGCCATTTTATCCCACCTTCTCCACCGTAGTCACCCTTCTGCAGCCTTGTGTCACTCGGCTAGACCCAGCACCTGCCACCCATGACTCCCAGGAGGAACGGTTACCTTGGCTTCTGTTTTAAGGACAGTCCATGGTGGGCTGGCTCCCCAGCAGGCTCAAAGCTGCTGAGTTCACAGCAGCCACACAGCAGAGCAGGGATAGCACCAGACAGGAAGGAGCCAGGAGCCACCTTACAGTCCCCAAGATCACACCTCCGTGACCCGCCCAGACACACACAGAAAGGTGCTCGCCTGACCCTACAGGCACAGCCCAAGATGCTGACACTCAGCCTAGCATCACAAGGCCCTGCTGAAGAACCAAGGTTCTCAGCCTCCGAGCCCCTGTGAAGTAGCCAAGGGACGTGTCTGAGCCGTGCGTCAGAGGTGCTGCCTTCAAGGCTCACGGTTGGCAGCTGTGTGGCATCCAGAGTTGGTGACTATACATTGACTAAGCGAAGCTGGGGGAATTAATTAGGGGTTTCCTTCTTGGCAACACTTCCTCGTTTCATACCAACTTTGCACTTTTGTGGTTTTATCAGACGTTTCTGACAGATCTGCCAGAACTCACCATGCTGCAAGGGAATCCGCTGACTGTGCCCAGGAACTAATAGTGCCTTCCCAGCCCTCTGTCCCAGTTCTGCCCCGTGATGGTCTCTGACTGTGTGAGACAGGGCCACCTCTGCCCTTGGGTCCAGCTGACAGGAAGAGCAGAGAGGGGCCGAGTCTGAGGCCCGGTGCTGTGGGAGGGACTTGAGTGGGCGCGGTGGGTGGAGAAGTGCACTGTGGGAGGAAGCTGGCAGAATCCCAAAGGACAGTGGGGCTGGGCAGGACCTGGCTGGGCCTCTCCTGGGCAAGGCTGGCTGGGCCTCCTCCCCTCATAGGCAAGGCCCAGCAGGGACAGGTCCAGAACCCTCTGAGCTTGGCCCACAGCAGGGTCTCTACCCCAGGAGGAAGCTGCCCTCAAGGTCCCCACTCTGGGAGGCTTTGCTGTGCGGGCTCAGCCCATCACAGTCTATCAGCCTGAGCCCAGCCCCCCTTCCTGCCCCAGTGCGCCACCAGAGGCACAGCCAGAGCAGCCTGCCCCAATTGGCCCTGTCTCTCTAACAACCCCTGACAGCCCTGTCCCTGCAGCCTGGGCACAGGGCTTGGCTGCCTCAGCAGCCTGCGGCCGTGTCCCCTCCTCAGGCTTTCTGTGTCAGGAGTCCTGAGGTCCTCAGCTTGTGCTGCTCAGGAAGCAGCCTGGCTGCTTCCCTTGGTGGCCACAGTGGTGGCAGATCAGGGTCCATGCAGTGAGGACAGCACAGAACAGGCTGAGCCGGTGAGCCTTCCCTGCTGGAGGATAGAGCCTCAGTCAGGGCATCTGGTCAGCACCGTGCATGCGGGTCCTACTAGGGCCCTGGACTCAAGCTGCATGGTGCAGGGTCCCACCCTCACAAGGGTCCATGGAGGCATTCAGTGTGGTGCCTGAGACAGGATGAACCCAGAAAAAGTCACGCATTCCCATGGGATCCGAGGTCAGTCTCCCTACCTGCCAGAGGGCTCAGCAGGCTGGGAACAGAGGACACAAACCTCCAGGCAATGGTCCAGTTCGACACAGGGGACAGAACCACCCATCCCTGTAATCGATGGACAAAGCTATGGGTCAGCTATGGGTGTGTTGTAACAGCCTGGGCATTTTTTTCAGAAACAAAATCCATGAAGGTCTTAACAAGCTCCAGTGGGTGGTGCCTGGAGGCTACACATTCATGCAGGAAGGGTTCAAACAGGTAGGGATGGCTGGAGCCCAGGGCAAAGCCACATTACGGTGTAGTGTGACCACATCTACCTAGGGCTGTTCCCAACCTGCGTCCATTCTCTTGCAGGCAAATGAGCAGATCATGAGATTGCGCTATGGAGGTGAGCAGCCCATGCCCCTTCAGGCAGCTGGGCACACAGCTGGTGGGCCTTGGGGAGACCTGTGCACAGACTCCAGGTTCCTCCCAGGCCCACTTCTGGTGCTCTTTGTGTTAGCTCCTCAATGCTGTGACAAAATACCTAAGAAAATCAACTTAGAGTAGAAAGGGTTTCTTTTGGCTCACGGTTTCCTAGGCTTCAGTCCGTGGTCAGCTTGCACCACTGTTCCCGGACTGTGATGAGGCAGAGCATCATGGTGTGCAGTGTGTGCGGAGCAAAGCTGCTCAGCTCACAAAGGTCAGGAAAGGACAGAGCAAGAAGGAGCCAGGCACAAGTCTCAGCCTTCAAGGGCTCACCCCAGAACCTACTTCCACCAGTGAGGTCGAACCCTGGAAATTTTCCACAAATTCCTAATAACATCAGCAGCTATGGACCATGCCTTGGGCACTTAAGGTTTTGAGGAACATCAAAGACCCAAAATATAAAAACACAGTTGTCCAAGCCCAGCCTGGGCAGAGTACCTGTCCCAGCATGGTTCTCATGGGGCAGGCTGCTAAGGTCCACAAAGGACACTTAGTCTCTCTGAGCTCCTGGACCTGCATTTGGGCCCTGGCTATGTAAAGAGAAAGTCAGGGCTCAGCCGGCCTGTGGACACACACTGAGAAGCCCACATTGTCCCTGGGGTCTGCCATCCCTTCTCTGTCCCCATCTTTCATCACCCACTTGCCCCTGAGCCATGGTACCCAGCCATGCACATGGCAGTGCAGCCCAGGACAGATGCCCCTCCACTCTGTGGGCTGGCAGCTCTGGGATGCAGTGGTGGGGCCACATAGGGATCGCACTGGGGAAGAATGGGGTCCCCTGTCCAGGACTCTGCCCAGGAGTCCTGATCAGTTGGGCCACTATCCCAACCAGGACCTCACAGGCTGTGCCCATAGCAGGCGCTGATACCACCCCTTCCTGGGTGCCCCCACAGGAGGGGCTGCTGCTCCCCACATGCAGGGAGGAGCTGGGTTTGGTGAGCGTATGACCAAGCTGCCCTCTGGGTGGAGGATGCACAGCTTGGGGGACAGCAAGGGTTTGGGTCACTAGCAGGAAGGACCTTGAACCCCTCTCTCTTCATCTGTAACATGGCCCTCGGAGAGGT
Organism: Hydrochoerus hydrochaeris; assembly: GCA_004027455.1. Classification (NCBI taxonomy): domain Eukaryota; kingdom Metazoa; phylum Chordata; class Mammalia; order Rodentia; family Hydrochaeridae; genus Hydrochoerus; species Hydrochoerus hydrochaeris. The sequence goes on from PVLA01001984.1 coordinate 69,153, forward strand.
CCCCTTTTCACCCTAGGATCTCTGGGTGGCCGGTGCTGGGGTCTGGGCGCCTGTACCAGGAGCCCAAGGTTGGAGAGCACCCACCTGCCTGCTGTGGACTGCGCTGGGGCCTGGCAGCCTGTGGTGGTCTGTGATCTTCTGCTGGTTACTCCTGAGCGTGGCCCGCCTGGTCCCCTACCTTTTGCTTCTTCCATAGGCAGGAAGGTTGCCAGCGTGATTATCGTGCTGACCGATGGGATGCTGATGAAAGATTCATTTAGGGAGACAAAGAGGGAGGTGAGCCCAGGCATGGTTACTGGTGCTTCACCCCACACGTTGTGCTGAGTTATCCTAAGTGTCTCCTTTCTCAAAGGCCGACAAGTCGCGGAGCATGGGGGCCACCGTGTACACCGTGGGTGTACTGGACTATGAGAAAAACCAGGTACCTGGGGCTGCGCACATGTCCCCACAGAAGGATGACCAAGGGGTGTGAGCAAAGGGGGTCCCACGGGCCAGGTGGAGCGCTTCCCCGTCCCTGAACCTGGGTGGATGCAGGAGCAGATCTGTCCCCGAGTGTCCCACTCCCCACCGTCCCCAAAGCATGACAGCAAGATGCGTGTCCTTGCCCTGGGTCTGGAGGCATCCTCGGTGCCCTGGCTGGGTGTCAAGCTGACCCTTTCCCTTACAGTTGATGGCAGTTGCAGACACACCAGAACACATGTTTGGGGTGGACAGTGGCTTCAAGGGTCTGCAGGACATTGTGGACACAGTGAGTTGTGCTGCCTGGGGATGGGCGGGAGCAGAGTTGGGGCCCCAGTGTCATGCTTCTGCCCACACTTTTCCCCTCTGTACAGCTGGTCTCCAAGTCCTGTCTCGCAGTGACGTCAGTGAAACCAACCTCCTTGTGTGTGGGAGGTAAGGGCCAGGCTTGCAAAGCCACTAGGCGCCTTCCTCCATCGGGTGGCTGTGGTGCCACATGCTTCCGTGTGGGTGCTTTGTGTGGTGTGGCTGGGCGGCACGTGGCCTGCCCTTGGTGTGTGATGTGTATGTGATGTGTGCGTCTTGTCTATGGCTGGTGCTTGAGCAAGGGTTCATAGTGTGCGTGTGTGGAAATGTGAGTGTGTACTGGAGTGTGCGTATGAAGTGTGCATGTCGTTTGTGTGTCTGGGTGACGTGTTCGTGATGTGCATACGTGGTGCACTAGGGGAGCGGGTAGGGAGTGCGTGTAGGAGTATTAGCGTGCAGCATGAGTGTGGACAACAAATCAAGTGTGTGTCGTCTGCATCCTATATGTACTAGTGTGGCGTGTGGGGACAGTCTGTGTGCTGGGTCTGCAATGTTCGGTGTACGTACTCGTAGCTGGTGCCTTGTGAGGGAGATGCATACGTGTGGTGTGTGCGTGGAGTGCGGCTGCTGGTGGTGGTGTGCGTGATGTATGTGCCATATGTGTGGTGCGAGTGGTGTGAGTGTGTTTGCTATGTGTGTGGCCTGCGTGTGAGTGTATGTCACGTGTGCGGTGCATGTGAAGTGTGTGAGGCTGGCGAGGCAGTGGCCCACAGGGCTTACGATCAGAGGCTGTCTGGTGTGTGTGTGTGTGCTATGGTTGTGATGTGTCATGTAGGGACTTCAGGGGAAGGAAGTGTGTGTGCACAGAGTGACATGCTTTTGTGGTGTGTGGCATGTCTCTGAGTTCCCATGTGGTACACGGTGTGTGCTGTGTGTATACGGCTGACTGGCGGTGTACGTGGTGCTTGCTGCGTGTGTGTGCTGGGTGCTGTGTCTGTGGAGTGTACACATCATGTGAGGTAGCTGTATACGAATCGTGTGCTGTCTTGTGGAGGACGTGTTGCATGACTAACTGTGAATGTGTATGGTGCAAAGCGGTATGGAACGGATGTGTGGTGTGGTGACACGTATGCTCGTGGTGTGTGGTGTTTCTGCAGGGAGTGCGATAGTGCCACGTGTTTGTGGTTTGCAGCTACATATGGTGTGGACAAATGTACCTCTTTTTTGCAGTCTTTTGTTCTGTGTGTGATGTGTGTGCTATGTTGGGGGGGGAGGCCTGTCAAATACATAATGTGTGAATGCAGGACTGTGAAGGTGTAGGAGGAAAGTACGGTTTGAGTGTAGGATGTGTGTGGTGTATATTCTTGTGTGGTGCATGGTACGCATGCGTGTGTGGTGGTCTGTGGTACCTGCATTGGGAACACAGTATGTGGGTGCATGGTGTGGTGTGTGAGTGGATATTGGTTGTGTGCTGTGCTTGTGGTACAATGTGAGTGTGCACAGATAGGTGTGTGTGTCCCTCTGAGAGTGTGGTGTACATCTGACATGGTGTGGAAGTGGATGCTTAGCCTGACTGTGCACAGGGTATGTGTGGAATGTACACCAGCATGTGCACTGAGTGCCGGTATGTATTTAGTGACTTTTCTTATTGCTGAGACAAAATACCCCGCACCCAAAGTTGAAGGAGGAAAGGTTTATTTAGCTCACAAATTGCAGAGGTTTCAGTGCATCATTTGCCGGCTCCAAGGTAGAGGAGTGTGGCAGAGAGGCATCACCGAGGGAAAACAGTTCAAACAAGAAGATCAGAAGAGCCTTCTTCTGTCCCTATATTGTATCCAGCTGCCAGGATTAGAATGGTGCCAAACCAATCACTGGACGGATTTAGTAACAGCTCACCCTTAATCCAGCATCACCATGAATCATCGAACACCCTCTATCCAGCCACGTCTGAAAAAGCCCCACCTAGGACCGCATGAGGCTTTGGGAGGTTGTCTAGACACAAGCCATAACAGTGTGGGTGTATGCGTGCAGTTACTGCTAACTGATCGCAACACGAAGTTTAATTGTGAAGATAGAAAAAGTCTGTTTCAAAAACGCTGAAGGTCACTGAGCAGCATTTAAACAGGACAAGGCAGGCATGCAGCCAGGGCTCAGACCGGAAGAGGTGGCCAGATCTGAGGTGTGAAATATAAAGTTTCCATGTCCCCAAATGGGGACAAATGCAAAGAGTCACTTCATGGGATGAAGCAAAAGTGTTGTATGAATTCAGCTTCCAGCACTGAGCCAGAGAGATTAAAACTGCCATGTCTCACCCAGCATCCCCAGAGACAGCCAGGGTGTACCTCACCCCTGAGGGGAAGTGGCAGTGCCTGTCCCAGGGCTGGGAGTGACAAGGACGCCCCCAGTCCAGGCCAGGTCCCTTCCTTGGTTCACAGAGTACACTCCTGTGTGGTCAGCTCCTTGGCCTGACAGCAGCCTCTTGGCCCAGGCCTGGGTCCCTGCTGTCCCCATGGGCCTGGAGTGGCCCCAGGTCAGCCGGCCCAGGACCCGGTCTGCCGCAGCCTGTCCCTCAGACCCTGCACATGGACTGGCTCTGCATGCCGCCTGAGGACCCGGTCCATTCTGTGTCACCTGGGGCCTGGGCTCCTGCCTTGGCTTCCCCCCGAGTCACTGTCACTGTGTGTGAGGCAGCTCTGCACAGGACGCCCAGCAGCGGAGCAGGTCCGCAGCAGAGCTGGTGTCTGGAGGCACCTGTCACCTCAGCTCTGCAGCTGGGAGGAAGCAGTGACAGCTGCTGTCCTCACCTGGGTTTGTCTGGCTGCCCAGATGTCAAGGCCTGTGTGTTGGGGGACTTTTCAGTGACATGCACAGGCCGAGTGGGCTGCACAGCTGGGCTGCTTCACACCAGAAGTAGGAGATACTCCAGGGCAGGGTCCCTGATCTACCTGCACCCTAGCACTGCGGCCCCCACTGCAGCCCAGAATTGGAGGGGTTCGGGGCGCAGATCTGAGGTCCAGGGAGGAGAGGTCAGGACCAGGTGTCATCCTCAGCTCCTACCCATGTCCTGAAGCTACACCATCTCTGTCCCTCCATCCTCCATTGTCCCCACAGTGCTATTTCCCTCTGTCGGTGACCACACTGCACCCAGGTGTTTGGCATCTTCCCCTCTCCCCAGGACTATGAGTGGAGAGCCCAGTAGTGAACACGGTTCTGTCTGTCTACACCTGCAGCCATGGTGCCTCCCATGAGGGACCCGGAGGCCAGATCCCGAAGCTGCAGTGGCCAAGGTGTCACCTGTGGGAGAAGGGGCCTGACCCCTATCTCTCTCCACTGGGCTGTCAGAAACCAGCCAAATGGGGCCCATGGCTGCACACAGCGCCCATGACATCCTGCTATGTTGCTGAGTGTCCTGTGTAGAGCTGCCTCACACACAGTGACAGGGACTCGGGAGAAAGCCGAGGCAGGAGCCCGGGCCCCAGGTGACACAGAATGGACTGGGTCCTCAGGCGGCATGCAGAGCCAGCTCATGTGCAGGGTCTGAGGGACAGGCTGCTGCAGGTTGGGTCCTGGGCCGGCTGACCTGGGGCTGCTCCAGGCCCTGGGGACAAGGAGGCACCCAGGCTGGGTTAGGAGGTGGCCGTCAGGCCAAGGAGCTGGAAATTGCAACCAAAAGACCATGGGAACACAGCCTGGGTGCTGTGGGGCCACCCCGCTGCCCTCTCTTATCCACCATGGCCTGGTCTGGAGGGCAGGGAGGGCCACGCTGGTGGAACAGGAGGCTTGAGGTTACACAGGGCAGTGGGCTGTGGTCCTGTGAGCCGGGAAGAGGCTGGGGTGTGGAGGGAGGAGTGGACCTCTGCGAGGGGCCCACCCGGGCAGTAGAACAGGGCCCTCCTGTGCCCTCATGCCAGCCCTGCTCCTGGGATCTCCAAGGGCAACCCGGGAATTCAGGGCAGGAGGCCGCAGCTGAGGCGGCCCTCGGGAGTTTGGTGTCTGTCTCAGCCTGTGGTCAGGGATGGTGAGGGGAGGGCTGACACACGTGCAGGGCTAGTCCCACTGCCTCTGGGGGGGACACACAGCTATTCAGACACAGCTGCTGCCTCTCGGGGCCCTGGGAGTCCCCCTGGGGTGACGGCGGCGGACACAGCACCCTGCTCCCTCGCTTCCCATCTGAATGGTCCCTTGCAGAACCCTACATGGTGGTCTTCACTGGACAAGGTTTTCATAATGCAAAAGGCCCAGACCAGGTTATCTGCAGGTTCAAGTTCAGCGCCACCAACATCTTCGGTAAGTAGTGCCGTGTCGCCTCGGGGTCACACGTTTCCCTCAGGATCCTTCCCTTCAGCCCAAAAAGCCTTCAGCCAGCCTGAAAATTCCCAGGGCACAGGGTAAGGTTAGGGGACAGGTGGAGCAGGGAGTACGTCATTGCCTGGGAAGTGGGAACTGGTAAACTCCAGCTCCTCGCAGAAGCATCGGTCCCAGCCGGTCCTCCGGGCTCTTCCCTGAGAGCTGGAATCCCAGGCAGTCACCTGCTGCAGGGAGAGAGTAACAGCCCAGGCCCTGAGCATGGCAGGTGCAGAGGGAGCCTGCTGGGAAACCCTCTGCTCAGGCTGGCAGAGGGCACACAGGGCACCTGGAAGCCGTGGGCACAGCAGAGAGTGGGCATCTTGGGCTGCAGGGACGTGGCTCAGGATGGGAGGTTTCCACTGGTGCATGGAAGGGAGGAAGTGGGGGAGGAGAGAGGGAAGGAAGAAGGGAGGGAGGAAGGGATGCAGAGAAAATAATCTAACTCCGGACAGCTGAATGTCAGATACGCCGGGCGTGTGCTCCCTAAAATCAAAGGACCAATTTTAAGGAACAACAGAGGTTAAGAGTAGGAAAAAGTTTACTGGGAGAGACAGCTCCTGAGAGGAAGGAGGAGGGCCAAAAGTGGGTTGTCAGCGAGCCCACTTTTCAAAGGATGCTTTGTACAGCAAAATCACAAGGTGGGTGCAACATGGGTTAGACCCATGATCAGCCAACAAGATTGAGAGTATAACTGCTTAGGTAAAATTGGCCCAGTGGGGAAGCAGGTTACATAGCAAGCGTACATGGGAAGAACAAGAACTTGTTAGGAAGGGGTGGACCAGGGGTTCTTGGTCGCCCATCCGAGTGACAGAGTCTGTCTGGATAATGATTTCTTATCCCCTGGGGGGCATGTGGGCCTGGCCATTCTGGCCTTATCAGCAGGCCTGTAACAGGGGCACCCCCAGCCACAGTTGTGCCGTGTCTTCATCTTTTGTACTGAGTCCCCGGAGGGCCCAGCCCTGTCTGACTGCCTGGAATATTTCTACCTAACTTCACTGTCTATGATAGAAAGACAAGAAGAGGGAAGGAAGCAAGGAAGGAAGGAAGGAAGGAGGGAGGGAGGGAGGGAGGGAGGGAGGGAGGGAGGGAAACAGGGAGGCCACCTAACACCAGAATCCCCTTTGCAGGCCGCCCCACTCAGTGACGCCCCTACCTGGTCCCTGTGGTCAAATGCCAGTCACCCTGGATCCTCTCAGTTCACCCCACACGTAGCTCCCAGCCAGTCCCACGACACTGATGTCCACACAGCGTCCAGTATCTGCCTCTACAAAGATCCTCTGCACCAGGAGGAAAACCTAGTCCTCCCCTCGCCACCGCCTCCTGGTTCCTGCCCTTTCCTCCTCTACCAGCCTCTCTGTTCCTGCCCTAGGGCCTTGGCACTGGCCACTCACACAGCCCAGATCCCGCTCCTCACATGGCTCCTGGCTGCTGCTGCTCTGGTGGGGCTCAGCTGAAACCCCTGCTGCTCAGGGAGTGCGGACTTAGCTGAGCTGGCCCCCAAGTGCAAGGGGAGCAAGACGTGAATGGGGACTTAGGCTCCCAACTCCTGCTCTTGTGGTCCCCATCCCTCACAGTGCCTGTGTGATCTGGTCGCAACCTGGCAGCTTTTGGGGCCAATATTTCAGCATCTCCCAAAGAGCAACCCCAGCTCCCACGGGTGGCACAGGTGGTCCGGCTCAGCACCAGCTTCCTGCCTCCCCGCCTCCCTCTGCCCCTGCCCCTGGCGCCGCTCCTGGTCAGCCCTTCGCTCTGGGTCCCTTGGTCCCTGGCGCTGAGGCCCGGAGCTCCGAGCCCTCTCCGCCTTTCCCTGCCATGCCCAGCACCACTCAGAGCCCAGCAGAGAAGGAGCTGAGCGGCTCTCGGAAAGGTGGACGGGAGATGCTGGCCATGGGCCCCCGTGGGCTCTGCTGGCCCAGGACGGGCAGAGGGAACAAGGACGGGACATGGGCACAGACGCCCGGTGTCATTCTTTTCAGATCAAAGAGCCTCCAGTGTTGAAGACACTTCCATAACATGTTCTGGACCGAGGGTAGATCAAGCTGGACGGTTAGCGCCGTGGTTCCTGGTCCTGGGGGTGGGAACAGTGTGGCCTGTGTTTGTCACCCTCTCATGTCCTGACTCTGGGTGTCCCCATCCAGGCAGCACAGGTCTGCCTGCTCTGGGCTGGGGCGCCCGCCCCACCTGTCCCTGTGGGTGACCCCCAAGGTGTCCAGGGACACACAGAGGCCTGGGCACTGCTGAGGGCGGATGTGGGAGAGGCTGGGCCAGGAATCTTTCCTCTGGATCCCCTTTCCCAGCTGGGATCACACGATGAGTGACAGAGTGAGGATGGTGACACCCTGCGAGCCTCCCTGCCATTCAACCGTGGCCAGGATGGCACCACATGCCCACTGCCCGAGCCGCACCCCTGTGAGGCTGACTGTGCAGTGGCTGGAAGGAGACCTCAAGACCCCCCGCCCTCCCCCGGGAGCTGCAGGTGCCGGGGTTGTCAGAGGGGGCCCTGGGCTGCATCCACCCTGTCTCTGTCCCCAGGGAGCTCTCTGTTGAACTCAGCCTGAACAGCGGTGCCAGCTTCATTGGGAGCCAGTCCAACATCTCCAGCACCCACTGCGTGAACACCAGGGTAGGGCCGTACCCCAGGCCATGGAGAGCTCTGCGATGGGCACAAACCCACCTGGGGAGGTTGAGGCAGAGGGTCTTGGCAGCACAGAGCGCAGCAGAATGCCCAGAGCTGGGGCCCCACGTGGATTCTCCCTGGGCAGCCAGAGGCGGAGAAGGCTGTAGGGGGTGCCAGTCCAGGGGTCCAGGGCACATGGCCCCGGCACATGGGTATCGTAGGCACAGGAATCAGGTTCCACCAACTGGGGTAAAGTTTGTGTTACTAAATCAGTGCCTCAGATACGAATGTGGACCCAAAGCCTTCAGGACCCTTAGCTGAAGCCTACACGTTGACAGCCCTGTCACCTGCCCCGTCCTCTGCCTCCTCCAGGTCCTCCTCATTCCACAGCTCCCAGCAGCCCCTCTGCCTAGTCTGTCCCCAGACAGCCTCCCAGGGCAGCAGCTGACCTCAGGGCCACCTGGGACAGCTGTGCGAGGACAGCACAACCGGGAGAGCACAGGAGCAGATCAGGCTCTGCCAGCCCACAGCCACCCCGTTCCTCCCCGCTGCCTGTGCTCTCAGCCCAGTCCCCTCTGCAGCCTCCTTTGACCTGGCGTGTGACTCAGGGGAGGCCGGGCAGGCAGCCAGGGTCCCTTCACTGTGAAGACCAGGGGACAGCCCCGTCCTTTCACCCATGTGCATGGGGCTCGAGCTGGGCGCCCCCAAGCTCTCCGAGCCCCCGAGTGCCCAGGCAGAAGGGGGGGTCCCTACCCTGTGTGAAGGGACCCACTGAGGCTCAGAGAGGGCAAGGTGAGCCCAGGATGCAGACACAGGAGGGGAGCAGTGAGGCCTGGGGGAGCTCAGCTCTCCCATCCTTCCCGGGGCCCCCAGATGCCCCACCTCCCCCATGCGGCACCTGTAGCTTTCTGGGTCCCCAGGACGCGCTGTGCTGGGACTGAGATGAGCGGTGAGAGCCGGGGTGAGACAGGCGGCTGGGGCTCCTTGCCCTGGCTGAGCCCAGAGGCCTGAGCAGGGCGGGGTGCGGCCTGAAGCCCGGGGAACCAGCCCTGGCCCCTGCCTCACTGTGCCATGTTCCTCATTTCCAGCAGGCTGGGAAGGAGCGGTGGATAACAAGAAGCAAGGTGGGCCCTTGGGAAGACGTCCCCAGCGGTGCCCAGGGCTGGGCCTTGGCGCCACTGGCCTCACCCTTTCCCGCAGAGTCTGACCACCAGCATCAAGCCCTACCTGAAATTCCTGCCGGTGCTGCTGATTATTCCGCTACTGCTGTTGCTGTGTTGCTGCTGGTGGCTGCGGAAGCGGAGGGTGAGGGTTTCCTGCTGCCGGGCCCCGCACACGGGGAGCCCTCGAGACAGGTGGCAGCTGGGAATCCAGCAATGAGCCGCCTTCTGCCTGCTGCAAGGCCATCCTGTGACCCAGGGTCACAGCTCTAGACCTAGGTGGGGCTCTCCCCAGCCTGCCATCCAGAAGAGAGGACTCCCCAAGATTGCTCACCAGGACATCTGCAGTCCTCAGGAGGACGTACGCCCAGGAGCCTGTATGGGGAAGGGGACAGGATCCCCATGGAGCACGGATGGTCTTGATGCAGGGCAGTGCTGACCAGGGAGGAGTGGCCTGGGGTGGCTGCACTATCAAAGCCTCAGGGACCTGAGCATCTCCACGCTGTCCACACCACCTCTTGTCACTGAGCATGGAGTGTGCAGCTGTGCTGGGCATGTGGGAGAGGACAGGGCAGCCGCCATCCTCCCCTGGGAGCTCAGAGCTGCCTCTGCTCAGGCACAGCTAGGGACATGGGCAGGGCCTGGGCACAGCTGAGCTGCAGCACCCAGGCTGGGGGAGGCGGAGCGCTGGGCAGCAGGGGTGGAAGGAAGGAGCGCCTGCAGCTGGAGGAGGGACAGCAGGCCTGGAGGGGTGGACACCCACCCAGAGCAGGTGCTCAGCTCTGCCCAGGGCAGCGGCCAGCAGGGACAGCAGGGGACACCCCACGAGAGACAACAGCGAGGGCGGGAGAAGCCAGGAGGGAGGGGCAGGAGCATCCTGCAGTGCAGGGTGGGTCGGGTGGCCACAGTGCCTTGGCCCAGCTCAGCCGTGTCCCCGAGGGAGGGCGCTTGGGTCGGAGGGGCTGCTGGACGCGGTGGCACAGGGACAGGGTACCCGATGGGCACCCCGGGGGCTGTGTCCTGCTGGTGCCCTAGACCAGGGTCCCCTAGGTTCCAGGGCCCCGGCAGAGCCCACCCACCCCAGAACCCCCCCACCCCGTGTCTGTCTTCCACTGCAGCAACGAAAGCAACAGCCACCTCCGTCCAAGCCTGAAGTAAGTGGATGTCTGTGTCCTGATGCTGTCACACACCAGGACTGCGCTGTCCTTCCAGAGGGGCGCTGTAAATCCTGTGCCTAGTGTGCCACACTCACCTGGGCGAAAGAGGGGCAGAGGGGCCGGAAGGTAGAAGACTCCAGGTCATCCCAGAGAACACCCCCAAGCCCCAGCTCCTCCTGGTCATGGAACCAGGTCATTGGCACAGGCCATCTGGGGGCCCTCAGTGAAACCATAGCAACACCCACATTCTCAGTCCTTACTACGTCTCTATGTTCCAGCCAGAGAATGAGTCACCAAACACACATCAGCCAGAAAAGGTGAGCCCTGCTTTGTACCCCCAGTGTTGTCCCAGGCCCATGGGGGATACTGACTGTCACGTAAGGTGCCAGAAAGCCTGTTCCCAAGATCCCTCATCCCACCTGAGGCAGAGGGTCAGGAGGGAAGGACAGGGGGCAGCAGACCCCAGTTCCATGTCCTGCTGCTCCTGGCCTTTGTCACAGGCCGAGCACCTCGGGGCCTGTTTCAGCAGTCACCTTCCCTACTGAGCTGACGGGGTGTCATCCCAAAGGTGCCTCTGGGATCCGAGCACTCAGGGCTTTGGGAAAGGCGCGCGGGCACCGTGTGCGCCCTGGCTGTCCACTGGGCACCTTTGGATTCATCTTCATGCCCGTCTCCTGCAGGGCCGGGCTGGCTGGGTGCAGCCTGGGGGCAGCAGGGCTGAGGGTGGAGGGTGGGGTGAGGCCGAGCTGTGAGGGAGCCCCCAGGGGAGCAGAGGGATGGGGTGGGTGCAGCCTGGGGCTCAGCTGGGCTTGGGCTGAAGTGCCGAGTGCCTGGACCAGGGGACCTGGCTGGGGGTGCTGGCTGCACTGTGGCCTGAGGAGGTGGCATCTGCCAGGGGTGGGGACAGTCAGCGGCCAGTGTCCTGATCCCTGCAGACCCAGCCAGGCTTCTGCCAGCCCAGGAGGCCTCAGGAGACCAAGACCCTGCTGTGGGCTGGGGGCAGTTGGAGACCAGGGGAGTTTGACTGTCCTTCCACATGGGCCCTCCCCTCACTGGGGTGCTGTTCACAGTCCTTCATGTCACCCCAAAACCTTAGCTGATCCCAAGTGCGGGTGCGGGGCAGAGCCTGATGTTCCTGCCCCCCAGATATACAGATGGGTCTTTTTCGCTTCTAGGATCAAGAAGAGAATAAACAGCCTCCTCCTCCCCCGCCTCCTCCTCCCCCTCCACCCCCTCCCCCACCTTCCGTGAGCCCCACAGTAATCATCTCTTGCTGTGGGTGTGGGGCTAGAACTGCAGAGGTGAGAAGGCCTGGAACAGGCTATGACCTGGGCTGTCACTCTGGAGACAGCAGCTCTGAACCCTTGGCCTGGGAGGGGAAGTGACCCTGTAGCACTGTGTCTTTGGTGCCAGTGGACAGTGGAAGCCTGGCCACATCCATACTCTGTGCTTCCTGAGCTCCATATTTGTGTTGCAGGGCAACCTGGATTCCTGCTGCAGCTGCATTTACCCAGGCTGCAACCCAATGTCGCTGACGTGGTGCAAGCCCAGAGCCCCGGTGAGTGGGATGCTGGAAAACTCCCCTGGGCAGAATGGCCACTGCTTTGTTCCTGGGACTGTGGCTCTGGGCTGAGCCAGGCCCATGCTGAGGGGGACCCCAGGACACGGGACACAGAGCTATAGTTCCCCAGATGGTGTTCGGTCTTGGCACCCATGTCAATACTGTGTTGATGACTTGGGGCAGGAGGACTGGGGGACCAGCACGGACCCATTTACCAGATGTGTTATTGCCTGGCAACCACGGAAGAAGCCACATCCTTAGTATTCCTCCCTTGAATTTCCCAACACCGAAGGCTGGTACTCACTGCGTTCTTCTGCGGGCCAGCTGCAAGCCTAAGACTGTCCCCGTATCCCCGTGTAATCCTCCCACACACTATACTGTAGCTGAGTATGTTTACCCAGGGGACAGAAGCCCAGAGAGTTTGCATGACACAGTCCGGGAGGGAGACATTGGATCTTGGACTTGGCCTGGGCCTGGCTCAACCCAGAGCCACCTCCCCACAGTCCAGGTCCCTGCTGGGTCAGCCTCAGGACTGCCCTGCTCAGGCCCAGGTCCCTGAACCCCACTTCTGGGTGGTCTCTGGTCCGGCCTTCTGCATAGATGGGGTTGGGGGCAGAGGGTGTTTGGTGCCCAGGGCCCGTGTGAAGCTGCACTGGTCTTGCTCCCTGAATCTGGCGACTCCACCTCAGCGGCTGGCCGCATAGTTATCCAGCCACTCTGGGCTGGCTGGACACCCCGGTGCTTCTCAGGAGAAGCAGCTAGGCACCCCAGGCCCCGGATCCCCACAGGGCTGCTTGGTGCGGAGCCTCCAGCTCCTCTAGCTGGGGCCCTGGCCTTTCTCTGGCGGGGTTCTCAGGCCTGTCCTGCTTACCTTGATGCCCATTCTCCACTTTACTCCTCATGGGGTTCACAGCCCACATGGTCCTTGCCCTCTACTTGTGCCCTGTGCACTGGACCAAGGTGACATCACTGAAGGTCTGCTTGGGAGGGAGGGACAGAGCAAGAGGCCAAGGTGTGAAAATGCCTCCCCCAAGCAGAGGAAGGCAGGAGACCAGGGGATGGACCTGGAAAGGAACCCAGAGGGTGAGGCTGGGGATCTGAAGGCGGCGCTGACACAGAGGCTTGGGGCCAGGGGCCCAGTGGTCACAGAGAACGCTAACGGCCACCCGGCTCTGCCAGGCCCCCAACCACCATCTCAGCAGGTTCACCCTGCAGTCCCATGGCGAGGAGCCCTGCGTCACTGGTGGCAATGCAGAGGCTCAAAGGGGGACAGGAAGTTACCCCAGGTAGTCAGCGCCAGCACCCAGGGCTATGTGCAATCAACTAAGCTCTTTCCTGAACCCAGAGAGCGACCCATACTACACAGACCAGGCCTTCCTCCGCCCACCTCCTGTGCCACCATCTCATCGGACCTCCCTCCCTGCTGTAGCCTGGAGTCCTTTTCTAAGGTTTGGGCCATACACCCAAGTCCAAGGTGCGTCTCCTATTCACTATGACCTTAAAGAGAGCTGCTCCCAGGAGCCCCCTGTAGAGTGCATGGCACCCCAACAGCAGCCTGGCCTGCTCAGCAAGCTCAGCCCGATTCCCCCTTCCAGGATTTGCCTGTGGCTACATCAGCAATGGTGGCCTTTTCCACCCAGCTGGGCACTCGAGGCTCCTGTCTGGTGGAGCCCGCTGGAAGCCCGTTTGGGTAACGTTACTAGCCTAGTAACTCACCCCTGTGCAGGGTGGTGCCATCAGAAGCATCCTGCCCAGGACAGTCCTCCCTGCTCCTCCCTCCCTGCAGGTCACCTGTGAGGCCCACACCCCTCTCCTCGAAGCTCTGCTCAGAGCCCCACCCAGCATTAGGGTCCCTCTAATCTCCTCCTCCTCCTCCTCCTGGAGTGGGGTGAAAATGAGCTCTGGAGCTAATGAGCCTGTTCAAGTGGACCCAGCCTTGAACTTTGAGGAGCTGCTGACCCCTCATGTTACTGGACAAGGGTGCAAGGAGGTCCCCAAAGCTGAGATCAGAAATGCAACCTGATTGAGGGGGAACTTTGTACTCAATCTAGAGCAGCGCAGAATATTAAAAGAGAGGAGACAACTAGGAAAAGAGTTTAATGGGGAGAGCAACAGAAGGAGTCACCACAGAGAAGGCTGTTGACAGTTCTCTGCAGACAAAGGGCAGGTTCTGCCTGATACAGGCTCTGATGGGGGTAGAGCTCTGCAGACTGATGTGAGCTGATTTATTTTGTGAGTGCAGGGGACTGGGTAAACCTTTACATGCCTGAGCTTTGGCAGACTTTTGGCAGGGAGAAGCCATAGGGGCTTCTGGGAAGAAGGAGGTGTGCGTTATCAGGGCACAGCTTTGAGCTGTCACCATGATGATTGTGCTGTACCTCAGATGCGAGGATCTATCACAACCCACCTGAGTCATAGAATAGCTTTGCAAATTCACTGACTCCCATCTCCAAAAGAGAGTCTTCAGGACTCCTTAATAAGAGACGTAGGAAAGGTTTATTGGGCAGAAATGAAAAGGAACACACTCAAAAAAATAGAGGCCGGGCCCTAGAGAGAGGCAGTTGCCTGGAAACTGCTTCACTGTGGGGTTGGAGACCTCAGAAAAAGGTGGCCCAGGTACCTGGGCTTGTATTACAGGTACGAGCCCAGGTTTTGGCATGTTTTTGGATGGATGATACAAGCATTCTCTGACTTCTGTCACCCTGTTCCTCTATCTTGGGATCAGGTTCCTACTCTACTTTCTCACTCAGCCAACTTATGGACTTTGAGTTTTCCTGAGGAATTTGGGGTGTGGTGGGTCAGGAAGGAAAGTAGACTGAATGTAAACAAGGCAAGGCCGATCTGAACACCTCAGGTGACTTCAACAGGGTCCTGGAAGTCGCGGTCTTCTTAAAAGTACCATTTTCAGTGTTTTTTAAGATTCAGCACATCAGGACTCAGGAAACTAAAAAGGTTCAGTTTATACAAACCTCTCAGTTTCTGTAGCCAAAGCAGGCCATTTTGTCTGCTCCCGACTTTTGTTAAATGCATTCATCTCTCTGCCCCATGGCCGGCAGCTCCCCCAAGGAAGGTTTCTCATTGTGCCTCTTCCGGATACACAAAAGAAGGAGCAGGACTCAGTCCAATTCCTTAAGCTTGAGCCAAACCCCGCATCGCATCAAGGTCAGAGTTCTCTCACCTACCGCGCGGCAGCCCAGTGCCTTACACCAGGCGTGAAATCAGGCTAGCAATGTGATGCTCACCCTGTCTCCCTGAATATGATTCCTGCAGCAAAGGTCCAGCCTTTCCAAGGACCCCATCCCTCCACTGTCACCGCGGGGCCTTCTGGGATCCAGACGCCACTCCATTCTCAGCAGCCCCCAGGGGTCGTGCTTCCTCTTACATAGACAGACTCTATTCTGAGTGCTTCCTACAAATGGGTGCTTTTAATCAACCCAACAACTACAGTTGAAAGGAATCTAGGGTCTCTGCAAAGCAGAGTAGGCCACCCGCAGCCACAGGCCAGGGGACCACAGGGCATGCCTCCTGCAGCCTGGCTCTAGGCTCCCACACTGCACTTTGATCACCACGATGCATTTTGCAGTGGTGGAAAGTGAGCCTCTGGTGTTTAGTGACCGTCGTGGAGTAGCAGGATTGTCGCTGTGCCATGAAATGACCCAGGGGAAGCAGTGTCCCCAGCATCATGCTGTCAGAATGAGATCTGTGAAAACATCTGGAAAGTCCATCTTTCTGCCCAAAATGTGCTACATGCAAAACATTGGGGAATATTCCTATCTTGACTTGCATACGACTTGCCGACCTCCGAACTTTGAACTGTGTCTATTATTTGCTGGAAAACAGCTGTTCTGGAGAGCAGCTGCAGCTTGGTGATCGATGAGCTGCAGGATGCGTTCAGGAGCAAGGGCCTCCTGCCTTCTTCTCCTTCTCACCTTGACATGTGTGATAAAGCCGAGCTGTGGCTTGCCACTGCCTGGGAACCCTAATTAACCGTCCTGCAAGCCAGAGCCATCCGGGAAAGTCTCAGGTACTAGCTATAGGTTTCCATGGCAGCAGGCAGCCCTCTAACCCCACTCCCCACCCCACATCCCCATAAAACAATCAGGAAACACAGACAGGGACAGAACTCCCAGCACTGGCAGCAAAAGCTAGTCGCCAAATACCTGCTGATCACTTTGAGAAATGTCCTTTCGCCAGGGAGTGCTTGAGTGATGTCAGAAATCACTGTGTGCTGGCTTAGATCTTGCATTTGGCAGACAGTCTGAAAGGAAGGAGGTCCCTTGACTCCGGGCACCTCTCCTGTCCCCTTGCAATCACCCCACAGACTCGGGGCCTCTGCGGCCCACCCCAGGTGTGCTCTGACTCACCTCCACCCTTGCACCTGCAGCTCTAGCCCACACACACCTGCATTAGTGCTCTGGAAGCCAAGGCCTCCTGCAGCTAAGGGTGAACAGTAGGCTGAATGATTGCCACTAGGGTAAACAAGCAGACAGATCTGGAAATCAGTAAACTAGATTCCATTCTGTTCCTAGAAATGGTAAAAACCCAAATGCCTATGCCACAAAAATATACCTACCTGCATGGAAAAGACCACAAAGCCATACTCATTGTGCTAAGAGAAGATCTGAAAATATAAAAGTCTGAACCATGATGTCACTTTTTCCCAGAGAAATTCATAAGCATTGTACTACTTTAGTGCAAATTGGAATCAAACATTTTAAGGAATTTGACCAAAATGATTCTAAAGTGCACCCCCAAATAATAAACTTATAGAATTTTCATAAAGAAAAATTAGTGAATGTTGCAGTCAGGGTTGTACAGAGAACAATTAGAATAAGGACATGGTGTTTAGAATATTTTTATGATGGTCACCCATAGTTAATACAAGAAAATGCAAATGAGTCCAGATGAAGACCCAGTGCTCATGACAATGTCTCCCACGAGTCCAACTGGAGGTCTAGAGCCCACAAGAAGGACTCATGCCAGTCTCTTTTATGGATCTGTGCTGGGAAGGCCCAAAGGTCAGCAGTGGAAACCAGAAAGTCTATGCCAGCGGGTGAAGGAGCTGTGCTGGTAGGTTGAGGGTTCTATGCTGGAGCCAAGAAGTCACACAACAAAGACCAGGGCTGACCTGAAAAGCACCAAAGCCATCCTTAGCAACACAGAGGCCCTGAGCTCCTCTGACAACAAGCACAGTTGAGTACATGCCAGGAAGCCAGCGTGACGAGTTCATCCTGGAGACCAACGGGCACATGTCTTCCTCTCCTGAGCCAGGAAGCAGTGCTCGATGTGAGGACCTGAGCTCTTCCAGGAGAACCAACGGCTCAGACAGCAACTCGTACAAGAATCCACAATGCCTCAGCACCTCAATGCCTTAATGCAACTAACGTGATAGTTTCTCCTCCACGTCTCCACTTATACTGGCAACTTTCCTCAGGTGGAACATCTACGCCCAGCGCCATGCTGATGTAATCCAGCTGGCGTTAAGTTGACCACTAGCTTTCAATCCTAGGTCAAGACCTGAAGCTCAAACAATTTAAATAATGGCCTCATAAAACCACAGCCCCAAATCAACCAACCACTACCTGGAAGCAACAGGCTGGGCTGTCACAGCAGCCACCTGTGGTGCTCAGAGTGGGCATGTGGGCACCCTCGGGTGGACCTCCAAATGCTTACTGTGCTTAATAATTGTGCAAAATTTGATTTTGTTAAATTTGACAAGCTACTGGGGACTGAAGCTCCATCTCATGACGTCATAAAATAAATCTCAAATAGTCTCACACATTACATAGATAAATAGTATTCCTGATAATAATGTAATAAAATGCAAGTAGATTATGGCAGCATAAAGATCTAGGTAAGTGTCGCAGCACGAAGGAACTCACGAAGGAAAATAGTCACGGACTTCACTGTCCCCATTCATTCAGCAAAGATTATTCCACATCAGGCACTGGGGACACAGAATGAACCAGAAGAAGAAAGCCCCACCGTCATGATGCATTTACATTTTCTTTGGGGAATGTCAGGAGGTGACAAACAAATGTCCAGAGAATTAAGTCACCAGTATGCTGGAAAATGTCTGGTTGGCCAGAGCAGACTTTGACATTTACTCTGAACACAAATTGGTAAGCATCAGTCAGTGGAGAGCAAGTCAGAGAAGCTCCTTCCAAGCAGAAGAAGCCACCGGCGCACACGCTCTGGGGCAGCTTGAACTGTGAAGCGAAAGACAGGAGTCAAATGTGGTCTTTGTCAATCCAGTGGTCAAGTTGTTCTCGACAATGCTCGTGGACACACAGACGTGGAGGAGGGAGACAGACACCCACCAGCCGTGCGGCTTGGAATGTTGACAGGAACAAGCTTTGCTGAAGCAGCGGTCCTATGTCTGGGCTCACAGATAAAAGCTCTCTTGACAAAGGAGTGGGCGAACGGATACACGGATGGATGAGCACGCCCAGTCAGATGCAGTCCTGTGAACAGATTCGTGGTCCTCTCTGATATAAGGAGGCTTTTTGTATCTGATGGGGACAGGAATCTATTTTGGGGACATCAGTGGTGGGTGAAGAGAAGCTCTTGTGGCAGTTTCAAGGGTGACCACAGCAGAACCCAACTCGGCCTCACTGGGTGGCTTAACCTCTCCTAGCTCCACCTTTTCCCTCACAAAAAGGGATCAAAAGCATCCCCTGAAGTGTGTTGGTTACTTTTCTCTGTTGCTGAGACAAGATACCAGACACCAGAAATGAAGGAGGGAAAGGTTTATTTAGCTCACGGTTTGTGGAGGTTTCAATCTGTGATCGGCTGGCTCCAAGGCAGGGTGGCACAGCACAGGGGCAACAGTTCAAGGTGGCAGAAGACAGCAAAAGCAACAAGAGCAAAAAGGGATCAAGGAAAGAACAAGCCTCTTTTCCTCCCTTAGATTGTAAGCAGGCTACCTGCCCACACCGTCTCACTGCCCTCCTCTTGCATGAGCTCAGGATGTTTATAAACTGAGCACCCTGGCCCCTGCTGAGTCACTTAGTTAAACTTCTGAACTTTTCAACATATCAACCATTATGCAGGCGCTTATGCTGCTGAGCTAAATCTCCAGCCCCACATGAAGTTATTAAGAATGCAGACATAAGGGACAGTCAGGTGCACCAATAAAACCACATGACCAGGAGTCCCCAGGGTCCTGTCTCCAGATCCAGTCTGGGCCCATCTGATAGCAGATGCCCTCTTCCTCGTCAGGATGGCTAGAGACAGTTCTGGCTCCTCAGCTGATGGGGACATCGGGAGAGGAGCCACCTTCCTGGGACTGTTCCGGGCACACAGGAGAATGCCAAGCTCTTCTTTCTCTCTCTGTGCTGTTTATCTTCTGCACTTCTCAGAGCGAAGCCCCACAGTAGGTGACCCTAAGACACAAGGTGCCCCATATGATGGCAACTGGCACCTCTCCTGGGGTGGGGACTGAGATGGTCCTCTTTCTGCATATGAGAGAGAGTGAGGACACAGCAGACAATCTACTCAGACCTGGGCAGAGGAAGAGACTCCCCACCTCCAGCGTTCACCCAGCTAAGCGCTGCTGCCTACCAGGGCCAGTGTCATTTGGGCTTGGAATGTGTCCGTGGCAGGACCTGGCAGCTAGTGTAAAAGTGTGCGTGGGATGAAACTGGGACAAAGCCAGCTCGAGTCCCCAGAGAGGAAGCGCCGTGGTTGCTCTGGAATTATGGGATCCCATCTGCCTCTGTGACTCTTTCAAGAACGAATGAAAATCCTTTAAGCCCCGTCAGTTAGTTTTAAGGTTTTGAGCACATTGCTTTGCTCAGATGCATGTACTTGGCACAAATTCATTCGCTGTTTGTTTGAGGACCTTTATCCTCATTTGTCCAGCCTGTGACCAATTTCCCCCAGTTGCATGGAAGCTGTTGTGACTAGCAGGTGTCATAATGTCAATCTTGCCTATCTGTGACCTGTGTATCCTAACAAAGGAGACTTTTCCCTATGGAAGTCAGAGTCCTCTATTTCCTTGAAGATCAAATGCCTTGTTGGCTTTTAAGCGGCTACACCATTTGCAGCACATAGGTGTTCACTTTTGCTCTTGAAAAAAGTTCAGAAACAAACAAGGAGTAAAAGAACCAAATTATTTATAGATACATGTAAAAAAAAAGTGAAGCAAAACAAGAGAAGTCACAACCATTTTAAACTAAGTGTGCAGGTAAAATGAAATATGTCGTAAGGCATGGAAAACCAGGAATGAATTCCCCAGAATGGACATGCCATCCTCACAGACAGAATGTGAATCCTTAGAAACCAGAAACTTACCCTTCTTCCAGAAAAGCTCCCAGAGAAGTGACAGGCCCAAGAGGGATATGAGGTTCTTCCATTAAAGGAAGCCGCATGCCAAGTAGATCCCCAATGAAAGCAGTGGGGACTCCCAGGCAAAATGGGAGGGGCTCCAGGTAGGAGAAGATGCCTTGGGGCAGAAAGGTAAGCTTGGAAAGTCAGGGAACACTGATTAAAAAGGGATGAGCCTTCGGACACCTGCGTCTACTGGTTGCTGTGGAGCTGTGTATTGGTAAACCCGCAGATGTGGAAGCTTGGTGGGGCCCGTGGCTCACAGCTGTGGTCGGGCAGAGACTGTTGCAGTTGTGCTTCTCGGACAGCCACGCATGAGATCCTGTCCTTTGTCAACTCAGCTCTCTCTGCTTTAATTTTCATTTTTATTAGTGCTTGACACAAGTGACTCCATTTTGAGTGCAGTTTGATTTGATTCACCAGCAATCTCGACAAGGAGGGCCCACACCTCGCATCCCGATGGGTCCTGACCTCACCCCCTTTAGCTGGCACCCACAGCTGGGGCCCAACTCCCATTAGTGCCTCAGTGACTGCCCCCCTTTTCTTCCTCACAGGGGCAGTTCACCGACATCACCCTGTTGAATCCCCACTGCGCGCAGGACCCCTGTGGCCAGAAGATTTGCCTCCGACCCAGCAGGAAGTGCTACCACCTCACACAGCCACCCCGCACCTCGAGGATCTGCCACCAACCCAGCAGGGACTGCTGCCCTGCTCCACGGGCATCGTGTAACCCAAGGATCTGCCTGCAGCTCAGCAGGGACTGCTTCCCCGCCCCAGAGGGCCTGTGCATCCCAAGGATGTACCTGGTACCCAGCCAGGACAATGTCCCGCTCAACATCTATACTCAGTGCCAACTCCCGGCCAAGTGCTCCGACTGTCCCTCCCGGATCTTGCCGCTGCTTTCGCCCCTTACCCGGAAATCCGCAGAATCCTTCCGCCACCCTAACCCCCACTGCCCACCCACCAAAGGCAAAAAAATCTATGACTAAGAGATCTTTGATACTGAATTGAGCCCCACGCTGTCTTGGTTCATCGTCAGAAGGCACGGTGCCCACCTGCAGATGCCCCAGGCTGCCTCTGCCAGGACACACACACTGGTGTCCTGCTGGTGCCAGGTAGCCATGAAGCTTGTTCCCAACAGCGCTGTCACCAAGGGCTAGAAGAATAGGCATTTATGCCAAGTTCTCCACGAAAAGAGCCCTCAAAGTATCTGAATGCAAATACCAGCCTGAATCTACTTCTCTGTTTTGCAGAAAGAAGTACTGGAATTTCTGATTTCCAGTGCTGCATGTCCTTGGTTTTGCTTTTTTTCTGTTTGGCTACCCAGATCCTGAATGGTCCCAGAAAGAGGCGAGCCCTTGCTGGAAGAGTAAAGTCTCTTTCCAGAGGTTCTGTGCTGTCCCAAACCCAGGGGATTTCAGCAGAATCCCTGCATTTCACTAGAGCAAGAAAACCTCCTTACACATTTGTCACTAGAGAAGAAAGCAGGGTCCTGCGTGTAGCACAAGCGTCCTACTGTCCAGCACACACATCGCTGTCCGCCTGACCACCCAGGAGCAGGGCACACAGCTATGGGAACCTGACAAGAGGCCCTGACCCCAGGGGCCAGGGCCAGGCTGCCCAGTTGTCCCTAATCCATCCTGAGCATTAGACAGCACCTCCCATCTGCCCCCAGCTACCTTCAGCTTGGCAGGTGAATTTCTGTGAAGTTTGCACAAGGAGAAAAAGACCAGGCTTTGGACTTGACTCAGTGTGGGTTTGACACCATGGGCAGAGATGAACACACTGTCCCCACATTTGCAAAGTGACTGGGCTGGCTGGAGCGCTTGTGTCACCTATGTAGGGGCTGTTCACAGGTTTTCTCTGGGCCCCATAATTCCCGCCTTTCCTTCATTCCGGGAATCGCTCTTTCTCGCTCCTTCTCCAGATTCTATGTCCTGCGCGGTCCAGAGCTGCCACGGTCTGGTTCCCATGCCGGGGTCCCGCCTGCTGCCAGGATGGGAGCTGGGTGTCACCCACCCTTCCTGGCCTCTGCCCTCTCCGGCAGCACATCTGTTTCTCCCTGCACTCCAGTGAGACAGAGTCGCAGCGCGGGGATTGGAGGAGGGGCTGTGACCTGGGGATGGGCGCGTGGTCTGGTCCCGTCCCCTCGGAAACTCGGCCCCAGAGCAGCTGTGGGAGGTTCGGAGAACAAGCAGCCCCTCCACAGGTCACAGCCTGACAGGCACACTGGAATGCAGAGCTTAGCTTGGATAATTTTCTTTTTCTGTTCTTTACCTTTTTAAAAAGTCTGTTTTGCACTCAGAGAAGCATTTGGCTCCTGAGCATCCAGAGTGGGGAGGACGCGATGCTGCAGGAGGAGGGCCAGGGACCAGCCAAGACATCCCTCAGCTGATGGCTGCACCAGGCTCCCCTTGGGTACCCAGGCCCAGCCAGCAAGAGGGGCTGAGATGAAACTGGTCACCTCCCGAAGACCAAGACCTGCCCGCCTCCCTCGCTGATGGCCAGCAGGTGCCCCAGGGACAGCCCAGCTTCCGCAGAGGAGCCCCCTGCGGTCCTGAGGGTGCAGGGACTGTGCCAAGTCTCTGGGCACTGAGCAGGGACCTGGCCAAGAGCCCCCCAAAGGCCACAGGTGGTGTTTCCCCAGAGAACCCTGCTGGGGCTTCTCCCAGAGAGGAGGCTCCTGGCGGCCAGTGACTGAGAGACCTGCAGGACCCAGGCCCGGGCCACCTTGCTACTGAGACAGAGCCAGCCTGAGCCCCTGCAGTGACAACCCCCATTTCAGGAGATAAGGAAGGCACTGAGGTTGTGCAGGGGGCTGAGCACTGGAGGGCCTGCTTGTCCTCTTACAGGTCACAGGGACACAGCTCCACCGCAGCCCCAAACCTTCAGCTCCTTTCCATCCTGCAGGAAGTGGCTGTATCTTCCCAGGGTCAGGTGGAGGCAGGAAGGAAGCACCGCCGACCCAGGGTGAAGTAGGTGTGGGAGACACTGGGCTCCTGCCTGTGTTCCTCTTGTGCCAGCTGTGCCCTGGGACCAAGGGTTGGACACTTCCTGAGGCCAAGCCGAGTCCTTAGGGTCATCGCTCTCCACTGTATCTCTAACTGCATCAACTTACGTGATTTTTCTTTGACAGTTTCTCCCTTTCACTGTCTTTGAGTCTATTTTGCTATTCATTTTCTATTATTTTCAGTTATAGTTTCACTTCATTTATTTTACCTCTTCTATAACATAAACTTTTGGATCACAAGTTTCCGGCTAAGTTTCTCTTTTACTGGGCCCTATACATTTTCAGATGTATTATTTTATTATCACTGGGTTTTCTTACTTTACTTTCAGTGCTTTATAATTTATATGTATAATTTAAAATATTCAGTCATTGACTTTAAAAAAAAATCACAGACTTCCAAGGTAACTGGATTGTGACAGGAAGATGTGGGATTTTATTTTGGGGGGCTGGGATGTAGCTCAGTGGCAGAGCACTTGGCTGGCCATCTCGGGTTCCCAGCATTACCAAAGATGTTCTTAACAAGGGACAATATTCCCTCTCAGTTTACTGTTCATTATGATTTGTCCTAATGGAATTTTTGAGGGATAATTCTTTATAAGCCTATTCAGCCAACTGTAGGAATTAGACTGTCATTAAATCTTCTAAGTTTTTAGGAGAATTTTAGCTACTTGTCACACACATGCGTGCACACACACACGCACACACGTTTTAATTTCTTGGTATAGTAGAAAATGTGGCAATTTCTCCTGCAGTTAACTGTTTTCGTTTTATTAGGAGCGTGCCCCTGTAGAATGTTTGCTTCATGTGCAAGAAGGCTCCTCACCAGACCCCCACTCTTCACCCCTTGGAGCGTGCGCCTACCTGGAAGGTGACAGTTTTCTTTTCCGGGCCTTGGCACCCCTGCTCCAGCATCCCCGCCCTGTTCTGTGAACTTTTTCATGTCTCTGAGTCTGGGTCTTCTCTTTTTAAGAGCATTTAACTGGCTTTTTGGTTTAGATGACAAATGCTGACTTTTACTTGATAAGTTATTCCCTCTGCAGTGTGGGCGCTACGGAGAATTGAGGTGCGCCCTGGGGTCCACCCCCATACCTGCACTCTACCCCCATATTCCCACCACGTGGTGCCCTCCGAAGCTGCTGGTGGTGTGGCTGGGCCTGGCAGGACCCCGCCCCTAACCCCGCCCCAAGCTCTCAGCTCCCTTGCAGACTTTAGTTCTTTTCACCAAGCGCCTGTAGTGGTAACTTTGGGTTTTGCATGTCTGGAAAATACCTTCACTGGGTCCTCCCTCCTGGAAAACACTGTGGTGAGACCCGGAACCGCAACAGACACATCTTCTGCAAGGCTCCACCCAGACACCACCTACCTGTTGGTGCTCAGGAGACTGTCATTTCTTCCTGAGTCATTTGTATTTGGGGTGTAGTGATTTTTAAAAACTTTCTCTGTCCTGCCTCAAATCCCAGCACTCCAGAAGGAGGCTGAGGCAGGGGGGATCATCAGTTCCAGCTCAGCCTGAGCAAGTCAGTGGTTTATCAAGGCTCTGTCTCAAAATAAAAAATGCAAAAAAAAAAAAAAAAAAAAAAAAAAAAAGGTCTGGGAATGTAGGCCAGTGCAAAAACCCTGGGTCTGATGCCCTGTACACAAGTAAATAAATAAATGACATTTCTCTGCCCTCGGTGTTTGCAGTGTCGCTGAGGCCTGCAGTACCTGGCATTAGACAGTTCATTTCTATACTCATCCATCAGCTGTCTTTCCAAAGAGAAATGCTCTGCTTGCCTGACTGCTCCCCACCCCAGGGTCCCTGACGTCTGAATGCCCTTCCCCTCCTCCGAGGTATCTTTGCCGTTTATCGCCTTATCTTTGTAACCAACCCATCCAAATCCTGGGAGAAGCTCTGATCTTTCCAGCCTTACCTCAGTGCACTGCCCCCATCAGGTCATCCATTGTGCGGACAGTTGGACAAATGGGTCAATGGACATATGGTTGGAGGAGCTGATGAGAGGATGGGTAGAGATGGACACAAGGATGGATGGACAGATGGATACATGGAAGGAGAGGCGTGAGGACTCAGGACAGTTTCCTTTCAGGCCCGCAAGGCCTCTCCTTGGCTCACTTTAAGTAGCTCTGCACCCCAAGCTCACACACCCGGCCCACCACACCACACCGGCTACACTGCCCAGGGTCCCAGCCTGGCACCTGGGCCCCCCTCACAGCCATTCTTTCCAGAATGCATTCCATCCTTCTGTGACCATCCCTTGGGGGACAGCTACAAGTTGTCTACCTCTTCAGATTCTGGGTCACCAACCTCACCAGAACCTGGCACAGTGCTGCCACGGGGGAGGGGCAGGGAGCAGCGGGGGGCGGCTGGGGAAGACTGGGACGCTAATCAGGGTGCTTCCCTGGCGGGAAAAGAGTCTGCAAGGGGCTAAGGTCCCTAGGGAATGTGGCGTACCACCCCCATGCAGCGTCGCTGTCACGCAGGGCTCAGGGCGCACGGGATGAGAGCGCTGTGGCCCATGCAAGCGTTGAACCCGAGCCCGGAGGGGCTCAGCTGCCCCCCCTGGAGCCCAGCACCCTCAGCCTGGGGCCGGGGGCCGGATTCCCAAGTCGCCAGCGCGGGGCTGGGGGGAGGCAGGCGCTCTCTTTGGGTAGCGTCCCCAGCTCACCTCAGCCCTGTCGCTAGATCCCGCCCTCCCGGGCGCCGCCTGAGGTCCCAGGGCGGGGAGCCCCGGGTGGGGGACGCCGAGGTCCCGCCTCAGAGGCGGGAGCAGCCCGCAAGGCGGGGCCTGGCTCCGGGCTCAGAGCTGCCGCCCGCACCCTGCGCCTCCGCCGCAGCCGCGGAGCAGGTGAGACGCGCGTCCCGCTCCCGGCGCAGCCCCGGAGCCCCGAGGGCTCCCCGCTCCGGCCTGCCTGGCTCCCGGTCTCTCCCGGTGGCGTCCCGCGCTCCCCCCGTGGTCACTCTTCCTTGTGTCTCTTCTCCCTCTTGTATCTTGTCCGTTTTTCTCTATTCCCGCCTCCTGCTCGCCTTTCTTGTCCCTCGCGCGCTCTCCTCGATTCTTTTCTGCGCGAGAAAATTCTGCCTTGGTTTCTCCCCTAGGCTGACTTTCTGCGCCCCCCCTCCCCCGCCTCACCCCCGTTATCCGCCCCCTTCTGGTTCCAGCCGGCCTCGCGAGCGAGCCTGAGTCCCCGGTCCCGCGCCCCCCGCGTCCCCGAGTCCGCAGAGCGCTCAGCCGCGCTCAGCCGGGGCTGCCGCTGGGCACCGGGGTGAGCGCCACGCGTTGGCCCCAGATTCTTCCCCCAAAGATCGTCACGGGCACCGTGCTCCGGGCCTGGGGTCGGAACAACGCAAATGCTCTGGAGCACAAAGAAAATACCTGGTTCTGGAGGCGAGACGTGGGTGGGATTCTGCTCTTGACTCCTTGTTTGTGCGCGCCAGGGAGCCGATCCTCGCTGGCCGTCGGGAGCGCGCAGCCCAAGGCCACCTCTGGGCCGGGTGTGCAGCCAGGCGCAGCACTGGGGGGCACAAAGACGGGGTGGGGTCCACAGCTGGGTTAGAGCAGACAATGGGAGGCCAGGGCTGAGCGCTGGATGCCTCTGGGTGTGAGTGGAAATAAGAAAGAAATGGTACCTTTCTGAAATCAGTGCTTGGTGTTACCGAAGTGTAGACGCTGTGAAAAAAGTACCTTTCTGGACGACGTGTGTGGGAATTTGAAATGAATGTTTGTGTGCACATTAGGTAAGAGGGCCGGCGTGAAACTATTCCACGTTAATATTGAGATTATCTTAGACACTTAGGGAGTTAAGAACTTTAGCAGAGAGCAAGCCTAATTGAATGTTGAGGAATAAAATATAAGTGTTGTATGTTGAGGCCATTTTTTTTGTTTCCATTTACGATTTAATCATGTCAGAGAGACATGATGTCACTTTAAATGATCTATAGCCCTATATATCAGAAGTACATATAAAATATGTATGCTAAGTTGTTTTTTAAAAAGATGTTCATTACCAACCAAGCTTGAAGCTTTTATTGCTTAGAAAGAATTCAACCCGATCTTGTCGTTTATCGTGATCTTGATAATTCAGTTAAGTTAATGTTTCATTTAATGTGGGATAGGAAACTTGGTACTAGGAAAGTCGCACAAGAGAACAGACAGGAAATACTTTGGAGGAGGATGTGTTTAGTAGGAGATTTTGCCCACAATGGGTGAAGGACTGTGGGTAACCTCGTGTGTGTGTGTGTGTGTGTGTGTTCATGGAGCTGAGGTGCAGAAGGCTTTCCTGGATTAGGAATTCAGGTGTCTTTTCAATCACCAAAGCGCTGACCTCTAATCGATCAGAATTTGGAAGGTGGGTGGCAAAAGGGGTGCTTTTCAAATGACTTAACAGTCATGTGTCTGCTTTGCTAAGATTTCTTTCTCAGAAATCCAGGAGGGGGCACCTAGTGCTTAAAACAGATGTGCCAATTTCTTTTTAAAAAGTGCAAAGCGGAGTCTCGAGTACTGTGCTTTACTGTTTCTTTTCCTGCATCGCACTGCCTGCATCTCTGTGAGAACGTCCGGGTGCCGCTGATCTTAGACCATGTTCTTGTGGGTGTGTAAGTGGGGCTGACCAAGCAGCCGGGTGTGTAAGCTATGGACCGAGCTCTGAAGGCTGCCCCTGGGGTCGTGCTCACTCCCTCGGGGGCCTGATTTGATTCTCTGTCTTATGAATGAAAGCTGTCATTTCCAGGGTCTTGCTACTACCCATACACAGAACCTCTTTTAAACCACTAGAGCGCCCTGAAGTGAAGATCGGCACCCCAATCTTTCTTACGAGGAGACCTAGGCCCACAGTGGTTGCCCCAAGCTGTGCAGTTAGTGAGTGGCTGGGCTGAGGTTGTGCCCTGAGTTGTCCCTTGGAGCCTGAGTTGTCCCTTAGGGCTGCTTCCTTCCTGTACCCCAACAGTCTGTGAGGCAGCAGCCCTGCTTGGGTTCTGTTTGAAATGTTATTCCAGATGGCATAGCTCTTTGCCAGCTGGCGCTGTTGTGGGAGCTCCACTTCCTCTTCTAGAGTCTCGGCTGTCCTCGGGCGCGGCCAGCCTGAATCTTCACGCAGAGCCCCTTTGGGGAGTGGGTGGTGAGAGGATGTCTTCCCCTACGTGAGCCCTGATGGCCAGCCTCTCTGTGGCCTGGGTGCTGGCCATGCTGAGAGCCCTGAACTTGGCTTGCTTGCGCGCAGCAGGTTTTGCTGCTGGAGCTGAAGAGTCACAGCTGGACGCAGAGTCCCAAACTGGCCAGGGAGCCTTCCTCTCTCTCCTGCTGTGTCACATCAGCCAGCCGGCCTCCAGTGCAGCTGGGGCTACTCCTCAGGGCTAACCGTCAGGCCAGCAGGCTGCCCAGACCCATGTGTATTCTGCTTCTTAGAAAAACCCAAGTGCTCACACTCCCTGTGCAGAAGACGTTAATGCGTGACATCCTCTGGAAACTTCCAGGACATCCAGGAAGCCTCAGCAGAGACAAGGGACTCCGTAAGGATCAGAAGAACAAGCGATGTCTTTGGCTGTGGTCTATTTCAGCTGAAGAGAGGCAGACACAGTGAGGGGCGGGCAGCCTGGCAGTGCACACATGTCACTGAGTAGGACCTGGCTCAGAGCAGGTGGACACTGGCCAGTTGGAATAGTGGACAGTACCCTCAGACATCTCACATGGACTGAGCCATCTGGGAGTTTACCAAGAGTTCTTTTATCTGTAAATGGAATAGGAAAGAAAAAGATGCCCATGTCACTTTACCACTGTTGTGTGCTGACCTGTCAGAGTATAGGCAACAGGAAACCTGGCCATTCCTTTATGTTAATAATTTGTCTCCAAAACATTTATTGAGTCTTACTTTTTAGCATTATCCAGTGAGATGATTACTCAGCTGACCCTTTTTACAAATGGGAAGACAGAGGCTTAGAATGAGAAGCTTGTCACAGTCACAAGGTGGGTAAGGGCAGGGCCTGATTGGCATCCGGGCTTTCTGTCTGCAGAGCCAAGCACTTGACTTCTCTGCAGACATAGGCTGGTTAGCTAGGACGACCTGGTTAAGGCGTAGACTTCCAGCGAGGTAATGTGGGAGAAGGCAGCCAGAGCCCCCCAGCTGCTGGGAGGCTTGGTCTGCACTTGGTGCCCAGGGCGGGTGATAAGCGAAGACACACCTGCCTTCCACACCCCGGGTCACAGAGGCTTCAGCTCCTAGGACCCGGCACTTGCTTTCCGGTCAGTAGCATGTACACCGTGGCTGGTGGCCAGGCGGGCTGGGAGGTTTAGCAGGAGCTGTCCCCTATGGTAGGAAAGACCAGGTACTGTAGGTCACAGGCTTTGGGAGCTCAGTGTCAGAATGTACCCACCATTGTCACTTTCTGACTCCACGATCAGGGGGGTCAGGACCAGGACACACTGGAAACAGTGGGCGAGGCTTGGAATCCAGTCTGCCCCTTTCAGACAGAGAGAGCACAGGCTGCTTCTGAGGACGTCTGTGTGGCTCGGGAATGTCTCCCGGGGCCGTAGTGATGAGAACGGGGGAAGACAAGAAGAGCCCTTTCTCAGGACATGCACAGAGATGGAGTGACAAGGACGGATAGAGGGTGTCGGGAGAGCCCAGGATGAACCGAGGCCATCAAGGACAGCTGAGGACAACAAAGCATCTTTTTATTTTAGGTCTGGCACGAGCTGAACAAGGACGGAATGGATCCCTCGCTGCCTGGAGCAGCCGGTGTCTGGGAGGACAGAGAGGAATGTCTGGACAGAGGGTGGCCCTGCAGGTGTCGAGGGTGGTGGCAGTCCCTCGAGGGAAGGAAGAGGGAGAATGTACTGAGAGCTCTGTGTGTCATCAGGCTCCTGACCCAGGGACATCCCAGGACCACAGCAGGGGACCTGCAGATGAGGTCCCGGGTCCTCTGAGAGGCCGGGGTCATGGGTGACTCAGGGGAAGCCAGGGGGCAGATGAGGTGTGGAGTAGGGCGTCAGCCCTGGGAAGGTCCTGGGTTGAAATGCCAGCTGGGTGTCCATGAGCGAGGAGGATGTGACCACTGAGTGGTGACAGGAGCTCTGTAGGGACGGGCCACGGCAGAGCCGTCTAACTTTCCACCAGGAGGGGCTTCTATCTGGCAGTAGTCTGGATAGATGAGGATTGGAGCCGGGTTGCTGATGGATTTGGGGACATCATTGCACTTGCTGGACTGGCCTATCCCAAGCAGAAAGAGGTGGCCCTTCGGGGACTCCCAGGTGACGGGCAAAGGTCCCCAGCCAGGTTGTATCTTGTGCTCCTCCCCCGCCTTCCTCTTTCTTTTGATTATTATGGTTTGTCTTCTCCTTTTCTTCCTCCTCCTCATAAGAGTTGGAGGGTGACCCACATGGGATGTGAGGTCGGCCAGGTCCTGAACTCGGCAGTTGGTGCTGCCCAGACCCACTGTGGCCTCAGGAAGCTGCAAAGCCTGCCGAGCTCAGCAAGGCGGCTGAGGGCAGATTGGAGTAAGGGCACCTGGGCAGCAGGCTAAGCCATGCGGTGGAAGTAAGTGCAAGCAGGCAGTTACAGAGCTGGTGGAGGGATCGTCCTGACAGCCTCTGTTGTTTCCTGCTGCAAACCTGCATCTCCATTATTAATGCTGAGAAGATGGGGTTCACAGGCCAGGCTCCGGGCACTCTGGACAATTTGAGCATCAATTGCCAAAGGCCACCATGGTTGGTGGCCAGGCAGGCTGGAAGCTTTATCAGGAGCTGCCCCCTGTGGTAGGAAGGATGGGGGGGTATGTCACAGGCTTTGGGAGCTCAGCGTCACCATGTATCTGAGATTGTCACTTTATGATCCCATGATCACTAATGTGACCCAGGACACACTGGAAACGGTGGGTGAGTCTTGTCATCTGGTCCCTTTCAGACAGAAAGAGCATGGGCTGGTTCTGCGTGTGGCATGGGGAAGTATCTGAGACCAGAGTGACAAGAACAGGGGAGGACAAGAAGAGCCCTTTCTCAGGACATGCATGGGATAGAGTGACAAGGACCGATAGAGGGTGTTGGGGTGAGAGCCCCGTGGCAGCTTCTTGGCCTGTCTACAAAGGTGAGGGTGGGTGGGATGGGTGCTCTGGACCAGGGAACAGTGGGACGGGCTCCCGTGCGAGCTTGGGACAACACATGGGAGGGCGAGGATGGGGAGATTGCAAGGGATAAGAAATTGAGAGTGATTAGAAGAGAGAGTGAAAGACAGAGAGCCGATGAGGTTGTGAGGTTTGTGTCAGTGTGTGTTTATGTGTGAGTGAGTGTGTGTGTGTGTGTGTGTGCAAAAATCTTTTGGCTAAAGAGGGAATGGTTTTCCGGTCCTCCGAGGAGCACAGGGTGGGAGCTGTGATGGTCCCGGGGCCACTCACAGAGCGACTCTCTCATGCCTTGGGCCTGTGTGGGCCTGGGCCACTCACATTGTCCTGGGATGGGCCACACCTATGGGAGGACAAAGCGGACCTCTGACAATTGCTAGGCCCACATCCTGCCACCTCGTCACCCAGCTGCGAATGTCTCCTGGGTGCCTTGGGGTTTTAGAGAGCACCTTCCCACAGGCACAGGCAGGTACCTAGGTGGTGTGCTCCGAATATCCTGGAGCGTTCACCTCAAAAATGCCTCACAGTAAAGCAAAAGACGCATTGCCGTGGAGCAAACGCTCCCCTGCCTTCCAACACACTCATCCCCTTGTCCTTGCCACTTCCGAAGCAGCTCTGGAGTCCTCTTTCGTGCGTGTCTAGTTGTTGTGCCGTTGCGGCTGCCTTGGTGTCCCAGATGGATTCAAAATGTTTTTCCTTTCAGGGTCTTTCTGAATTTGAAGGACAGCCAGGAGCCACAGGGGGCCAGACCCAGTGAGTAAGGTGGGTGAGGGCGAGTGTGATGGTTTTCCAGCCTGCCTTGTCATTGGCTGGCACTCGGCACCGGTATCTTTTTTTTTTTTTTTTTATGGTACCAGGGATCGAACTCACCATCTCATGCTTGCCAGGCAGGTACTTATGCCACTGAGCTAAATCCCCGGCCCTGCACCGGTATCTTTTATCACACCCCATGGAGACACTCACAGAAGAGGACTTCCAGAGCAGCTCTCTCTCCACGGCTGCCTGGAGTCTGCCTTACCCCCACTCCCCAGGGCATGTTGCTGTGCCGGCTTCTGCTCCTCAGTGTGGCTCTGGGTCCACAGCCCTCTGAGCTCCTCCTGCCCCCTCCTCCTCTCTCCCCAGAGGCAGCGTGGCCATTCCTCCCAGTGCACATCAGCAGAGGAGGCCCCAGGTCTGGAGTTTGTCTGACTTCAGCCCGCAGAAGGGTTCCCCAGGGGCTGGCGCTGTCACCTCATTGCCTGTTGCTTCCTCTCTGCAGATTGTGGTGGCCCCGCAGCTGTCGCTGGGACCTCTCCCACCCCGCAGCTCTCCTGCAGGCCAGCCTTTTGGAGCTCACACCTAGCGACCTGCAACCCACGGCTGCTGGAGCAGAGCGGGCACTTTGTGTAGCGCGGCCAGGCCCTGCTAATCACCATGGCAGCTGGGAAGGGGGCTCCCCTGAGCCCTTCAGATGCAAACAGACGGCAGCTGAGTGAACCCGAGCAGGGCCAGGGCCGAAAGCCGGTGCTGCTGGAGAAAACAAACCGCCTGGGCTCCGAGGATGCCACCAGCCGGGGTGCCCAGGACGCGGCCTGTGCTGAGCTGGCTGTGACCTCAGCCAGCTCAGCCGGAAAACCCAGACCAAGCGAACCGCTGCCCTGGAAGGCTTGCAAGGAGGAGAGGCCGAGCGCCTGTATGGAGCTGCAGAGACCACAGGAGAGGCTGGGGAGTGACCAAGCCCAGAACAGGGAGCGTGAGGACCCCGCAGGCCATCCTGGACCCCCACAGCTGACCCCAGATGTCCCCAGGGCCCCAGCCTGCTGTGCGTGGCCTGGTGCAGCCCGAGGGGAGCAGAGAAGCGCCTTCAGCAAACCCACCAAGCGCCCAGCGGAGAGGCCAGTCTTCCAGGCCGCCCTGGGGGAGCTGTCTGGACTCCTGCATGCCGCGGATGTCCCCTGTTGGAGTCGACTGTCGGTGTCCAAGCTGGTCGTGGGGGACCTCTGGAACTTACAAGCAATGTCGCAGAACACTCTGCTCTGCAGTGCTTTCCAGGGGGCCCCCACCCTGTGGCTGGAGCCTGCTCAGGCTCCCCCGGGGAGCCCCATACCTTCCTCATCGCGTTCACTGCCCTCGAGAGCCGTCCTGTCCCCCATGCTTGCCTCCCTGGGCCTGTCCACCCAGAACTGGTGCGCTCGGTGCAGCCGCTCCTTCCGCCTGACCTCCGACCTGGTCTTCCACATGCGCTCCCACCACAAGGAGCCTGCGGGGCCAGATCCCCACCCTAAGCCGCGTAGGCAAGAGGCCCTCACCTGCCCCGTCTGCCATGAGTACTTCCGGGAGCACCACCATCTTTCCAGGCACATGACTTCGCACAGTTAGCAGTGGGCAGGGGCAAGACCCCGGGTGCAGCATCCAGTGGTGACAGAGGTGGCCTCTGGCCCGCCTGGAGTATGTCCCAGGTCTGGGACCCCTGTGCTCTTTGGCATCTGTGGATAAATAGCCTGGTCCTAGCTGGAAAAGGACAGCTGTCCTGCAGGATATGAAGCTCTGAAATGAAGGGGTGCACTTTGCTTGCCTGAGCTAGTGGGGCCCTGGACACTGCTGTGGGGCTGCTCCTGGCTCTGATCCTTTTGCTCTGCATGGAGGGGTATAGGGGGCCCAGCATGGGTCAAGCCTGCATTCACCTTGGAGCCATGACCTTGAACCCGCCGAGCCTCAGTTTCCTCCTCAGTTAAGCAGAGGTGAACATGTCTGAGTGACAGGGCAGGTGTGTGGACGGTGGCCTGTTGGCCATCTGGTGCACTGTGGGCCCCGAGGGCAGGTCTGTGTTTGCTGTCGGGACTCATCAGTCTTGTCACCCAGGAACTCTCAGGGCCAGTTGAGCCCGTGCAGGTGTTGTTGCTGTGGGTCTGTGAGAGGCCAGGTGAGCAGGCCTGGCCGGCTGTGGCCCCCACTGGCAGGCTGAATCAGATCCAGGCTGTGTCCCTGCTGGGACGGACCGCCGTGCCGAGCAAGCTTCACTCACGGTGACGCCAAGGGTGTGGGAGGAACCCAGACCAGTAATTCAGCCAGCCACTGGCTTGGAGCCTACAAATAGGTGAGAGCAGCGCGTGCCGTGTGGCCACCGAGACTGCTGTCCTGGGAGGGACAGGAAAGGGCAGCTCGGCTCAATGCGTGTCCTCCCCGTGACCTGACATTCTTGTCCCAGCCCTTCGCAGCGGTGCATGACGCTGATACCCAATGTCACCTTACTTCAGCAGGAACCAAGCTCAGAGGGATTCGAAGCTTCCTCCGACCGGTGCTTAGGAGCAAGGATGCAAGAACAGGACCCCCGTCCCCAACTCTGAGCTCCTGTCCTTCCCCGCCTGCCACACGTGTGCATAGCTCTATGGGGACTTCCTGGGCCACTTAAGAACCGGAACACGGGGTGGGCCTGCCTCAGACTCCACCTGGATCTTGCTGCCCCTGCACGCACGCACGCATGCACACGCACACACTCCTACCACTCTTCTGTAGAGCAGTTTCTCTATCTCAGATGCTGAGTACTGCACTGATTTAGCTTCCCTATTGTAGCTCTGGCCTCGGGAACCAAAGCCCCGCAGGAAACTGCTGTTTTGTGGACCTGCTGCACCTCCGTGGTCTAGAATAGTGTAGGCACACAGCAGGCGTTTGCTGCGTGTAGGCGGATGGGAATGCGTGAATGGGAAAGGGCCTTAGTGCACCCTCACTTTATACCAGTGGCCTTTGGGGTCCACACCTGCCGACATGCTCAATATCAAAGGGCATGTGGAGGTGAGGGCCAAGGTTAGGACACCGGAGGGGTCTGGACCTGGAGTCACCCCTGCTCCACCCGCAGCTCCAGAACCGATGCAAGAAAGATTGATGCTTTGAAGATACAAGTAAACATCATCTTCCAGCTCAACTCTTTAAAATGGATGGATTCAATTTTATTAAAAGTCAGCTTCTAAGATGGAGTTAATCTTGGTATCACAGGCTGGGTTTCCAGGGCCCCTTCAGGACTCGGCTTCTCTCGTCTCTTCTTCCCTGGCTCCTGTACTACCGGAAAGTCACTTTAATCCATGGTTGCCCCAGCTCCCTCTGCCACTGCTATGGTCTGGACGTGTATGTCCTCCCGGATAACGTCATGAGGTCTCTCCATGCTAACTAGCATCTCCATCTGTAAGAGGGGGAGCCTAGTGAAAGAGCCCTAGGTCTTTGGGGTCATCCATCCCCTTAGGGATTGTGGAAACTTCCTCTCCTGCTCTCTCTTTCTTCCACTCTTGCCAGTTACCACTTTCATTAATCAGAGGACTACCCAGTGTTGGATTAGAAACTTTAAACAGTGAGCTGAATAAACCTTTTCTCCTTATACGTTAATTGTCTCAATTATTTTGTTGCAATGACGTGAAGCTGACTCACACAGTGGCTTTCTGGCAGAGCCACTATGAGACATGAAACACAGAAGCCACAGAGTTCATAAACAGAAAGACCTGGCTAACTTCTTGGAACCCAGGAAAGAAAATTCCTTCTAATTGCTAGAAAAATGGTAAATTCTGTCCTAATGGGCCATCTCCCAGCAGCAGCCATTCAATTAGGGTTTGTAAAAAGTCACTGAAATGTGCAGATGAGACTAAAATAGTTTGAATTCAGATGAGATGGTGCACATTCAGGGTGGAATCGCCATAGACTGATTTTGAATTCTGATTCAATTTAATTTTCTATTTTAACCAAGATTGGGGTTTCTTTGCTTCTCATCTTGGAGGAAAGTAAAAACCATCAGAAGGCTGGGATCCTAGATTTCAATTTGTTGCCAGCTCCTGAATCTTTGGATCAGGGATCTTAAAGACCCATGTGGTTAGATTAACACATATGTCTGAGACCCTGGACTCAGGAGGACCGTGATGGAGTGGGTGTTGGGAATGGACCTCCAACATCTTATTCAGAGCCGGACCTTAAGACAGGGCAGAGATCTGGGCATGCAGCTGCCACCTGAGTAAGTGTCTCTGAAACAGTAAAGTGCTCGGACTCTCAGGAGCACCGAAGAGATAGTCGTGGTGGGGCCAGCCGGTAACCCAATGCTATTTTGCTCCCAGTTGCCAGAACAGTCCAAGGGCTGGGTCTGGCCCTCCCTATTCATTTGTGTCTCCATTTCTGGGAGGACAGAAAGAGACCCTCAGGGGGAGAGTCACGAGAGAAGCACAAGGCCAGCCCTGCCTCCTGGGAGTGGGTGACACCCCTCAGGCACCTGGCATTGTGCATGACCACTGAGAATCCACACAGGCTCCTCACAGAGCTGTCAGTTTCAGAGTTTTGTGTGTTTAGAAGTCATGTGGGAGGCCTAAATATCACACAGCCCACACAGTATGGATTTCATAGGACCAGCCTTTCACTGATAACAGAAGTCATTCTCCAGTGAGCTTGGGAACCCCTGCCAGGAGAAGTTTTGGAAAACAATTTCTAATGGGTTTTGGGGAGGGAACTCGTGCAGCAGGCGTAGGTGGGGGTTACATTTCTCTTCCCCCTTCCTGTCCAGCTGTGCTTTTCTGGGCTGGACACAAGAGGCCCCTGTCATATGGTCCGAGAGCCACCCTAAGCTGCTTGGATTAGGAAGCTATTTTCAGTGCTGGGCACCCTGCTCAGCACAGCACAGGGAGATCCTTGCTCTAGGCTGCAGCTAGGTCATCAGGGACCAGCAGGAAGAGCTGGTGCCCTGCGGTGGGGACCTGGAGGCAGGGTTCCCGGCCCACAAGTGGCTTTGGGCTGTGTGGTTTCCTTTGCGGCTCTCCTGCTATGGGTTAGCCAAGGCCCTCGCCAACATGCAATTCTACTTTCAGTATCTCCTCCGGCAGCCAGGAGCTATTTTTCCTCTTGTATTTTTTTCCCCAATAAACACTTTCTTAAGTTCATTCACCTTCTAGGTGAGTCAGCGAGCTCAGGTTTGTGCAGTTTGAACAAAACTAACTATTTCACCAGGACTCTGGGCAGCCCCGAGGGGCCTCGTGTCTGACTCCCGATCATCCTTCAAGCAGAGGTGCAGGGCACCAGCCAGGGACCTCACTTCCCCAGGTTGCCCCTGCGCTCCCTAGCGCCTGCCCAGCTCACCCGGTTCAGGTGTCTGAGGGATGCATGTGGAAAGTGATGGGGACTTTGCACAATGCCACAGGCATCCCACACCTGTATCAGGGATCCCGCATCCAGCAGCGGGAGGCTGGGATGGTGCTGCCCCTGAGCAGTACACAGCAGGAGGGGGGCACAGATGACCACGGCCAGTGTGAGCATTGCCCATGGAACCACAGCATAAGAGTGGCAGAGCCTCTGACCTCCCACTAGTGAGATTCTGCACAGCTTCCCAGACTGTGGGAAGCCCCTGAGCCCCAGAAATGTGGATTCATGCTGGGAACCCAAACTACACATCGCGCCTCGGGGACAATGCAGTAACATCTCAGACCACGACAGTGTTGGTTACACGGTGAAATGAAACCGCTATGGATCGAGGGCTCAGTTATGCACACGGTTCCCTTACGGTAGGTTAATCAGTGTGCTGTTCTCAGTTTTTACTTGTGTGTATTTGACTTTACCAAATGAGTTCTTCATTGTACGTCAAGAAGCATCTGAGGTACTAGGATAGGCTATTACAATTAATCTCATTTTATTTTTGCTTTTGAAGGCTGTGGCTAGTAGAAAATGGAAAGTGGCATTTATAAGTTGAATTGGTGGCTCATGTTAATTCTACCAACAGAGCTGCTCTTGGGGTAGCCCAAGGACCCGGGGTTGGCAATTGGGGAGCATGGGTGGGGACAGATCTGGACTTAATCTCCCCCAAATAACAGCTATGGGGGACTGCTTTGGAAGGGGCAAGCTCCCCATCTCTGGAGACGTGGAAGCAGAGAGGATGGATGCAGTGGGGGGAAGAGCTCCAAGGGTAACTCTAAGCCTAACCAGAGCTCAGCAGTCCTGGAGCCACCCTGCGCCTCAGGTAGGAAGCAGGCAGGAGCCCCTTGGGCCCAGGCAGAGCCAGGTAAGAGGCCCCCTACCCCCCGGCTCTGAGTCACCCTCGAAGGTCGCGCTGGAGTATCTCCTGGGCTCTGGTGAGGGCCGCCTCTGCGGGCACCAGCACATGTGGTGTCACGCCCACCCCTTCCCAGGAGCTGCCATCTGAGGCCCCCACCGAGCGGGATGTGGGAATGGTGATGTACAGGTTCGTGTCGTCCACGTGGTAGGTCTGCGGTGGTTGGCAGCCCCCGCTGGTCACCTCCCCGACGACCAGGGCCCGGCCCAGCCTCTTCATGATGTAGGTGAACTCCTCGGCCGCGCCGGCGGTCAGGCTGCTGGTCAGGATGGCCACACTCTTCTGGGACCCGTAGTGTTCACCTGTGGGACAGAAGCCCGTCAGTGGGGAAGCAGCCAGGCTGGGGGGCACCTGCAGAGGGGTGCTGGGGACTTAGCCATCGTCAGCTGTCCAGAGGGGGCAGGCTCTTCTTCCTGCATAATGAGAGCCCCGGACTGGACCTACTCCTCCTTCCTCTTGAATCTGCAGAAGAGCCACACGGTAACTCATGGACATCCCTGGGGACAGTGCTGCCCTGTAGAGCTGGGACAGGCTCAGATCACAAGCCCCTGGAGTCTGTTGAAGTGTTTTGGTGGCCACACTCAACAAAGAAAAATAAGACAGGAGAAGCCGGTCACAGTGGTGCATGCCTGTAATTCCAAAATTTGGGAGGCTGAGGCAGGAAGATTGCCATGAGTTCAAGGACAGCCTGGGCTACCTAGCAAGATTGTCTCAAAAACCAACACTATACCCACAAATAAAACATGAAATGTAACTTTAACCATGTTCCATTTGACCCATCATATTCATGATAGAATCTAGTGAAAGTACCAGTGAGACCTCCACTTCCTCCCCCCACCCCATCTCGGGATGGGTCTGCTAACCCTGATGTGTGCTTTACATTTCCTGCACAGCACATGTCCATGTGGACCAGCCACATCCAAGGTCCCCTGGCCTCAAGGGACATGTGGCTCTCAGCTGAGTCCTTGAAGTCCTATGGTCTCCCATCTGAGTCTGTTTTTAACTCCTGGTCTTGGGTGTCTGTGTTTGGAATTCACCTGCTTTTGATCTTTGTGGTTTTGCACTACTACCAGGCCATGTTCTGGAAGCTACAGCAAAATTCACAAAACGCGCCTAAGGAGGGAACAGGGCCTTCTGCAGGCGCACACACCCATTGGCCTCTCCTGCGCCCTCTGGTGGTCGCAGCCCAGCTTCCTGGGCTTTGCATGCTGGGCTGGGAGAGGGAGGGGATTTTGGAGAAGGTGTGCAGAGCCACCACCGAGGGACCCTCCAGTTGGTCCTGCCTGCTGCTGGCTTGTTCACATTTGGGCCCTTTCTGCTAGACGCCTAGTGACCCGAGACCTCCCTTTTCTTGTCTATAAAATGGACACACGCTTTGCCCATTTGAAGGTCGCAGCCCGGACAGCATGGGCCAGGATGGGGCTTCCTATTTCAGTTGCTGTTCCTGGTTCCCGGGCTCCCAAAGTCCCAGGATGAGACCCGCAGGGGGCCGGGGGGCCTCACGTGCCTGCCAGGCCAGGGTGGGTCCAGAGCTCCGTGACCGAGTCGCTGGGCCGGCTGTAGATCTTGTCCAGCAGGATGGGCGGGCCCTCGTCAAAGAAGTAGGAGCACAGCACCGGGATGGAGGACGTGGGGCCGCCGATGTTGAACCTGAGGGGGGAAGAGAGGCTGTCCAGGGGCTGGGCTCATGGATGGCCCTAGGTGTCCCCTGGGGCCTGGGCCAGATCTAATTCCAGCCAGCCTTCTCGGACCTCAGAGCCTTCGAGTCCCAGACCCCTGGGACCAGTGGACTTTGCATTCAGATATGTCCAGAAAGTACGGAATCCCGTATTCCACCCTCTGGTTGCACGTTAACTCTTTAAAGGCCCTGACAAGTCCTGCAGTTAGGAATTCATCAATACATTTCCTCCAGGTATTCACCTGCACCCATGCTGCCTGTGAGGGGAGTGTCTTGGGCACCACCTTCACCCCAGCTGATTTCTGTGATAGTTTACCAAACCTTCCAGGTGTCATAGTTTGGGTGTCTAAGTGGCACCTGGAGTGGCAGTGCACTCAGAGTCATGGAAAGCCTTTGGAAAGGAGGGCTCCTGTGTCCATCCAAGGCCATTTGAATTTGTCCCCCTATGTGACTTTGTTGGGCCCATTTGGCTGGTGACACACTGGAAGCACTTCCGGTCGGGGCCCAGGAGGGTCTGGCAGGGCTCAGGGCCAGGGTCCCAGCCTTCTGAAGCCCGGGATGGAAGGAACCGGTGGAAGGAAATGTACCTCCCTGGGGCACAGCGCCACCTTGCGGTCACTCACGTCCGGTGCGCGTCGCCGGCCCCAGCAGCTGCCTGCAGCCAGACAGCAGCAGGGCTGGGGGACACGCCCCATGCCCACCGAGGGTGCCCACCCACGGGCCCTGGAGGTTCCCGTCTGCAGGTCCTCCGCCTCCTGCCCCTGCTCTGGGGTGGGGGATCTGATAGGAAGCCATCATCCAACACCAGTGAGAAGCAGGGTCCCCCGTGGTTCACTCACATTCTTTTTGGGACCCCAGCTTTCCCTCCACCCGACCAGGGCCTTTGGTGGGTTGATCGTGTGGGCGTGAGACACAGCACAGGCGTAGGGCTTAGCTGTCCCAAACAGGCCTAGTGGCCAAGTAACCTCAATCACCCTTGGCCCTGGGAGCTGCTAGCTCTGGAGGTTTGGGGCGAACCCGGGAATCTGTGTATTCTAATGTCCTACGCGTGATTGCAGCGGCGGTGGATACCCTTGGGGTAATTCTTCCCCTGCAATACAGACTGGGGGCTTCAGAGGAATTCCAGCGCTGACCGGGGCAAGCCTTGCCGGCCGTGTAACTGGCCGCCTGGGCTGGCTGACCAGGCCTCGCTCTCCCGGCTGCTAACCTCATGTCGATGACCATGGCGTCTGTGTACACGACCTCCTTCCAGATGTGCTGCGCCAGAAGCTCGGACACCTGCGTGAGCAGCTCGCAGTCCCCGAACATGTCGAACCTCAGGTAGCCGATGTTGTCCTCCAGCACGTTGGTGTGGAAGGAGAGCTTTATCATGTCTGCGAAGGCTTCCGGGGACGGGATCTGGGGGAGACGGAGGCCCTGCCCAGCGTCAGGCGGGTGTGGACTGAGGAGAAGTCCACGTGAGTCATGAGAAGGGTGACCACGTGGGGGAGGACCTGGGATGTGGACCCAGTGGGATCCATCCATTGACTGACTGATGGATTGGCAGCCTCCCTGCAGAGGAGACTCCTGTCTGCCAGTCCTACACCCACGTGTTGAGCTGCAGGACCCCAGCGCGGTCTCCCCTCTGACTCCTCTGAGCTCCCCATGTGCTCGCTCCTCAGCATTCTGAGCTCATCTTCCTTTCCTCCACTGGGAGAGGGAGGGGCGACCGCAGTCAGCTTTACCAGGGCCCTGGGCTAAGCATCTGCAGCCTAACCCTGTCCCTCCAGCTGCCCAGTGCAGGACACACCACAGTTGGCTCCAGGGCTGCTGTCCTGACTCTGCACTTTGGCTCTGAGGCCCCTGTAGGTCCTGGGCTCTATCCCTACCCGCACCTCCCACCCCTGCCCCACTCCAGCTCTGCCCCCAACTCTTC
Organism: Hydrochoerus hydrochaeris; assembly: GCA_004027455.1. Lineage (NCBI taxonomy): Eukaryota > Metazoa > Chordata > Mammalia > Rodentia > Hydrochaeridae > Hydrochoerus > Hydrochoerus hydrochaeris. The sequence continues at coordinate 110,846 of PVLA01001984.1, forward strand.
CGCACAGACCACACCCTCTGGAGGCAGGCAGGTGGGGGGATTAATTCCCCACACTTCCGGGGGTCCTCGCAAGCTTGGGGACCTCAACCGACTTACTGACTCATTGACTCCTCTCCCTATGCCAGCAGTGAGGTCTCCTGCACTTTCTCCCTTCCACCAGCTGAGGCAGACCACACTGCTCCTGGTCCAGGGGACTGAAACAGGGCTCCATGAGAGTGAGGCTCTGTGGTGGAGTCCATGGACCCTGTGCCCAGGGAGTGGACAGCACACCAGGGAGGGGGAGGGGGAGGGAGAGACATGCCTAACCAACACTTAAGAGGTGGGAATTCTTGCACTATGTCCCCAAGTGGAGCCTCCTGTGTGACTCACCTGCATGGGGACAATCCCAGGAATGTGGTCCTTGGCATCTTCAGGGATGTGGGCTGTCTTTAAGTGTGGGTCCCTGGACAGCTTCTGCAGATCAGTCCCCAGCATCTCAGCCAGGGCGATTTCAGAGGTCACCCTGGCATAGCGGCTCTGCAGGCCAATCAGCTTGGCTGCCATCTCGGCCCCCAGTTCCCGGGAGGCGTAGTTGTCAGCCACCAGCTTCCCTGCTGTTTGCAGCACTGTGGGCACCTTGGCACGCAGGGCCACTATGTCCTGGGCCATGGTCAGGGCCTCACTCATGGGCACTGTGATGTCAGGCTCCACGCCAGCCAGGTCCCAGGCCTCACCAGTGATGGCACTCAGGGCCATCTGGGTGGGTATGGAGGCGTATAAAGGGCTGCTGCCCACCTGGTAGATGCCCACGGAGAGCGCGCCTCCGGCCGTGGGCTCACCGATGACGGTGGCCCGCTGCAGGTCCTGCATGGTGTGAGCAAAGGCCTCCGCCGCGGAGCCGCTGGAGTGGCTCATCAGGACATAGAGGTCCTTGTGGGGGCCGTAGCGCTCTCCGGCAACCTGGGGCATGGTCCACACCTCCGTGGTACTCGAGGTGGCCCTGTCGAAGACAGAGTAGAGGTGGTGGCGGGGCTCTGCGTCGAAGAAGTAGGAGCAGAGCAGTGGCACGGCCGAGGAGTAGCTGCCAGGATTGTAGCGCAGGTCCACGACCAGCGCGGCTGTGTCCACCAGCCTCTGCCACACCAGCTGCACCAGCTGTGGCCCGATGGCCTTCACCGCTTCCAGTTCCGCCATGGCATCGAAACGCAGGTAGCCCAGCCGGCCGGGCAGCACATCCGTCTTGAACAGAGCCTCAATGAGATAGGTGAGCTCCTCGGGAGAGGGGACGGCAGGGGGCGGCTGGGGCAAATCCTCGGCCACCAGCTCTTCCGGGCTGTGGAACACCAGCAGGCGGTGGTCTCCAGACACTTCCTGCAGGTCAGCGGTCAGCTGCGAGGCCAGTGACTCCAGGTCCACAGCCGTGCGGTAGGCACCGTGTGCCAGCTTGGCCCGCAGCAGGGCGCTCGTGTGCCCCACCACCTCGGGCCGCGCATAATGGGCTTCCAGCAGGTGGCCAGTGCCCTCCACCAGTGTGCCCAGGCTGCGGTGGAACTCCAGCACCTCCCGTGCCCTGTCCAGCGCCTCCTCGGCCAGCACGATGGCATCTGGCACCACCCCGCCGCCCAGCCAGCCCTCGCCGTGGTTGTCCATGAATGTGAGCACAGGCACAGTGAGCACCAGGCCCCCTGCGGGGGACCCCAGCAGAGGCACGGTGCAGGTGTGCAGCAGGCTGCCCGCCGTGATCTCGCCCACCAGCGTGGCCCAGCCCAGGGACTGCATGAGGAAGGCGAACTCCTCGGCGGCCGTGGCCGTGCGGTGGCTAGTGAGCAGGTACACCCCGCGCCGGTGGCCATAGCGGGGACCCAGCAGCTCCCCGTGGCTGAGGTGCTCCTGCGTGACATTGGTGCGGCGGTCGTAGGTGGTAAAGAGGTGCGTGGGGCTGTCCTCGGCACCCTGGAAGTAGGACAGCAGCAGGGGGAGGGTAGAGGACGGCCCCCCGGGGTTGTGGCGCAGGTCCATGATGAGGTGCTCGGTGTCCTGCAGGGGCTCCCACACCTGCTGCAGCACGTACGGCCCCAGCGCCTCCAGCGCGGCATCGTCGGCGAACCTGTCGAAGCGCAGGTAGCCCACGTTGCCCGGCAACACCGACACCTGGAACATGGCGTCCACCAGCGCCTGCTGGGCAGCCTCGTCCTTGGGCACCTCGGGCTCTGCCTCAAGGGGAGACTCATGGATTTCAGCCTCACACCCCAAAGAGATTTCTTGGGGCCCCACAGCCCGCACCAGGAGCCTGGGGTCCTCAGAGACAGCCTGCAGGCCGCTGTTGAGCTTGTTGACCAGGTCTTCCTCAGATACCACCAGGGAGTAGTCCATGCTGGCCAGGTGGTTCAGCAGGGCCGGCACGCGGTCCACCAGTGTGTAGTAGTCCTGCAGGGCCTCCCGCAGGTGGCCCACGACCCCTGGCAGGGCACGGCGCAGGGTGAGGATGGCCAGTGCTTTCTCCAGGGCCTGCTCAGCCGGTGTGACCACGCACGGCAGCACCCCACTTCCCTCCCACGTCTGGCTGCCTCCGCCCAGGGGGCCCAGCGACCTGGACACCGGCACGGTGAGGAAGAAGTCGGACTGGCCGATCCTCAGCTTCTGGAGGTCCAGGGCACCCCCCTCCGTGCGCTCGCCCACCACGATGGCCCTACGTATCTGCTTGAGGATGTAGGCGATGTCCTCGGCCACGCCCCCAGTGCGGCCACTGGTGAGGACCACCACGTCCTTCTCGGCACTGTAGCGCTCCCCCAGGACCTCAGGCAAGGTCCAGATCTCCGTGGTGGTGTTGGAGGGACGGTCGTAGATGGTGTCCACGTGCAGGACTGTGTTCCCGGGGTGCAGATAGGAGATGACATAGGGGATACCAGATACACGGCCGCTGGCACACTGCCGGAGATCCAGCACCAGGGCGGAGGTACCCACGAGCTGCTTCCATACCTGGGTCACCAGGAAGCTGCCCAGCCTGCTGAGCACCTCTTGGCTCGGGAGGTGGTCCACGCGCAGGTAGCCCACATTGTCCTCCAGGACCTCGTGGCGGATGCTGTCCTGCAGCCCGGCCAGCAGCTCCTCCTGGCTGAGGTTGCTGGGTGCCGGGATTTGTTTCAGCTCCTCCACGGTGCTGGGCTCGTAGGAAATGACCAGGCGCGGGTCATTCAAGGAGCTCTGCACCCCGTCTGTCAGCACATGGGCCAGCGTCTGAGGGTCGGAGACACCCAGGATCTCCTGGCTCTTCATGGCCTGCTCGATGACTGCCTGCATCCCCATAAGGTTCTCCGGGAAGCAGTAGTTGTCCAGGAGGACCTTGGCCATGTCCAGCACCAGGCTGGGCTGAAACAGGTGCGCGGGGCTGGTGAGATCACATAGTAGCACCAGCAGGAGTGGGGCCCATTCGGTCATCATGGGAACCCTGGGATGCTGGGGCCTCGACCCGAGCCCTCAACTGTGGCTGCCTTTCTCCCTGTCCTTCTCAGCGAGTGGACAGAAGGTCTGGGGCTCAAAGCGGGAGTTGGGGTGAGGAGGCTTCCCTCTCCAGTAAGCCGTTAATCCTGCCTAATTCAAGTGTATCAGCCGGGGGCCGGGAGTGGGGGCCGGCTGACGCCACCCGGAAGGAGCCCGGCTGCTGGTCTGGCCGAGCTGTTTGTGCTGGCAGGGACGTCATAAGCGCGGATGGTTCTGAGTCCCCGCCACACGCTGTCCGCTGGCCTGGGTCTCCCTAGAGCCTTGTGGAGGAGAGTGAGTCACATTTCCCCACCACTGCAGGTGGGGCCCGGAATCAGGTGGACCTTGTTGGAAACCTGTTTCTGCCACTGTCTAATGGGTGGGCTTAGGGATCACGTATCTCCTTCATTTTATCACTTACATGGGAACAATGTAGGCAGAGTACTCCAGAGTGCCCGGCAAACAGGAAGCACTCATTACGGGTAAGTAGCTGATATTGTTTCTGTTTTGTGGCCAAACCAACATTTGGAGTTAACTGGATCCAGCTGTTCAGGTGGGGCTTCGAGAAGAAGCGGGGGGGTGTTGCATGGCGGGCTCGGACACTGCGGAGGTGGAGTCTGAGCCATCACTGGCCCGCGGGCCGGAGGCTCAGCTGAAGGTCTTCTGCCACCCCACAGCAGGGGGTGAAACAGCTAGTCCTGGACAGGGAGTGTGGCAGGGGCAGGACCACAGGGTCCAGGTGAGACAAGGTCGGCCCTCAGCGCTCATCCCGCTGGCTCAGGGCTCAGCCACCGCGTTCGGCTTGCAGGGAGCAGTTCATGTTGGAGGATGTGGGTCTCCAGTCCCACACCAGCCCCTGGCGCACAGCTGGACTCCTCCTGGCCCCTGCTGCTTCTCACGGAGGTGATGCGGGGCTTGCACCTGACATGCCAAGGTATCCACAAGGCCCAGCATGGGCCGGAACCTAGGGCACAGGTTCCTTTAACCTAAGGGACAGCCACGGCTCAGACCACAGAATGTGGCCAGGGAACAGTGGTGGGGAGGGCCACTTCCGGCTGCTACCTTCCTGGCCCTTTTGAGCTGTGTCCAGCACTACTGCCTGAGCTGAGTGGCCAGCAGGTGGGCACCTCAACTGGAAAAGGTGGTCTTTGGGAGACGGGGGCTGTCACCCTCTGCTCACTGAAATTATTCTCTGAGGGTGTTTACCAAGTGGTTGATAAAGGCCAACGAGGTCAATTAGCTGAAACAAACATATCTTTAGCTCATTAGGATTTGTTTAATGCCCAAGTGACATATGGTCACATTGCTCCACCCCTGGCAGCCAATGGGAATGAGCGTGGATTGCTGTAAGAATAAGGTGCAGCTGGGGGGTGCAGACGCCTCTGGGTGAACACATCTGTCGGGTGCCCTTTCCCCTGCCTCCTGGGGAACCCCAGCTAGACCCCGGGGGTGCAGTCCTCTGAGGGCCTTTCTCTGTCCTTGCAGTGTCCAGGCCAAGCTCTGGGGCTGAGGGTGACCAGGATTAAGGCGCCTTGGGGACTGTGCAGTACAGAGATGTAGTGTCAGGATGTGACACCCAGAGATGGGCTGTGCCCCGATTTATGTGGGTGGCCCAGCTCTCAGAGGGAGGTGAGTGAGAAAACTGGAATCCCCCGTGAGTCCCTGAGGTGCCCAGGCTGGGAAAGGTTTTGTCCCAAAGGTGCAGCCCAAAGCAGGAGGGAGGCTGCATTCGGTTCCCAGGGTTCTTTAGACTCTCTTGGAACCTACTGTACCCTGGCCTGCAAGTGAGGGGATGTGAGCAGCGGACAGCTGGCTGCCGTGACCCCTGCTGGACACGTGTCCTGGGAAGTCCCTGGCTCAGGAAATGCCCTGAGACCCCACTGCTTTCTGGGGTGGGCAAGACCTCGATTGGGTGACATGAGGTCTTCTCTGGCTGATGGGGCCGCTCCCTCCAGAGGAAAGTGGATTGTGGGAAAATCCGGGTACCACTGGAGGGTTCTGTGTGAGGGTGCCAGGGGCCTGAGGAAGAAGTGACCCAGGGCAGGGGTCACTGAGTGATGGCTTGGCTCTGCCTGTGATCGGAGCCTGGGTGATGCCCTGGGGGGAGGGAGCTTCCCTTGGGACATGGGCTATCTAGTGCGTGTAGAGCCTAACCCTTGCACCTGCTCCCCATGGGCAGGGAGAAACTCCCAGGCCCTCTCCAGAGTGAAGACAGGGGGATGAGGTATCTGACTTGCTGCCAGGGATGGGAAGGGTGAAAGGGCCGAGCCACGGCAGCCGGAATGACCTGCAGTACCAACTGATGCCAGTGCGGCCAAAGCCTGTCCATCTGTCCATCCATCATTTAGTGACTTTTCCCACAGTGGCTCACACGGGAAGCCCTCTTAAAAGCTGAACTTCATGCACTGAGCTCCCAGGCCTGGGGAGCAGACACTGACTCCTGAAGGGGAGCCCTACCTGGAGGGGGCAGGGCTTCTACAGTGGGGTGAAGCTGGTTTGCTCCGTCATGAGCATGGTTGCTGAGTCATGGCTGTGGACCATCCCAGAGGGTCTCAAGGCCACCAAGGTGGTGCTCAGGGGCCACCTGGGATGGATGGAGCCTGAAGTTTATTTCCCTTTAATTATACACACGTGGGAAGTGAGGCTGAGTGAGGTTTCGTTTTGCTCACTAGGAAGCCAGGGCGCGGAGCCGCCTCTGTCTAACAGCCTGGAGGCGGATTATGTCACTGCCCCCAGCTGGATGCTACGCTGAACTTCAAGGCACATTCTTGGGCTCAACCACGGCTCACCCGGCCCTCCAGCCCCTTCTGTAACCTTCAAGCCCGTGCGTTTTCAGACGCTGTTGAAAACCATATGATTCATTTTGCGTTTTACTTTTCATTTTTCTAAATAGAAGAGTCAAACACCCGTTTTCACAAAACTGCGTGCGCACCCATTTCTCAAGGCTTTCCTTCCGCTGTGGGCTTCGATTCTCCGACAGCCTGACGGTGTAGCTGCCCTCGCCCGCCGCCGTGGAGAACTCAAGCCGGTTTGCCACGTGTCTGTCCTTCCGTTGGCGCCTCCCTGAGTAGCACCTTTGGTGAGTCTCACTACTCAGAAATGCACAGTGCAAATGTTCTTCCGGTTCAAGGAGGGGCATCAAATTCATCCTTTCCATGGGTCACAGCAGCCCGTGATGACGTGCTGCTCTGTCTTCCCGGGCTATGGTTTGGGTGTGGAACTCATGCTTCTACAACTTGACCCTCCCAGTTACGTGCTAGCGGTCTCTGAGGCGGGGCCTGGGAGGTCACTAGGGCTGGATGGACTTGGGAGGGTGAGGCCCCATCAGAGCATCAGTGGCTTTTTGAGAACAGGAGGAGAGAATCTAGCTGGCAGGCGAGTTCTGCCTCAGGGGTACTGGAGGACAGGGAACATCTGTCTCAGATGTAACAGAGACAAAAACACAGGCAAAAAGCATGAACTCATAAGAGGAAGCGTTCATGGAGCCTTAGGGAGATGGCGCTGGGTGGCAGAGAGCAATTGGGCTGTCCCTACCAGGGAAGGAAGGTGACTCTTGATGTCACCGGGCTGCCAGCATGCTCTGGGGCCTGGTAGTGTAGGGAACCACCCTGAGGATTCTCCTGGAAAGCGGAGAAGTTACCTCCATTTCAGCTAGACCTGGCCCAGCCTCCATGCTCTGCAGGGTGCAGAGCCGGCCAGGCCAATCCTTTATGCCTTCGGTTGGCTTTAAGCAATGTAAACTGGGCTGGCAGAGGAGCTGAAGGGACATCTTTGAAGCAAGGGGACAGTCACTGTTTCTCTTCTCGGTGATTCCCCGAAAAACACGGTTGAGCCAGGTGGGATGGAGAGCCGTGCGCATGCCATTGGCTGGGACCGAGCCTCCTCACCTCAGGATAAGAGGCTACAGCTTCCGAGGGCAGGAAGGATTGTCCACCAGAGCTGACGCCCCGACCCCAAAATAGCAGGTACTACCTTGTGCTGTGTTACACAGATTGGTCCCTTGGTGCTTCTCCCCTCTGCAGGCCGCAGAGGGGATCTCAGTCCTCCTCCCTAGCCCAGCTCTCACGTATTTACTGCCACCCTCACTGTCACTCATCCCCAGTCACTTCCCGCATGGAGAATTAGTAAAACCTGGGTTGGGCCCTGGGTCATGGCCTTTGTTCCAGTGAACCCCATTTTGGCTGGACTGAGGACCCCTGGGCTCCCCATAACTGTATATTTCAGTGTCTTTATTCTTAGCTTCAAGCGGTAGATGAGGAAGAACTCAGTAGAATTCCAGTGACTTCTCCAAGGGATTACAGGTATCACCCTTCAGGACCGAGACGAGACCAGGGAAAGGGCTCGCTATACGGAAGCTCCCCGAGGGCCGTGAGTACAGCAGCTCTCTTCAGACTTTTCTTCCCGTTTAAAGGAATGTCTTCCTTGTGTGTGATGGGGATCGGCAGCCTGTTGGTACTGGAGATCTCACGGTATCACTCTGCTTGTCACAGAGCTCCTGGCAGGAGGTGGGGCAGGACCTCACCCATTACACGCATTAATGCAGGGGAAGGTGGGTTAGAGACACAGCTTTTTGGGTTTTTTTTGGTATTGGGGATTGAACTCACGACCTTGCACTTGCCAGGCATGTGCTTATACCACTGAGCTAAATCCCCAGCCCTAGAGACACATCTTTAAGTGGATAACAGGTTATAGAGGCAGCCCTGACAATTTCATTTGTATCTTGTTCCCACAAGCATCCCATTGCCGTGTTGTGATACAGGAAAAGACCCACCCGATACCAACCTGTGTGACTTCCCAGTGTCCAGAACTAGGAGTGAATAACCTTCTCCTCTTTATAAATGACCTGGTCTGTGACATTCAGTGACAGCAACAGAAATGGACCAGAACACCCAGTAAGGTCTATTATAAATAGTTTCTATTTCTTCCTTTATGAATGATATAGTGACAAATATTCCTCCGTGAAAGATACAGTAATAAATATTCTTATTCTCATGCATAAATATTCTCAGAATTGGTGCTTTTTTCTTTTCTCTTTTTTTGGGTACGGGGGAATCAAACTCAAGACCTTGAGCTTGCCAGGCAGGTGCTTATGCTGCTGAGCTAAATCCCAGCCTTGGAATCAGTGCTTTTTGATTCTGTATAAAATTATTTTTTGTTTTTTGGTACCGGGGATCAAACTCATGATTTAGAGTTTGCCAGGAAGGTGCTTATGCTGCTGAGCTAAATCCACAGCCCTGGTTCTGTATAAAGTTCTTAAACATGGGCTTCCTTCCATGTTGGATTCAGGGGATAGATACTTGTTTTCTTTATTATATTTTTTCCAGTAACTTTTACATTATACAATAAGTGTGCATTGTTTGTAGATGCCTAATTGTCATAGAATAAGTTGTCCGTCCATGAAATGCCGATTAGCTGAGATCTAAATGCTGATTTTCAGACCAAGAAACCCTGGGCACAGGTGTGATAACATAAATTATGATCATTACCAAGTTTTCCTTGTGTTCCTTTGTGGTCGCTTCCTCTGAGGTTGTTGAATGTTCCATTATTTTTATTTTTCATTGCTGTGTAATGTTCCACTGTACAGCCATAACCAGGAATTGTTACCCACTCATCTCATCTGTGACCACCAGGCCGCCTAAGTACAGGACTGTTACAAGCAGAGCTGGTAGGAACATTTGCATTTGATCTTTGTGTAGATCAGTATTTTTTATTTGGAGAGAGAGCACACAGGATGCAAATGTGCACTTAGCATTTTAAGAAATGTCATGAGTGTTTTATGAAATTTTAAATCTACCAGCAGCCCATGAGAATTCCAGTTCCTGCGCACGGATACCTGGGGTGGACTCGTGGACGCTGGCCATCCTAAGAGATTCACCATGGTTTTCTCTTGCATCTGATGGCTGATGCTGGTGAGTTCCCTTCTGTGCCATCCGGGTCCACCTTGCCCAGTGAACTCTCTGTTCTAATCTTTTGCCCCTTTTTGGAGGGACAGAGTTCAACTCCCTTACTGTTCACTTTAGGCAGTTTCCTCTCTTTCACTATGAAAAACGTATTTTCTGAACATTAAGACATTTATATATTTAATTCACTTATTTTCAGTACTTGGGTTTGCACAGAGCTGCATCCCAATCTTATCTATCTGCTCCCTATGATCTGCCCACATATCTGCATCTACCTATCTGCATCTACCTATCTGCTATCTGTCTTATCCATCATCTATCAATCTCTTATCTACTTACCATCCATCTGTCATCTATTATCTACTCATCATTTATTATCTATTATTTATCTATATTATCTATCATCTATCTCTATACTATCTTTTAGTTATCTTCTCTCTATTTATCATCTATTATCTATCAATCTATTATCTATTATCCACTTATATCTACCAACTATCTATCTCTCATCTATCATTTATTATCTATTGGCTATCTATCTACTATCTACTTATCATCTACCTATTACCTATTTATCATCTATTGTCTATTATCTATCATCCAGCATGTGTCTATCAATTTATTATCTTCTAGTTGTATACTACTATTTACCCTCTATCTATTATCTAAGTATCTATGTATTATTTATCAATTTATTAACTGTTATCTACTTAAATCTATCAACTCTCTATCTTTCATCTATCATTTATTATCTATGTATTATCTACCTATCTTCTATCTACTTATCTATCATCTATCAATACCTATTTAGTATTTTCTATCTGTTACTATTTATCATCTACCTATTATCTGTGTATCTAGTACCTCTCAATTATCTATTATTTAGTTAATATTTAGCAACTATCATCTATTACCTATCTATTTATATCTATCATCTATTTATCATCTATCTATTATCTATACATCTGTTATCTACCAATTGATTATCTATATCATCTATTATCTCTCTGCCTGTATGTCTGTCTGTCTGTCTGTCTATCTTTCCATCTATCCATCCATCCATCCATTTTGAGAGACAAGATCTTGTTAAATCACGAGGTTGCCCAGGCTGGCCTTGAACTTGTGACCCTCCTGCCTCAGCCACCCAGAGTGCTGGGATTGCAGATGTGCACCACGCTTTCTAAAAGCAGAGCCTGGCCCGGGCACCTCTGTCATGGTGCCTGAGCAGCAGAGGCTCCCGGAAGGGCCCCTCATGCACCGGAGTTGTAGTCCTCTGCTCACCACAAGTTCTGGACCTCGGTGAGGGGGCAGCTGGCCGGGGCACCCAGGGGCAGCGGGGAAGCCCAGGGTCTCTCGGGTCTCTCAGCTCTCCCCTTTTGTGCTCTGTCCCACAGATGTGACTGTGGGTTTGTCCTGAGCCATGGGCCCTCTGGGGGGACAAGGCACAGGGCTTAGGTCCTCACCTGAAGACCCCTGAGGACCCCTGGTCCTCACCTTTGAGGACCCCTGGCCCGGGCCAGCTGTGTGACCCAGCCCTGCACCCACACAGCACAAAGCCAGGAAGGTGGAAGTGTGGCTGAGGGCGGACTGAGCTCCAGGCCCCCCAGGACACAGGGCTGGGAAGCCTGGAGGGGACAGAGGAGAGGGGCAGCTCTGAGCAGGGCGTGGCGGGGGGGGCCTGGACCCTGCAGGTGACCTGCAGCTATTCCCGTGTCCCGGTGAGGGCACAGCCAGCCCTGTCACAACCCCCTGCTCACACAGGCCCGTGTGCAATCGTGTCTGCTCAGCCCGCGTGCACAATGCACACTGTGTCCTCCCTGTCCCCATGTCCTCTCTGTCCCCAGCCCAGTAAAGAACAGAGCAGCTCAGGGCTCCTGGTCAGGCAGGGGCACAGTGCCCTTGGACTCTGGCCTGACATTCAAGAAAGGCCTCACCACAGGCATTTGACTTTATTTCCAAGTGAAGCTTCGCACAGACAGAACCGCACCCCCAGGACCGGAAGAGGACGCGTCACCCCCTGGCACAGCCCTGTCCTATCACTGCCTGGCAGGAGCCAGGAACTCGCACTTCCTCCAGCTCCAGGAGTGGAACCCCAGGCTTCATCATGACTGTGTGTCAGAGCTGCTCGCTGACTCTGTGTGAGCGTCTAACACGGTGATTTTCCCTCCCACATGGAGGGGCCTCCGCGCCCTCAGCCTCCTCTTCATGCTGTGCAGGCCCGTGTGCAGCGGGAGGGTCCGAGGACAGGAAGGACACTGCGCAGACAGAAACCGTGGGGACAGGACCCACGTGACTCCAGAAACCTGCGAGCAGAGGCCGACGAGACTGGGGCCTTCAAAGGCCAGGGGATCCTGGCCCAGAAAGCTGGCCATTTTATCATTTGACTGCGTGTCCCCAAGGAGTGACATAAGGACATTTAAAATACCAAATTAGGAGCATATTTAAATCCAACAAATCCAAACCCTTGCTCTGCCCTCAGTCTCCTTGGGCAGGGGATGCATGATGACTTTGTGCTAGGAAGCCAGGCAGGCTGAGTTAGGTCACCACAGAGACACAGGACACCCACTGTGTCCTGCAGACTGTCACAGAGTGGAGTCCAGGGACCCGTGTCCCTCTGTGAAACCCTGACCTCTGCACGGCCCCAGAATCCCAGTGGTCCTGTCACAGGGCATGCCAGAGGGCTGCTGTCCTGACGGCGCTCTCTGCAGCCCACAGCTGGGTCTGGGCACAGTTTTTCAGGAACCCAGGGAAGGAATGCATGGGCAATCAGGTGGCAGCCTGCTGTGATGAGCCCAGCCTGGTCTCAGCTCTCCAGTCTCCCACCACCAGCAGCGCTCTCGGTACAGAGGGACTGACTGACAGCCACGGGACACGGGGGCAGGTCCCAGGCCTTGGTGCCATGAAGACCTGGACCTTACTGGCCAATTGGCTTTTGGTTTCTGTGCCTGTAAAGCAAAAGACCTGATGCCCTCCTTGCTCTGCTACTCTGTCCACACCCCTCACGTCCCCTTCGCCAGGGGGGAGCCCAGGGATGTGTGCTTTAGTGGTGTCACAGGAAGGACAGCAGTCTCCCTTCCTGTTTCCTGGCTGGCCTACAGAGCCACACGGTCCCTGTGGTTCCCAGGGGGTGCAGGGCCTCTCTCCAGGAACCCCTGCCTTCCCCGGCCCCCTGGGCAGGTACTACCTGCACCCACACTCGGCCACGCTCATCCCCTCGTAGTGGTACTTGAGGGTGGGCACCCCCCTGTCGTCCTTGTAGAGGATGGAGATGGGGCTCAGTTTTGTGGGCACGCAGCAGGCCTTGCCCACCTTCTTGGGGTGCTTGAGGTGCACTAGGGTCTGCACGATGGCATGTTTCGTGGGTGTCAGGTCGTCACTCAGGGGGAAGAAACAGCCCCCTTTACATTCGTAGGCGTCGTACTCTTTGGGCGCGATGATCCAGCTGTCCCAGCCGATGTCCTTGAATCTCACCCGCAGGGAGGTCTTCTGGCAGTGGCTGCCGGCCCCGATGCTCCGCTTGTGTCTGGCTAGCAATGACCCCGCCGAGGAGTGACCTGCCGGGAGCCGCTCCTCCCTCTCCTCCTCCTCTCCCTCCTCTTCGTCACTGTGGCCCTCGCCCGACGCCCCGAAGCCGCTCCTGGGTGTCTTTCTGAGCATGCTTTCCCGCTCGTGGCCAATCATCTCCCTGAGCTCCAGCCTGGTCTCCTTGGTCCCATTGCTTCGGTCGTTGGAGAAGACGACAAAGAAGGGCAGGTTTTTGGAACCGGGGGGGACGCTGATGTCCAGCGTGTCACAGCCCTTCCTGCAGCTCTCCACCATCACTTCCAGCTTGTTTTTGCTCTTGGAGGAGTCCGCCCGGACCCAGCGCTTCACGGCGCTGGACACTTCCAAGGTCTCCCAGCCCTCGCCCCGAATGTCCTGCGATACCAGGAAGGTCCTGGTCCCCGAGGCACCATCCCAGGTGCCTTCTCCATCCAGGACATCATAGATGACCATGTTCCCTTCCAGCCCGCAGAGGGCGTCCATGTGATTTTGACAGGAGACGTAGAGCCGGAGCTCCGCCCTGGTGATCTGCTCATGCCGAGGGATGGAGATATTGAAGACCAAGATGTGCTTCTGGAAGGGGAAGTCGTCGGTGGCGGCCGTGGAGATGGCATCTGAAACACAAAGACACAAGACGGGCGTGGCAAGCCGGAGCTTCTACTCTGGTGACCCCAAAGCCGAGCCTCCTGGTCTGGATGAAGGGCTCGTGGGAGGACAGATTTTGCCTCTGTTATCTCCGTTCAGCTCCCTTGGAGCCCTCGGTGGAAAAGCATTTTAAAAGGTTCGGGTAGGATTTTCCAAGGGACAGCAGAAGCAATGCCTCCGGTAGGGGCCGATACTTCCTGCCGTCTGCTACCTGGCTGGCGTTTCACCCAGAGCTTCGCATTCTACATTTGACTCTAACCGTCACACCCACCATCGTGGGAATCTAACTATCATTTCACTTTTACAGACAGGAAGAGGGAGACTCAACACAGTAAACTGCCAAAATGCACGCGGCATGTATGCACGGTCGGTAAAGAAAATTGTAAAGCCCTGGCAGCCTCAGTGTGAAGATCCCAATGGGATAGGCTAGAAGGACAGGCAGAGCCAATCTCAGACTCTTTGGAGTTGGAACTTCCAAGCACGGTGAAGGGGGGTGGTTTTGTTACAGAAGCCCAGCATGAGACATTTTTCAGCCGTATAATTCTCTCTGATTCCCGTGTCTCCTTGACGGACACTTGGCCATTGTACTAGGCCAATGGGGGAAGAGAACTGGCCTAGCTTTGGGAGATCCAGTCAGTCCCTTGTCCTCAGGACACATGGTCCACAGCCCCAGGGGACACCTCTTACTTCTCGTACTGGCAAACGCCTGTTCTCCCTGCACGTGCGTGCTTAGGAGAGTTAATATCTAGGTCAGGCACAGAAAGAGACTCACAATGATTGCAGTAAAATAGAATGACTGGAACAATGTACTGTAATGCTAGTTATTCAGAACGTAGGAACTGCCTGTTCTGGGGTTTTTCACTTGATATGTGGACTGGGCGGAACCTCGGAAGGCACCCTGAGCTCGGGCACTCTGTACGTCCCCACAGGAGCAGGACCCTCGTGTTCTGAAGAGCCGACCCTGACTCACCCCCTCCTTGGGCTCACCACCTTGCAGAGTTCTGAGACTCTCTGTGCCTCGGTTTCCTCTTCTGCCCTACCTACCTCTAGGCTGGGTGTGAAGCCTTCGCAAGGTCCTCGGCTCCTAGCAGATGCTCAGTTAATCCACCTGTGTGCTCCTAACCTGGGCACATGAGGCACGGGGCCCCTCCACCTGCTCCTGGGGTCCCCTTGCTCAGCATTGTGTCTGGCTCAGCTCCTGTGGGACACACTGCCCCTCGGGTGAGGCATCTGGACCTTGGCCTCAAGACCGGGTGTGCTCTGTCTGCGGCAGGGGTGACAATGCTGGGGGACCGTAGTCAGACACCTAGAAAACACTGTTCCCGGCCTTCTCCGGCGGAGCGCGGAGCCAGGTTGGCACACCACACTCACTGCTGCCGAGCTCTGCACACTGCCCCCTTGGGCCTCTGGGATGTGATAATTCAGACGCTGACCAGGAAACTGAAACTTCCCCTCAGGCAGAGGTCACAGGCGTGTGCCCCCGGGCATATTGTGGATTGCATATATTTTTTTAAAAGATAAAGGCAGAATTTGAAAAACCAGGCAAGCTCATATAAAACCCAGATTTTCTTCTTTTGGGCAATCAGGAAACCCAGCAGCCGTGAGCATGCGTTGTGAGGTTAGGGGCTTTAGAAGGACGTGTGCTCTGCCTACCAGGGACGGGTGTGGCCCAGCCCTGGGACATTTGCGGGTCTGAGGCCCAGGAAGGGTGTAGGGTCCACCATCCAGCCCTTGACCGGTACTGTAAAGCCGGTGTGGCTCACGCGGACAGCAGGGCCTGGCCGGAGGCTGACCACTTGGCTCCCACCCGTGCCCGGCCTGGGCGAGCTCCCTGCGCCTGCACAGCTAGGCCACACTGCCCGGCACTCATTTCTGCTGCTGCCCCCGGGCTAGCGGGTCAGGGGACATAGGCTGAGTCCACGCTTTCTCCTAGTGTCCCTGAGTCAGGGAATTTCACGGTTAGGAAAATAAGGTGTCTGACACCTGTCTGTCCAAAGGTTTTCTCATCTGGGTTGTCAAAGGGCGTCCTGGAGAGGAACAAGTGTTCTTCCTACAACACTGGTCAGCTGGGTGTGAAGGAAGTTGTTTCCAAGTTGGGAGGAGGAAGGGAGGGAGGGAGAGACGGAAGGCAAGAGAAGCCCAGAGACCAGGACAAGAAGAGAAGGCAGTGAAGGAAGAAGGGGAGAGGGAGGCGAGGAGGTGAGGCAGGAGCTGGTACCCTGGGCACTGACGCCTTCAGCGCTGTCTGTGGCCAGGACAGAGCTGCCTGCTAGGACCTTTGGGTTGCAGGCGGGTCCCATGGGGACTTGCAGTGCCCTACAGGGACACAACTGGCCACAGGCAACCACTGACTGCTTAAGAAAAGAGCTGCATTTTCTTCTTATGTCATTGCAATTAATTCCGGTGGGAACTTGTAGAGTTGCATGTGGTCATGTGCCACCCCTTTGGGCAGGGCTGCCCGGCCAGGGTGCCCCGTCCAGCTGCAGACCGACCCTCCAGCCCCCCTGACCCGTACCTTCCACGCTGAAGCTGCGCACGATGTTGGAGGCCGGGGTGGATGACTTGTCCGAGGTGTACCTGTAGTACAGGTCAATCATGTACTGCGGTGGCTCCAGCCTGGTCTTGACCCGGGAGGGGACGGCACTCAGGTTGAGGCCACGCAGGAAGTCCACCTTCATGTTCTCCAGGAGCACGGTCAGGTCCACGGTGCCCTCCTGCCGCCCGCTGCCGGGCTCCCCTGGTGACGTCTGCCACCCACTCTGCAGTGGCCTGCCTTGCACAGGGCAGGCCAGCAGGGACTGCACAAGCAGGGCCACCCACAGAGCCACACGGGACATCTTGGGCCCTGAAGAGGAGGCTGCAGGGCTGTGGCGGCGGTGGTGGCGTGTTACTGGGTGCCCGAAGGAGCCAGGAAGCCCTGGGCTCGCATCGTCTTGCCGAGGGATCTGTGGGGAGCGCCTGGGCCTCACAGGCTCGCCCTGCATCCTGGACTGTCCAGCACTTGCTCTTGTCTGGCTTCAGTGGTGCGCCAGGCCCGTTATCTGAGGCAGCTCTTGTTAATGAAGGCTCTGTAAACATCCGAGACTTCGCAGGCACCCGGGCCTGTGGGAAGGACCCAGCCGGCCGTAAAGGTCTGCGTCGGCCGGGTTATCTGCTGCTAATTGGGACCCTGGCTGGTCTGCTTGTCAGCTCTGTTGGAAGAATCTGCAGATGGGTGACACCGCCCTTCTCCTGGGCCATGGGGCGAGGAATCCAAAAAACAGCACTGCAAATATCATAGACAGCTAAGTGAGTGAGAAATATGGTGGCGTCAGGAGCGGCTGGGCCCTCGAGGGAGTCAGAGCAGAAGTGAGAAGATGTCACTGGAGGTGCCTTCGCCAAAGGCTAGGCCTGAAGATAAAGACAGAATATCCACTCACCTCCCTGGGGGGTGTGAAATATGCTAGTATTACCTGGTGTTACCTGGTTTATTGGCATTACCTTGTTAGTATTATCTGGTCCAATAAACCCAAATAGGCATCAGCCATCTAGGTGGGTGACCAGGACCTCCTGCCTCATCTTCTCCAAAAAAGGTTGGGGTCCTCTCCATGTGCACTTGCTACATAAGCTGGATCAGCCCTACCTAGGTGGTTGTATTCGTAGTTCTATTGGTTGGTCATAGTTTTGTCCCACGTTGTACCCACCTTGTGATTTTGTACCTATTTTGTGATTTTGCTCCGTAAAACTCCCCTCTGTAAAGTGGCACCTGCAGCAGCCCATTCAGGTCTCCTGCTGTCCCTCAGGAATTGTCTCTGTTCCCTCAGGGAATATTTCTTACTCTTAACCTCCGCTGTTCCTCGGGATTCATTCTTCAATTTGGGGGAACATGGTATCTAACATCTAGCAGGTCGGGAGTTATAGAATTTCCCCTTTATCTTTTGGAGATCCTACATGAAACAGACCTCCGGACATAGAAACAGCACAGAGTACCCAGAAGAAGACACCAATCCAGGGTCAGAAGGGTGGGTGGGACGTGGGACACCCTCAGGGCACACCAGGACCTGCCAGTTTGGCTCAACTGCTCCCACAGGGCCAGGCTCCCATGCAGCAGGGATCGGAGATGCAGAGTGTCCGCGCTGGCCTAACTCAGTGTGATGGGGAGGACTTCGGAGCGGGGTCAATGCAGGTTCCAATCTTCCTCCCACACTTCCTCCCTGGGAGTATGAGTCGGGGCAGGTCACTGAAGTTCAGAGGACAGTGATCAGCATTTAAGGTCATGATACACTCAGGCTGTCACTGTCAGCTCCACATTTGATGGAGCCGGAGTTCGGGGAAGAAGCCCGTGTCCACCTCTACTCTGGGCGGTCCCACAAGCACATGTATCCTGCTGGTCCGGAACTCCAGCACAGTCCCTGTCGAGGGTGGTGGGGTCTTGGTTCAGATCAGCGGGGAGGCCACTGGGGCTGTACCTGATGGCTAGGAGGACGGCAGAGTCTTCCAGGAGGGAAGCTGGGGGTGGCTCTGTGTCCAGAGTCGGACTCCTGGCGGCAGAGGCTGATACACAGCCAGGGTATGGCTTCTGAGGCCCCGGGCTGTGTTATTTTACAGCAATGTGCCTACACTAGGCCTCTGTCCATCCCTACTGTTCATGGCATCACAGTTCAAAATACCAGGGCCTGGGGAGGCGGGTCAGGGAGATACAGCAGGCACCACCCATGCCAGGCAGTGGTCAGAGATGCCCCAGAGGAAGGGTGGAGTCCCTGAAGGGTCAGACAGAACTTGCTGTCCCTATCCCTTGGGGACGTGATCAGGGAGGCGGAGACAGGCACAGCTGCAGAAATGCTGCTTGGGGAGGGGGCAGGAAGTGTGCTGGGCGTTGGTCCAGCTCAGCACAAAGATTCCAGGGGGCAGGGAAAACCCTGGAGGGCAGGCCGAGCTGCGGCTGCAGAGCAGGGTGCAGGCTGGAGGATCTGGAGCACAGGGTGGTCAGTCCCCTGCCAGGACCCTCCTGCATGATAGAGACTGAGCAAGGAGACCCCACAGGCGGTCAGGGACATGTAAGGGGCTGCTGTCCAGTGCCCTGTTGTAAATGCTGCAGATTCATCTTTATTATGACAGTAGTTTGCAGTACAAAAAATTTGGAAAATGTGAAACGTAAAGCAGGAAATAAAAAATCCATAATCAAAAAATAATCCATAATCTTGTCACTGTCCAACAATGCCCACAGTTAACGTTTTGAAACACATAAAGCTCTATAATTCCCTCTCTGAAACCCTGATGGCTGGGAATGTTTTGGGGACAGAGAAAGTTTCAGATTTGTAAAATTTAGTATTACCCTGCACATGTGGTCACATCCCCAAAGGGAGCAGAGACTATGCCTTATCATCCAACACGTAATATTTCTACAGTGAAACAAATGCATAAACACAAAAATATTCCTGCAGGTCAAAGTTTGCCATAAGAGTTAAAAAGAAATGAAGTTTCCAGAAGGTTTCAGGCTTGGGGACCGCAGATAAAGGGTGGTGGCCTTGTTTATGTAAGAGGTCATTGCATCTGGTTCTAGAAGCGGCCTGGGTGCCTGTCACATGACCTCTCCCAGCTCCCCACAGCTGGGCAGTGCATCACCCCCCAAGCTCAGCCTATCCATACGTTTAGGTTTCTTCATTGACTTCATTCGCACAAGGCACCCTGATGCACCCTGACGACATTATCAGGAAGTCCAAGTGCACCCAGGGCAGGTGGCAGGGGTTGGGAGACTCTGAATATTATGGAAGGGGGAGGGAGAAGAGGGTCTGAGTAGTGGCCACCTGCTGGTGTCACAGTCCTGGCTTTGTTGTTGGGGAGGGTCCAACACATCTGATGCCTACTTGTCTGAGCACCCTGGCTGGTCCAGGTTTCTGCCGGTGGTATCTCCCAGAAGGCACCAAGGTAGTAGCTTACCGGGCCTTCTCTCCCACACTTACCAGTTTTCTTGAACCCTGCCCCTGGGGCTGGCCAGAGGGGTCACTGTAGGTGGTGCTCCAGGTTCCTTTGGGGACCCTGCTTCACCAGCCCAACCCTGCTTCCGTAAGTGATGCCCAGGGCTTTCAGACCTTTCCCAGTGGACCGTGGCTTATCTGAACAGATCTCCAGAGCTCTTGCGGGGAACAAGGTTTGGGTTTTGCTTTGCTAAGATTCCCATTTGGAAGGACCCCTCCCTTTCCTCTCACCAAGTCTTGTTGCTTGGGCCTCAGGAAGGGGCAGCCTTGACTGAACCACAGAACATCTCATTTACCTCCCACCCCGAAATTGTGCACCTCCTAATTCTTCATTTGACTTTTCCCAGGGAAGTCCGTCCTCATGCTGATTCAGAGACCTAAGATCTGAATTATGGTGGTTTTGAATCTATTCCTAGATAAATCAAAAGCAGACATAAAACATAAGATAACCCAGATTCAAGTATCTGTAACGTCTGCCTTTGATTTACTGCTGAAATCATTTAGTGTACAGAATTTGGTGTCCAAAGGCTTGGTTTCTTCCTAGGTTTGTTTTTTTCCTCACAGTTATGTCACTTAGAGTTCCTTTTGCTGCCAAGCTGCAAAAAAGCAAACCCCAAAAGGACTCTAGCAAAGGCGTGACGGCTGGTTTATGAAATTGCAAAGTTCCTCAGCAGTTTGGATTTACCCAAAGCTCCTGTGCTCCCAGCCCCCTCAGCCCCGCGCCCCACCGTCCACCCAGCCAGCCTCAGGCCCAGCCTGTGCCCTCAGGAGTGGGAGAGCAGAAGCCTCAGTGCCAGGAAGTCCCTGTGAGTCACATGACTTCCCTGGCCCTGACTGGATCATTTGCCTAGGCCCCTGCCAATCAAGGTTGCTGGCGAGACCCAATGCCCTGATTGGATTAGACCTGAGGAGAGGGTGGTGTGCCCCACACCCGGCTGAGCCCCTGCTCAGTCTCCCGAGCCCCAGACTTCAGCCTCAAGGCTGCATCGTTGGCCAAGAATCACTGGCCTGAGGCCATGCTTGGAAGCCCTGTTTGTCACTGTCCAGGGGATAGTCTGAGGATCACACAGACCCTAGGTGTTCTCAGGAGCACAGTGCACTTAGCACAGAACCCAGGACACCATGAAGGTCACAGGCATTATTGCTACTGTCTGCACAGTGCCTGACCCCCCAATCACTGTGTCCGAGTCCCCATCCCTGGCAGCTGACCTTCCCGTCTGCAGAGCCCCCGCCCTGGCAGCCTGCTGTCGGAACTGGGCCTCACCTCCTGATGCTCGCCCTCCCAGGCCACTCCTGCAACACGCAGGACTCCCTTGGCCACGCAGCCTTTGCGTCCCTTGTGAGCAGCTGGGCCCCCCTGGATGGACCCTGGATAGTTGGTCCTTCTTGGAGGAGGAGGAATGTGCCATGTGGGTGCCAAGCAGCCTGAGGACTCTCCCTGGGCACTGCCAGCTCAGCTTCACCCTCCTTCTCTCCTGTGGATGCCTCGATGGTTGGGGCTGAGACAGCTCAGCCATCTGTTTCAGGTCCAAGCAGTGACCTTGACTTCACCCTTCATCACAGAGTGAGAAAGATCCCCCGAGCACCTGTGACAGGGTGGCCTCCCCGAGTCAGGGACCCTGCCATCCAGGAGAGATGGCCACAGAGGGCACTTGTGCCTCCCCCCAGATGCTCGGTATCCATACTCACCTTCAGGTTGCTCAGAGGAGCGAAAACGTCACCCTCCTGAGTGGGAGGAGACAGCTGGGACCAGGCAGAGTGGGCTGGGGGCCCCTCCCAGCTCCAGGTCAGGCCCCTGGGATCCTGCTTCCCTCCCAGCTGGTGACCACACCCAGAACACTTTTTTTGAACAATGGATCTCAACTTGGGTCCAGGGCCAGTGGCAGACTGGATAGAAATAGAGTCTCAGTGTTGGTCAGAAACAGGTGGACCCTGATTCTGATGCATGTTCAGGTTTGCATACTGTTTTTGTTTTTGGTGCCAGGGATGGAACCCAGGGCCTTGAGCATGCTAAGCAGTCCCTCTGGGTACCACAAGTAGGTAGGACAATTGACACTAGGTGTCCAGGAGAGATTGGTTCCAGTAGCTCCCTGCAGATGCAGAACTCTGCAGATGCTCCAGTCCTTTGGATGAAACACCTTCAGCCTAGTGAGTGGGTACAGGGTACAGGGTGACAAGGGGAATAACTTCCGATGTCTACACACAGCAGGGTAACTCTGAATGCACCAGCTGATCGGCTACTCCAAAAGAGCCAGTAGATGTGGGAAAATGATAGTCTTTGGTGTTTTGTCTGTTTTTGATGCTAGGGATGGAACCAGGGCCTCAGCTTGCTAAGCCTGTCTGAGGTGACAGGTAAGTCACTTACTAACCTGAAGTGACGGTTCTATGTTGTGCACTTATACTGCAATGGTACTTTGTACTTCATGGATATGTGCAGTGTCATAACTGTTCCTGTGTCAATTAAAAATAGAAATGTATATAAGAACAAAGTGCTGCAGTGTTTGTATATGACTTACCCGTATCTTCCCTTTCAATCTTTTGGAGTTTACTTAAAACTCTTGATATAGTAAAAATATAATGCGGTTGCTATACTGTCCTGTTTATGGGGTGATGGTGAGGAAAATCTTCTACGCTGCCAGCACAGAGGCAATTTAAAACAAATTATTTTCCACCCAGGGTTGGTTGAATCTGAGGATCTGGCAGCCACAGACACAGAAGCTGAGCGCGCTGCCCAGCCGGGACCTTGGCCTACACCGGGTGCTAACGTGGGGTCAGAACCGAGCGCGGGGCGTTCCTTCTCTGGCCGAGCCCCTCGCACCCCTGGTTATACAATTGACTGCTCAGAGGTATCAGAGGAGGGAGCCTAGGCTGGACCACGCTGAGTGATAAGCTCCAGAGTGGGAGGAGAGGACCATGGCTTGGGTGGACATCGCCACCTCAGGGACCCGGGAGAAGCATGGGAATCCCAGATGCTTGGTTACCTGAGAAAGACGTTAGAGTTCTAGGTTTTGGCGAAGGGGAATAACCTCCTACCCACTCCCGCCAGGCTCCTGCTGTGCAGCGGGCACCCACACTGTACACGTGGTCCTGTGATGACCTCACTCCACCCGCCAGGTACGGCTCCCTCCCCCAGCTGTCCCCAAAATAGGTCTCTCTGTGGCACCATCCTCCTTGCTCCTCCTCCTCTGGACCACCCCCTTCCATGCTCTTCCCCCACTGTCCTGGACTCTAAATTCCTCTATCTCAGCTGTCTCCGTCCTGCCACAGAAGCAGTGTTAGTTATAGGCACGAATGCCTCTAGTGGTGTTTTATGAATGACCCAGACATGGAAGCACTTGTTGGGATGGGATGCCCTAAGAAAGGTGTCTGGTAACACCAAGACCCAGTTCCGCTACTTCTAGAGGAAAAGTGCTGTCAGAACTTTCCAGAGACTGCTCCGACCTGAGAGGGACTAGCTCTCCACTGTGCTATCGGTGCTGGCCACATAGACTGTCCCCAGGATGCCAGACCTTCCCAGAGGGTGTGCACAAAGGCTGACCTAAGCATGCAGTGTGCTTAAATTTTAAGAAATTATCACAGTAAAGGACACATGGCCATAAACCCCCTGAGATACGCCCCCTGGCTCGGAACACACTTCTCCCATCATTCTTGCTATTTTCTGGAGAAGCTCTGGAAGTCTTCTGAGACTGTCTCCACAAGGTGTGGTTAAAAATACTATGAACAAGCGCTGTGGCCAAGTGCCATCCAAAGGAGAGGCGGGCTCCGAAAAGCATCGCAGGACCTCTTCATCAACTCGTTCTCTGAACGTGACACCCCGTGACTCCCAGCTCTTTCCCAAAGTCAAAGTGACCATGAGAGGCGCTCATGCACAGCTGTGACAGCATTGCTGAAGATGCTCACAGGAGCACTCCCAGAGCTCCCTGGGAAAGCGCAAAAATGATGGGGTACGTGTTCAGAGCGAGGGGGATTTCTAAGGGGATTAATGGGAGTGTTTCTTTTTTTTACAGTAGTAAATTTAAAAATGTAAACATTTTCCATATTTGTGAGTCACACTTCCTAAGTCCAGGGCCAAGACCCGGCATCAGGTCACCATCCTGCTCCCTGCAGGCTGACATGGGCAGCTGAGTGACCACAGGGACGCAGAGACCCGTCCACAGCAAGGCTGTGCGCTGGAAGCCTCTGGCTCCTGGAACGATACGATGCCGACACTTTGATTTTAAGGGGGAAGCTGTTGCATCCATGCTTTCTCCTCCTCCTCTCTTCCTTCTTTGTCTCCTTCCATGCTGGGGTTCAGATCCAGGGCGTCGTCCCCGCGGGGCACTGAGCCACGCCCCTTCATAGGTCCTGCTTTGCTGCGATGGGGCTCAGTGACCCTGGTCGATCCCAATAGACCTGCAGGCCGGGTCACTTGCTGGGAAGTCTGGGGTGGGACCAGCCACGGGGACCTTGATGCAGGTAGTGGATGTGGGCTCCAATCCTTGGCCTCAGGAAAACATAATGGACAGGTTACTTATTCTCCCTGACTGTTTCTCTGTGGCACTAATCTGACAGTCGGCTGCAAGGCTGCTCAAACTAAATTAGATGTCATATCTGAACCACAGACTGCTCTGTGAGCCACAGGGTTCCCTGATGCCACCAGCTCCTTCCACTGCAGAGTTGAGACATGTATCATCCCAGGTCCTCTCCATGCTGCAAAGCCTCATGAGGCTCTTGGGGAAGACAGCACCTACTGGCTCCTGATGGTGTCTGCCCCACCCCCATGCTAGAAATCCAGAAATGAAGACTTGAAACTACAGATCCCAGAAGGAATAAAATGAAGCTGTCACAGGACACCCCATCTTTATTAAAGAAGGAAAGGGTGTATTTTAAGGGGGAAGATGGAGCAGGAGCACACAAATGTTCTCATATTTGGAAGAAAGGGCCTTGGAGTCTTTTCAAACCCTAATATTTAAATTTGTTTTACCTCCTGCCATGCTCTGAAAAGGATCACACACAGAAGGCCAAGCACTAATTCTGTAGCTGATCTGTGACCTCCCACAGCAGGTGATCTGTGACCACCTTCAGCAGCTCCATGGGAGCCCCTTGTCCCCAGCACATGCCCCGCAGGAAGAGGAGACCCAGACAGCCCGTGTGTGGGAAGCAACCCCTGTCTCAGCCCGCTGGCCTGCAGGCGGGGTCAGCCAGCTGCTGGCCTCCCCATGGAGTCCCTCCTGCTCTTGTCTTCAGACTGGGTGCAGCACCTCAGAGGAGGCCAGGGGACTGGGACTGTCATCTCTCCACCCCAGGGCAGCTGGAAGCCTAGAGGTGCTGCACTCCCAGTCTTTCTACCTCCAGACTGGGCCACGGCTGAGGCACGGCACACGGTCCAGAGCCACACCCTGGATCCGGGCTGGTGCACTGGGACGCCCTGCTGCAGGCCTTCCATGCTGCCTTACCTGTGCTGTCTTGGGGAGCGAGGCCTTTTCCCTGCCTGGTGTGGGGCTCTGGGCTCAGGGCTCCACCCGAGACTGCACCTGCAGCTGCCTTGCTGCAGGATCCCCTTGCCCCTGAACCCTAACAACTTCCAAGTCCCCATGGGTTGACTCTGGGCCACACCATCCTCTCAGGTCCCTCTGATGGGGTCAGGATGCACCTACCTTGAATTGGACCCAGGTTCTTTTCAGAAATGCCAGCCAGAGGGGACCATAGGAAGGCAATGCAAATGTCAGGCATAACCAAGCCATCTGGGAGCAGCTATTTGGTGACAGTTCTGCAGCTGTTCTAAAAGCATGTGCAAGAGAACGCACGGTCCATCCAGTGCCTCCTCACCCCAGACCTCCCTTCCTTACCGAGGGGGCTGAGTGTCATCTCCTGCTCAAACTGCCCCATATAGAAGCCCTCTTGTGTCAGGAGCACAGGCAACTGCAATGAAGTCCTTTAAAGGCCTGACACATGCTGGTCACCTCCCAGCGGGCCAATTCTGGTCACCTCCCAGCGGGCTGCTGTGCCTGCATGGAGCCATGGCCCTCTCGAGGCCAGTTAGGGTGGGGATTTGCAAAACAGGGGGCAGGATGGGTCCTGCAAACCTTTGGAGTGGCTAGCTTTCTGCTGGTTGGGGCAGAGAGTAGAGATGACTTTGGGGCCACCACCAATCCTAAAGGTCACTCTGTCCCCTTGAAGCTACACAGACATTAGACTCAAATGAGTGGAAATAGATCAGTGTTTGAGAATGGGGGACATCTGACTTTTCCAAGATACCACTGTCCCTTTAGTTTATTAGCTTTCCATAAAAACACAGAACATACACAATCTACAGTATACAAAGTATAATTTATAAAAATATAAAATCTTGGTTATTTTTTAGTATTCCCACATATTACTGTATACGTTACTTCCATACTCATAGAAACGACCCACCCTAACTGGCCCATTTCTCTCTGTGGGGAACGGTGTCCACTCCCGCCCTTTCATTTCAAAACAAAATATATATTAAAAGAAAGAAACCCACAGCGGTTACATGTGCATATTGTGTAGAAAAGCATCTGCATTGTAGTGGAAAAGAAAACACCCATTTGTGCCACACTGAGGTCATTTTTCCAGTTTGTAGCCTGAAGAGTTTTAAACTGAGCCTTTAGAGTGAGTCTGTCTACACGGGGGACTGAGCACCCCTAGACACGCACAGTCCTCCTGAGTTTTGAGATGATAAATGCACAAACCAGTGCCCTGGGTTCGCCTGGTTTGCAGGCCTTGAGGACAGTCAGGGCTACTTCCGGACTCCTTGAGGGTGTGGACTCGGGAAGCATTCGGGGGGCTCTGTCACCAGCAATGAAGACCCAAGACCTTCCTGGATCCAGCAGTGCTGCCTTCAAGCTCTGGCCGGCACCCGCAGCTGCTCAGCTGGGGGAGGCCGCCTTCCCCGGAGCAGCCTTATCGGCAGCCACAGGTGCCCACAGACATGTTGGGGTACACCTTCAGAACCACGTTCCGGTTCTCGTCCAGGAAGAGGACCCCGAGTGAGTTCATCTTGTCCGGAACGCAGCAGGGCTCTGGGATGCCTGGGATGATGCCCACGGCCCTGACGATGCTCTGGATGGTGGCGTGGTTGGACGGGCGGACAATCTGTAGGGTGAGAAGGCAGCAGTGTCACTTCAGTGCTCTGTTCACACCCACTCACCCACCCCTGGTGTCCCTATGGCCGAGGACCACAGCGCTCTATTGCTATTCCTTCACTGGGGCCCTGGAAATGGTACCGGAAAGAAAAGCTGAGTTAAAGGGCAGGCACGTCCTTTGAAGTCAAGGCACTGGCCGCTTGGGGGCGCCCGTGCGCCACACATCTCCAAGGAGTGAGTACCTGGAGCCTGGCAGAGGCTGAAATCCAGCCAGGGAAACTGAAGGGGCAGGCTTGGCCTGTGCTGGGGGCTGGACCTAGACACTTCCCAGCTGTGCCTGAATCGGCCCCGCAGCTGCAGCATCACTGGCATCCTCTCGTTTTGCCATCTTATCAATTTTTAGGGTGAACACGACCTTCATGTCCAAACCGAGGCTTTACGGTGACCAAGTGCCCTCAGTTAGAGAGCAACCTGGCTTGGCACATGTGTCCACCTCTGACAAGGTGGACACAGCTGTCACTTGCTCCAGCACACAGCTGGCCAACAGAGATGCAGGCGATGGGGGGGCAGCACGGGGACACCTGTGTGTGCGAGGCTCCAGCTGGTGTCCTGGCTCGTGTCTGGGAAGGTAGGGAGGCAGCGAGCCAGGGTGATAAGGTAAATGTGGGGTCAGCCAGCCGCACACCTGCGGAGCTCTGGCCCTGCATCTGCCCCAGGCCTGCACGAAGCCTCTCCAGCAGCCAGTCACTGCCAGGCTCCTCCCTTCCTCTCTCTGGTACATGCACAGCTTGCAGGAGAACACCCTTGATTCGCAAACAGTTTAAGACACCCTACATCCGGGCCTGTGCTTCCTCACCGGTCTGATTTAGTGAGGATCAAACTGGATTTATGCAATGACTTCCTTTCTTGGAGGGGCAAATCAGAGGAAGCTCTGTGCTAGGAGTCAGGGGTTCATAGGTCCCGGACCGCCTGCCCAGAGGTGGACAAAGCCACAATTGGCCCAGGGGAAGGGCAGCCTCAGAGCTCAGGGCCAGAGCAATAAAATAGCCCTGCTCTGCTGTGTCTTGCTGGCCACCCCCCCCCCACCCTGGGGAGTGTCCAGAGCCAGAGAAGGGAGGGAGCCCACAGTGGGAGTCACTGAGCCTAGCACCTGATTGGTCAGGGACACACATAAATGGGGTCCCCAGCTAGGAACACGAGAGCCTCTGGGACCTGCCCTGTCCATGGGCCAGCACTGCCAACCTCCGTAGCAGGCAGCTGCTGGGGATGCCTTTCTGCAGAGCGGGCTCTGCTTTCCAGAAGCCATGTTCTGAGTGAAAAATCCCAACTGGACCAAGCCAAGCTTCCCAAAGCACAGATAGCCAGATACATCTGGGGGCTGTGTACACCTCTGTCTACCTGTTTCTTGCCTCTCTGGATGAGAGGTTATCTGCACTCTGTGGGTGGAGACCGGAAGTCACACAGGCAGGGGACTCCCCACCAATTGGGGCGGGGCTGAGAAGAAGGCTCACAGGACAGGCAGGACAGGGCAGAGGCGCTCCACAGGGCCTACCTTGGGCATGGGGAACTCGCACGCTCCTGCGCAGTAGTAGGCGTCGAAGGACTTGGGCGAGATGACCCATTCGTTCCACCCGATGTCTGCAAAGTCCACCTTCAGGTACCGCCGCGCGCAGACTCGCGGCTCGTCCCACTGCCGCCTCCGCGCTTTCTGCATGGTCTTCTCGTCGAAGTCCAGCACCTGCGAGGTGGTGGCCGGGAAGGGGTCCTGGCCCTTCCTCTTGCGCTCCTTGCGCGCAGGCCGGGGCTTCAGCGCGCGGAATGGGCCAGGCCACAGCTCCTGCTTGTGAAAGTGCGGAGTCAAGGGCACGCGTGCGGGCAGCTCATCCAGTCCAGGCAGTTCGTTGTCCTGTAGCGGCCCGTAGGTCTGCGCCGCCCGGCGCACGCGGGGGTCCGCAGAGCTGTTGCGCACTGCGGTGGTGCGGGGCGCAGGGTCCCCGGCAGGAAAGGGATCATATCTCTGCAGTGTCACTGCCACGCTGTTGGGCTCCGAGATGGCCAGGTCATTGGCGTAGACGAGAATGTAGGGAGCGTGGGGTGTGGACTTGGGCACCCAGGGGTCCCTCTCCCCAGAGTCTAGCTGGGCCGACAGGAGCAGCTCGCCGTCGCGGCGCGCCGCCTTGACGATGGCAGAGATGTCCTTGGCCTGCCACAGGCCGCGTGGCGGAGGCACCAGCGCCATGGCCCCGCGCAGCAGCCCCTGCGTGGCCGTGTTCTGTGTCAGGCTGCGGAACAGCACGTGCAGGCGCGCGGGGCCCGGGGGTGGCAGGCGGCACGGGATGCTCTTGGCCCGAGGCTTACAGGGCACATCACGTGCGCGGGGCCACCGCGGCGGCTCCGAGTAGAAGTGGAAGGTGGCCGTGAGGATCATCTCCGAGTTCTGTATTGAGCTCAGGTTGAAGAAATACACAGCCTTCTGGTCGACCACCTCTGCGTGAGAAAGACAGACCAGTGCTTGTTGGGTTCCTTGTAGGCACTGTACCTTGCTCAGGGCACCTCTTGCCCAGGCTGGGGCGAGGGAGCCCTGCCAGGACCCTGCACCTCATACCCAGCCCACACTTTGACTGCCTTCTTTCCTGCAATCCTCATATCAAACCGATGGGGATGAGCTTTGGGTCCTGCAATGAACATGAGCTGTTTAGGTCAGAGAGGGTGGGAGGGAACAAGGGAGGGGAGGGGGCAGAAAAGGGAGGGAGAGGCCAGGGCGCGGGTGTCTGGCCTGCTGGGTCCCGAGGATGACCCAGTGAGCCAATGTCACTGACACCCTCACGAGGTGCTCAGGATGGCTTGGGCTGGCTTGCCTTAAGGTGGCCACAGGTACTGCCCAGTGCTCTATTCTATGCAACCAGCTTTTACATGCAGCCATTAAGTACAATGGGTAGTACACACAGTCATTCCTCCAAAGGAGGTGAAATCATGAGACCTTCCTATTATTCACAGCATCCTGGGCACCTTCAAAGCGAAGCACAGATTAAGGACACAACTGTTTGAGCATCTGAGGTGACTTTTGAGACTGTTTCACAGAGAAAGAGCAGCATCAGGTTCAGCTGGTGACCTCACAGGCCAGGTCGCTGTCGGGAGGCACCAGCTGCAGTGAGAACCAGAACCACGTGACCATCGCGTCTGGTCTGCAGGGAGGTCTGAGCATGCTCCTGCCTCTGCTTCCTTGGGATAGCTGAGCTTCCCACCCGGCCCCCCCACATGCTCCCCATGTGGCCCCATGGTCCCAGGGAGCTGGACAGGTCTTGGGAAAGCAGGGAGGGGTCTTTCCAGGCTGCAGACCAGGACAGCGGAGGTGATGGCCCTCCGAGCAGGGAGCAGCCCAGGAGATGGAAGACACTGAGCTCCCAAGGGCCATGGGTCTGGGCCACACTTCTCTGACACGTGTATCCAGAGGTCAACTGAGTTTGTTTTTTTCAAATCACAAACTTGAGTTTAATGTTCTTTATTTCTACTGGGAAAGAGGCCTAGTTCTATTGGGAGCTTTCACACGGATCATAAGGGGGAAGGAGAACAGAGAAATAGCTATGGAGAGCGCCTTAGGGCTACAGATGTCACCTTAGCTAGTCCTCCTAACGCTGGGAGATGTCACAGCCCCTCCACACACCCGTGCACAGGAAGCCACAGTGGGTCCTGCTATGCATTTAAATTTGGCTTCCCATGAAGTCAGGGCCGTGAGTCCCACATTCTAACCAGCACCCCTGGGGACCCCACACATGCAGGAAGTCTGACAAGCAGCTCAAGTGGCCCAGGCTGCGTATCTGCAGCACCTCCAAGCTGGAAACTTCTGCTGGGTGTCCTTGCTGGCACCCGCAGCCGGATGCCCCTGCATAGCATCTGTGCAGAGGGGTTCACTGAGGGTCATTCATGGCCCCTCCTGCCTCACAATCACTGAGCTGGGGGAGGGGATGAAGGACACCACAGTACAGCACCCTCTTCCGAGGCAGCAAATGATCCAAGCCCCCGCTGGACGGCACCGTGCTCTTCTGCCTCACACAGGCACGGCCCGAACCTCCGCAGCTAAAGGAAACGGCACACAGCACGCCCCAAACGAGGGAGGCGCCTTCATCATGCTTCCTGCCCCTGCCACTGCCACCAAAAGGACGCACGGAGGTGGGGTCAGCTCCTCCTGTGCCAACCCGAGCAGCCCCACCCCCCCATTCCCACAGCACCTGGGTCCTGACCCAACCAACATGGCCGATGTGACCTGTTTCATTCGGTTGATGTCTTAAAGCACTGATTATTCTGCTCATGTCTCAGATCCAGAGTGAGGAAAGTCTCAGAGGTCACATGAGAGGGCAGAGGTCCTACCTCTGTGGGGCTTGGTTGCTTCTGGCCAGAGATAGCTCTCTCCTTCCTGGGCAGCTGCCCCATGAGCACCCTCCCTGCAGGGATTTGCTGAGGTCCAGCTGGGTCACCATAGCCACAGGCAATGATGGGCCACAGGCTGGCCGTTCCTCCTCATGCGCCTGCCTGTGCCACGTGGGCTGTGGCTTATGGCAGGGACAGGTCCTACCTGAGGTTTCCAGCTGAGATGTGCCCAGGTCACAAGGGAGAAGCCCAAAGACGAGAGCCCCATCTCCTGGGAACCGCACACACAGTGACGAGCAAGGGGCCTCTCTCCCTTCCCTCCTTGTACCAGTCCCCCCTCCCCCAAAAGCATCTGCAAAACTCCCACTCTGGCTACAGATCAGCTGCCTGCCGCCCAGCCAAGGTGCTCAAAGGCACGCTGGGAGCGCCCTGCCTAGCGGGGAGACAGCCCGATAACAGTGACAACAGCTGGGGGCCGCATCCGGTCACACCAGCCCTATGGGGCAGCCTTCCCAAGAGCCCCTGGGTGCTGGGAGCAGTCCGTAACCCCAAATGAAACAGCCCTTAGCATAGTCCTCCGAGGTCTGACAGCCCGTCCCTCCCTCTGCCTCCACAGTTGTTCTGTCGCCTCTACCTGAGGCTCCTGTCCAGGGCTTTGTCTGGGCTGTTCCTTCCCCTGCCTGGCTCCTCACACCAAGTGTCTTGGATCTTCCTCAGGTCCCCGCCCAGTTGGCCCTCCCTGCACAGCTACCCTTGGCCCTGGGACTGAAGAGATGTCACCTTATCTGTCTTCAAGCACTTTCTGAAATCATGGGTATTTATTTGTTATCATTCGCCTTACTCTCTCCATAAACTCTGAGAAGGGAAAGCTTTGTTGATTTTGTTCTTTGCTGTGTCCCTAGGTCCTGGCACATGGCAGGGGTAGCATTTGGTGTCCAGAGATCAGTGACAAAGGAGGGGACCCCTCGGGCATATTACATGGGCGCTGCATTGCAGGAAGCGGGAAGGGACAGGACACCAGGGAGGTCTACAAGGCCCTGGCTCTGTCCTAGAGTGCAGCCACCATGTCCTTAAAGAGCTCAGATTGCCTGGTTCTTTGGCAAACACAACGGGAGATGAGGAGGTGCTGGCCTTCAGGTGGTGACCTCCTGGGGGCCCCATTCTTCCCATCTTTAAACTGGAATACAGTTGAGTATCCCATATCTGAAATGCTTAGGACCAGAAATACTTTACATTTCAGATTTAAAAAAATTGGAACCAATGCACATACACGATTGAGATATCTTGGGGAAGGTACCCCAGTCTGAAGTCTGCACTCCTTTCTGTTTCCTGTACTTCATCAATAGCCTGAAGGTAATTTCATGCAGTATTTCTAGGGCATCTGCATTCTGACTGACACTTGTCACATGGAGTTGGTGGTGGAATGTGGCGTGTGTGACATCATGGCAGTGCTTAGAAAGTTTTGCATTTGTGGCTTTCCGGATTTAGGACTTGTAGATTTGGTGTTCCAGTTAAGGGGTTCTGTGTTCCTTGGCTCAGCTCCTTGTAGATTTGGGGTTCCGGTTATGGGGTTCTGTTCTCCATGGCTCAGCTCCTGGCCCTGTGCTAACTACAGGGATGGGGAGGGACAGGTCACTCACTGTGGACAGAGGGCTGGGCTTTCAGTGAGGGGACACTACCAGCCCAAAGTCACATCCCTTGGAAGGAGCAGAGGCAGCCCACGGACCTGGCTCTGCCCACCCTCTGTGCCCCACACCCTCTGTCCTCTTGTGTGGAGGAAGAACTCCAGCATCAACTTGTTGCCATCTACAGCAGCCACCCCCATTTGTGGCCCTGTCCCTGGATGTGGGGTCCCTGCCCCAGCTCGCCCCTCCTTGCAGATGGGTTCCCCAGAGGGAGAAGCGGCATGCCTGAGGGCTGGCACAGGGCTGGGCAGGAAACAGTGTTGACCTAGTGGAGGCACAGTAACTGGTACCATCCCCACCGCATAAAGAACAGAAAGATGCTTATTCTGGCCTGTGCAGGGCTTGGAATTTGCTCCTCATTTCACGCCTCCTTCACTGTCCAGCCCAACCAATTCCACCAGCCTTAGTGATTTACCAAGGCTGCGATCATGCTGGCTGAGTGCTAAGTGGCTTCATTTAATAATAATGCTCCAGAAATGGACATTAGGTGGTAAATAAAAGGCACCGGAAGGATAGTTTGACCGGTTCTCTACGATCCCAGCGCCCCTGACCTAGTGAGTCTGCTCAGGGGAGGAGAAAGGGGGCCCCTCTGTGGCCACACTTCCCGGTCCATCTCAGGAGGCCAGGCTCTCCCTGTCTGGTGCTAAGGCCACAGGAGAGCCACACAGCCTGTGAACAGCAGGTGACAGCTCCGACCCCAGGCAAGATGTCCTTGTGTCCTTCCATGGAAGGAGGACAGCCATCACTGGGAAACGTTTTCTCCTCATTAATGCCCCTTCCCCAGGGGCTGCAGGAGACCCCCGCCCGAGGTTTCTGGAAGGGCACTCTGCAACCTGGAGCAGTTACTAAGACAACCAGGGTCTTTCCACTGTCCCTGCTACCCAGGAGGTACCTCCTGGTTCTCTGGGGGCTTGAGAGGCAGCCCAGTCCAGCACAGCCCAGCCCAGTGGGCCGGCTGTTGGGGCAAGAGCCAGGGGCCCTTGGAGTAAGCCTCTGGCCAGCTCCATCCACCACAGAAGAAGGCAGGGAGGTGATTTCCAGACAGCAGAGGGACAGGGTGCTTCCCTGCCCAGGGTTCTGGAAACTTCCTCAACTTCTGCCGCCTGTACACTTCAAGCTGGGGTCCTGGAGTTCTCAATGCCAAACACCCAAGACCCACAGTGCATGCCACTTCCTGCCACCAAATTGTTCACCTCCTGCAGCTGGAATCCCGGTCCTGCCTGGCATGGTGCTTTCATCTTCCCCTGGCCCTAAGTGTCCACCTGACCATCCCTCCTCCAGTGGCCAGTGCTAGTTCATGCTGCTGGCCTTCTGCTCCTCATACTCCCCAGCTCACTGGCGCCTAAAGCTTGCATCTGGGTGAGGGTGTCCTTTGTCCTGCAAGTATGGGCGACCAGAGAGGAAGGGAACCTGGTGCCACGCCGCTGTGCCACTCTGGGCGTGGAGGCTCGCTGGAGGCTCCCACCTGATGCATGGTGCTCAGTGAGTTGGGCAGTGACAGGAAGTAATGAATGAAGGAGCTCTGGGAAGGGGAAAAGCAGTGTGGGGAGGCTGGACAAGCAGGAAGGGGAGAAGGAGAGGGGTCCCTGGTGCACTACTCACCCAGCCGGGCTCGGAAGCTGCGCACTGTGTTGCCGCCTCCGGGTTGCGCTCCGCGCCGGCTGTACTTCTCATAAAGCTGGAGCATGTGGACAGCGACCATGTCCCGGGCTCGGGGGCCCAGGGCCGCTTCGGCCGCGTCCCCTGGAGTCGATTCCTGCAAGTTGTAGGTGGCTGCTGGCGGCAAGGGCCAGGATGGGACTGAGTGGCTGCAGCCCCCGTCCCGGAGTAGCAGCAGCAGCAGCGGCAGCAGCAGTTGGGGCCTTGGACCGGTCCGCGTGGGGCCACGCGCCATGGCGAGGGGACGGCGGCGCAGGGTGGGAGCCCGGGCGGAGCTCGGGGAACGTGGGCGCGCGGGGCTCCCGGTGCCGAGGTAGGCGCGGGACCCGCGGTGCATCCGTGTCCCCGAACCCCACGGCGGTGACGGGGTGCGGAGCCGAGCCCGGTCCTGTCTGGGGGACTCGCGCGGTCAAACTTTGCGGCCCACGGCGCGAGGGCCAGGCTGGTTCGGGGGGCGGGGCGGGGCGGGGCTGCCGGCCGGCAGCGCCCTCAGGGGACCAGGCTGAGCTCCCCGGACACTCCGCAGTCGCTGGCCGCGCGGTGTGCGTGCGCCCTGGTGCGTGGCGCGAGATCCATCACTTGCGCCCGAGTGTGCGCCCGCGGGTGCGGAAGGTGTGGGCGTGGGCGAGCGCGCTCCCCACCGCCCGCCGGAGCCCGAGATCCACCCCGCGCCTGGCTCCTGTGTGTCCGGCGCCGTCAGCAGGGTTTGGGAAGGGGCCCCGCCTGCCGGGTTGCCCCTGCAATGGCATGCAGGGCTCTGCGGTTGCAAGATGACAGCTCCCCAGGGAGGGCCCAGGGCGCGCGCGCGCGTGTGTGTGTGTGTGTGTTCGCGTGTGCATGTGTCCGGTTGTCTCGGAGCCAGAGTGTCCAAAACTCTGGAGTACCGGCTGGTCTGGGAACTCGGACCCTTCCTGGGCAGTCCTGGGCAGGCCAAAAAGGTGCGAGGGCCACGGGGTGTGGCGGGGGTGACCCCCTCACACCCAAGGCAGCAGGAGCAAGCGGGGAGAGCCTGATTAAAATTCCGAATTAACCGATTAGCTGACTATTTGGCAATGGTGATTCCAGTTGTTCAAGTAATACTTCAAAGGTCCTTATTAATCTTTGTACAGGACTGGGTGAAACGGGACATGCTTTCAATTTGCCTTAAAAACGTGTTTCCAGTGCATCAGAGGAGGAAGAGACAAAGCCCTCGGCTGACCCCAGAAGCGTTCCGAGCAGTGAGTCCCTGTCCCTGATTGCAGTTTAGCGCTGGGTAGAAGGTCCTGGATTTTTAAAAAAAAAATTTTTTTTTTTTATCTCTAGCAGAGTTCTTTCTGTGTGGCTTGAAACTGGGGCACCATGAACTTGATAGGGAAACCTTGACTCTTAATTTTAACCGTCTCTAACTGGCATTTAGCATTTCTCAGTGTTACAGACCCAAGCAAGCGAGCACCGCGCTATCCCTCTGACTTTCCCCTTCAGCAGACACCTGTGTAGATACTTCCAGAGCACGGGATAGTCGTTGCAGACCTCAGAGTGTCAACTTTGCTCACCTCTACTTTGAAATTATAGTAATTTTTAAGTAGGCTTCTAGTTGAGGCAGTCATGGAAAAGAACATATAATAACACTAGATTAAAATGTTGCAAAGTTATTTTTGAAATATTTTTTTGACAGCTAGCCTGGCCCTGAACTCCCCATTGTCCCGCCTCTGCCCTCCCGGGGGCTTCCAGGTTCAGGCTCCCACACCCAGCTTTAAGATTCTTTTGAAGGAAGGGAAGACCCCTTCAAGCCTATGTTCTAGAAAGCTCTTGGATTCCGCGTATGTCACATTTCAAAGGACTCTTGGCAAACTTGTGAACATGCTGTTCCCTTTACTTGGTAACTTTGGGGTCTGGAGCCAAAATAGTTACTTTTCTTGGAGGGCTCACAATGCAATAATTGAAAAATTGGTGGAAAAATCTTCTGTCGGGGTGTAAAACACAACCCATTTGTAATGTTTTGAAAAATCTCATTCTGTCAAATCAGAGACTGTCTGATTGAGACGCTGAACCTCAGGCCTGTAGCTTTGGGGAAAATGTGGAGGGGTATTTTATTTATTATTATATTTGAAAATTAGCTCACGTTGCCTCCTGTTCTCATGAGTATAACTTCCATTTTTGTCTCTAGATTTAAGAAAAGATTTGCCTGGAGGTGAGATGATCAGGTTGCAGCCCCACACTTCCATCTCCACTTAGAAATTATCCCGACCATCTTTTACTGCCCCCTCCCCACCCCCACCTCCCTCCTTCATGGAGTGCCCCTCACTTCCCCTCTGCCCCCCTCTTCTCCCCCAGAATGCCTCTGACCTGCCCCGGCTGGGGGTAACCTCTGCTCAGGGGTAGTTTTGTCTCTGCTGGGGCCATACACAATTGAGGCCTGTGAAAAGGAGGGTGAGTCTGCAGGGGGCCCACACAAGCTGGGCTATTGGGATGGGGGTCCATTAAAGCCTTCTGGCCCTCCTTAACTCATTCCCGCTGCATTCAAGCCCACTGGAGGGTCAGGCTTTAGCCAGCACTAAAACCTGTAGGGTACAGATCCTCTGACATTGTTGGGAAAGAATCAAGATGTCGGCCAAGGATCACTAATATTTCTTGCCTCGTTTTATTGCCGACCAGCGGGACTGTAAAATTTCCAGCACTGGAGTGCTGTGGCCCCCTTTCATGTGGCCGAGATGATGGGATAAAAATGTGTTTGGTGAGGCAATTCGGATTACCACTGGGTCACATCCTTGCTGCCCCTGAAACGGCTTCACTAAGGCGAGAAACAATCACTGTGCGATAGCAGCTCAGACCGGAGAGCATTTGGAGTGCGCCGAAAGGAGACTAATCGTGGAGTTCGCCAGCGAGCAGGCTTTGTTTTTAATAGCTCCGGCTGCAGCTCAGAATAAGGGATGGATGGTGGGTGGTGGAGACAAGTCCTCGGTCCACGACTCTGACGGCTCCGGGGAGTGTCCAGCCGCCCTTCCAAAGGCTGAGATCTTGGATTTGCAGATGAAGATGGGAGGAGGATCCAGTCCCGAGAAGGGAGAGGTTATTTTGGGGACCTACGTATGCTGGGTCTCCAAAAAATGATGCAAAAGGAGGGAGGAGGCTGGGTGCTTAGGAAGTTTGTTGCTCCTTTGGTTCCATCAAGAACTCTCCCAAAATAAACAAGTGAAATGCGCCCAAGCTATTGTTCCCTGATTTTCTCCAGTAGATTTATGGCTGAGCCAGTTTGCAACTCCAGCTAGCCCTGTAGCTCTGGGCAGTCCCCGGTCTCTCTGAGCCCTAGCAGGGGGATGCCTGGGCTCTTGTTTCTCCCCAGTGCTCAGTGCTGGGTCTGTGGCCTCTTGTCAACCCATCTTGGAAGTGAGAGGGTCCAGGTGACCCTGTGGAGTCGAGGGGGACAAGGCTGACTTCCCTGTTTTCACTCCTGCCTAGCTGCGTGGCTTTAAGCGACTCGCTTGCCTACTCTTGGCTTCAGTTTCTTCAACTCTAAAATGAGCAGGACATTGTGAGGATCACTGGCAGGGTTTTAAGTGGACATGGTATGAAGTTGCATCAATGGTCGCTAATGCTGTTTTTATGGTGTGTTTGAAAGTGGAGCTGGACTGGAGATTTGGGGAGAGGTTCCCAGCTGGCTGCTCCTTGCTCTGTGGAGGAAATATATTTCTCAGTGCGCACGGTGCCAAGAGCTGAAAAGGCCGGGAAGGGAGTGGGGCTGTTTCCTTGATTAGGAAGAAGTCTCAGGCCCCTGCCAAGAGCTGTTGCTATCAGTGTCTGCGGGAGGATGATTCACAGCTCTTCATCTCGATTTTCAAAGCTCTTGGCCCTCAAGGACAAAAGAAACGCAAGGGAGTCCCTGTTCCCATTTGGGGCGCGAGCTGTGGGGTGCTAGAGACAAGAATCCAGGGCCTCCCCAGGCCGCCAGGCCCAAGTGTAATAAATCTGTGAAATAGCAAGCACAAAGGACTTTATAATCAAGGACAGATTTTTATTTTTGCTCTGGCAAAATCCATGCACGGAGTTTACATTTTATAGGGAAATAACTACCCGGTTCGGGACTCCTCCTCAGCCCATATTCTCTTTCTTGAAAGTCGGGAAAACTCAGAGTATCAAAGGCAGCTCCTCCGAGAGCCAGAGCCGAGGCAGGCGAAAGCCCGACTTCCCCTGGGCGGGAAGCCAGCTCTCCCGTTACTTCCTAGGGTGGCGCGGGCCATTCATTTCTGTTTTGCTAAAATACCCGTGACATGTGAATGAGCCAGGATTACAGAACATTGTCTCGGTCAGTAATCTGAGCCAGCGTGGACCCTGGCTTGATGAAATATGGTGCTCTCTGAGCAAACATGGGAATTGGTATTACTACTCGTTAAAGCCGAACAGTGGGAGTATTTAGAGCTGATGCATGAATGCGGCACTGTGGGGAGTGACAATTTGAAGGGGGCCCCTTGGGGGAGGGGGGCGGGTACGTGTGTGTATGTGTTTGAGTTGGCCAGAGCCAGCCAGTTAAGAGGAGAGGCAGCCAAAGGGACACTTTGGAAACTGCGACTCCTTTGGAGGCTGCAGTCGCCACCCCACATCTTCGCAACCTTTGGCTGATCTCCTCGGTGGGGCAGACGAAGCCTGAGATCTGAGCTCAGCCGTTCCAGCCCTCACCACCCATCCCATCTGTCCTGGTGGAGTCTCTTCCATTCTCTCTTCCTGCCAGGCTCTCAGAGCCTGGGCGTGGTGGTGCCTGAGTCCTCATCCCAGCCTCCTGTCCCCAAGGTGACAGTGGTGATGCCGGCTTGTAGGACCCAGATGTGTTTGGCCAGCTGCCAGGGCTGGTGCCAGCTCAGGGCTCCCTGCTGGGTGTGTCCCCACAAATTGCTGTCCATAGGCCAGCATGAGCTGTCTCACCCAGAGATCCTCCCTCCCAGGAGACAGCCAAATTCAGTGAGCAAGGAGGGCCAGGAGCAGAGGCTTGGATAGCTTTGAGGGGTCACAGAGCTCTGGGCTCTCCCTGGGGTTTCTCCCTCTTGGCCAGTCCAGTGTCCTCCTGGCCTGGCAGGTGTGGTGCCATAGCCACCCTTGTGCACACTTCTGCACCCACCTTTCCACCGCAGCCTGGCTCTGTGCCACTAGGCCTGAGGTCACTGATGCCAGCAAAGATCTGAGGACCTGGGTGCTGATGTGGCCGGGGGCCTGGGTCATCTGCTGCCTGGTGGTGGTGGTGAGGACTCTCAGCTGGCATCTGGAGGACCCCTGGCACACTGCTGGGCTGAACTGGAGGATCAGTGTCTCAGCAATGGTTGGGTCCGGGGAGGGGAGAACACAGAAGTCAAAGCCCGGCTCTGTTGAGCCCTTGGCTGCATGGCAGATTGATTGCAAGTGTTGAGGATTAATCATGAGCTTAAAGTGTGGTAAAGACAGCGCACAAAGGAGCCTCCCTTCAGCAGCATTCTCCATGATGGGAGGCTCACTTCCTGGCAAGGGCCACAGGGTACGGGGCTGATACACTTATGGGTTGGCTCTTGGACACTTGGAAAAAGCAATGGCCTGGGATAATGAAGTATCAATGCCAAAATCATCATTCGAAATATGGGCATAGATTAAAGGTTCAGAGCATGGACGTGCTAGATTAGAAATGGTTCCTAAGGCCAGAGAAGCAACCATCTGTCTGTCTTCTGGAAGGACTCATAAGACTCTACCTAACAGAGGGATAAGGAACCCACTGCAGAGAGGGATCCTGGTCTCATGACACCTCAGGGGTGGCTCTGGTCTCTGTGGTGGTCTTTGAGGGGAGATGTTAGTAATGAACTGGAACCCCTAGGAAACCCTGGGGACCCCTAGTGGAGGAAGGATCCCAAAGCATCTGGGTGCTTCACAATTCAGATCAAGGTGGACGCCATTATCAATACGAGACAGACACAGTCTGGCTACAGCTAGTGTTCCTGACTCCCCAAGAGCTGCAAAAGAGCGTCATTAACCATGACTTCTTCGGGGTACATGGTGATGGGCAGCCCAGAGTGTTTCTCAAGTGGTGCAATCAAGTATAAATCCAGGAGGGAAGAATGAGGCTCAGGGAAGCCACCCCCAAAAGACTCATATTCTGTGGCTGATGTGGTTTGGGCCTAGATGTCTCCCAGGGCTTAATGTGGTCATAGGTGGGCTTTTTTAGAGGTGGCTGGATCTGAAGTGTGTGATGCTGGGGTTAAGGGTGTGTGATTACTAAAGCAGAACACTGATTGGTTTGGTATCACCCTAATTCAAGTAGCCTGGATACAATATGAGGGACAGAACGAGGCTTGACTTGTCCCTTGCTTATTGCTTTTGC
The DNA here is from genome assembly GCA_004027455.1 of Hydrochoerus hydrochaeris. Taxonomy (NCBI): domain Eukaryota; kingdom Metazoa; phylum Chordata; class Mammalia; order Rodentia; family Hydrochaeridae; genus Hydrochoerus; species Hydrochoerus hydrochaeris. The sequence continues at coordinate 151,463 of PVLA01001984.1, forward strand.
TGTCTTCTGTCACCATGAACTGCATGTCCTCTGTGATGCCTGTCTGGAATCTCTACAAACTGGGAGCTAAATAACCCTTTTTGCTTTTAATTTGGGGTGTTGGGTATGTTGTCCCAGCAATGAGCAAAGTAACTGAGTTAGTTGCCCAATTTCAGAGCTGAGCCAGGTTCTAGGGCTGGGACACACTGTATAAGGGTACTTAGCTGCTTTGCTCATGGCTGAGGCAAAAAACCTGACATCCACCAGTTAAGAGAGGGAAGTTCATTTAGCTCCCAGTTGGAGAGAGGTCTCAGGTCATGGTTGGCTTGCTCCAAGGTGGGTGGCATCACAGAGGAGAAACAGTTCTTGACCGACAGAAGGAAGCAAAGCAGAGAAACATCAACCCGCCCCTCCTTTTCATCCTTTCTGGACTACCTGCCTTTTGGAAGGTGCCACCCATGCCAGGGGGTTGGGGACATACTTGATCCCAGCATCACACACCCTGGACCCAGCCACCTCCGAAAAACCTCACCTGTGACCACATGAGGCTTTGACTCTAAGCCATCGTGGGGAAAGGCTGGGTTCTCGGAAGGTGCCTACGACTGCATAGCTGGGAGAGGCATTGCTGTTTCCCTGTCCTCTTCAGAGGGACTTGTGGTCATTTACTCAGTGATCAGTCCATTTCTTTGTTGCTGAGACATAATCCCCTGATGCCCACAAGTTACAAGCGGGGAGGTATAATTTGTCCGTTTGGAGGACTTAGTCTATGATTGGCTGGTGCCAAGACACAATCATCATAATCCTCAGTCTGCAAGGTAAGAGCTGGGCAGTAAGGAAGGCAAGTTGCTATAGTAGAAGAATCCACAAAGACACTTCCAACATGATTTCCCTAGCCCTGCTCCAGCCATAGGAAGAGATGAAAAGCATCTATTCCCTTCCGAGGAAGGGAAGAGCTTGCGACTCCTTCCTAGTGAGAAGGATGCACACAGTTCACTAGTCTGGATGGCAGAAATCAGACAAGTTCTCTGGGATGACAGTGGGCACCTGCAGACTCAACCAAGGGTAGTGTCGTGCGACATCTTAGCTGGAGTAGACTGACATGGTCTCAGACACATGGAAGGCTTGGTCCAAGGTATTCTTTTCCATCCCATTCTAGAAGGATCTAGAACAGTTTTCATCCACATGGAGCAGTTGTCAATACACATTTACTGGTAAGTATCTTTCTTCCCAGAGGACCATGTTAACCCCACGACCTCTGTCAGGCTAGACCAAAGGACCCGGACCATCTGGATAGTCCCCTGGACATCACACTGATGTCATACTATCCTGTTACTCTCCCCGAGTCATCAGGAAGTGGAAAGTACTCTGGAGACCTTGGTAAAATACACGACCTCCAGAAGGTGGGAGAGAAATCCCATGGAGGTTTGGTCTGCTGTATCAGTGAGGTCCTGGGTGACCTGTGCTCTGTATGTGCCGGGGCATCCTGTCCAATGTAGAGGACACAGTATTGAACCTTGTACTTCCTGTCTCTGAGGAAGTACATGGGAAGCCTTGATGCATTCTAGAGGCTGCAACATTGCCCTAGGGAATACTACTCTGACCCAGAGGGCCATGGAAAGGTGGCTTCGACGGGGATCCAGAATAGGAAAGGGCTCTGGGCCTGTCCATGCTGAAGATAAGCAGATTGGGTTCTGTGGTCTTTTAGACTCTGTGGAGTCAGAGGGGTCAGTAGGGGAAGAGGCCATGCACCAGCACCAGCACCAGCACCAGAACCAGCACCAGATCTCCATACCCAATTCCATGGCAAGTAGATGGGGGCAGGGGCCACACGGTCCCCAAGGCTGAGCATCTAGGCCACCTTACCAGGTAGGCCTCCTTGACCAGAGGAGGTGCTGGCCGAGATAGGCTGGATTCATGGCAAGGCCCAATGGGAGTAAGCGCTGGCATTTACAGCAGAGAATTTAATGTCATTTGAAAAGTGGCTTCTGATACACCGGTGCGCACCATTGCAGAGAGCCTGACTGGGGGACTTTAGGTGACGAGATAGTCATAACCATCCATCACAAGCCACCACATCACAGGCTTGGGTGGCCGAGCGATGACTTGCCAAGACAGAAGTGGTCTTGAGGCTGAGCATGGTAGGGCAAGGTGCCCGAAGGTGTGCGAGCAGGTGGTGCAAACTTCTGTGCCATCCACCACGTGCACAGTGCCACCCCCATGGCCATGTGGGGTCCCTAAGGACCAACCCATGGAAAAGGAAGGTGTATGAGCTTGGATTATAGCCAAGTGGCTCGTAGTCAGGAACAGAAATTGGATTTCTGCTGATTTGTGCCCGGTTAGGGATAGTGATCCTCAACAAGTGGCAGAGCTTTGGGGTACACCTGGGCAGCCACTGTGTGTGGAGAGAAAAGCGAGCTGGGGGGAGGGTGGGGTAGATTTGTGAGCAGAATAGAGTGGCTCAGGTGGTAGGCTGGGCCCCTGGGAGGGAGACAGCATGAGGACAGCCAAGTGGACAGGCGCTCAGGAAAGGACCGGAAGTGGGAAGGTCTGTGTGTTACTCCGGCGCTTACCTGAGAGGCTCTCAACTCCCAGGGGTAGGGAAGGGCTAGACTGAGTGACGCTGGCTCTGGGGGCAGCGGTGGAAGCTCTGTGTCATTCAGGACTGAGGACTAGTGTGGCTGTGCCACTCCTCAGTGTCCACCCACCTGCAAGGAGCCCAAGACCGAGAGCGGCCATGCCTGGAGCAGCACACGGCTGCTCAGTGGACCGATGGTGTGGCTGGGCTCTCTGCACCTCAGAAGGGGAAGCGATTCTCTCTGGCTGGGGTCCAAACACGCACTCGGGGAAGGTGACCATTGCCACTCAGGGCTTCAGAGCCTCGGCACCTCCGCCAGACCTCCCTGCCCAATTCCATGGCAAATAGATGAGGTCAGGAGCCACAGTGACTCCAAGGCTGAGAGTCAGGGCCTCCCTACCAGGAAGGTCCTGTTGGCCAGTGGAGGTGCCAGTCAGGGAGTGGATAGTGGAGGAGAGAGATGGTGAGGACAGTGGTGCTCGGCCCCACTCGGGAGGCTGCGCTCATCTCCATGGGTTCCTTTTGTAAGTTTCCCCGGGAAGAGACCAGGCAAAACCCTGGGGGCACCATTCCCAGGTAGGATGGTGAGTGGGTACAGGCTGCAATGGGCATTGTGCTCTTGCTGGCCCCTCAGGAGCAAGGTCCCTATTTTTCCCCTCATCCCCCCAATTCCTTCCCTGCTGACAGGGTTCCCCTGAGCCCCTCTGAGAAAATGCCCTCAGCTGCCTGGAGGTGGCATCATGCCAGTGGTCATACCTGCTTTTCCTCAGTGCCATCTATACCCAGGTCCATGTGATGGTTCAAAAGCCTGGGTTCCCTGTGTCAATTTGGGACAAATCTGAGTAGGAGCTGGGATGGTCCTCAAGGTAACAATGTCACGTCCAGTGTCTGTCCCCCCACAGCTGCCCCGTCCAGTCTGTCTCCTTCAGCCCATAGACAATGCCATAGATGTGGGTGCCATCACCCTGGATTCTCAGTCCCCCAGCCTTGCATCAGGACAGCTGCCCCGAGACATAAGTCCCCAGGCATCTGTAATGTCTGTGTGTCCCAACTTACCGGCTTGCTTCTTAATTCCCTTTGGGTTTTGGATGAAAAACACTGCACCCCTTTGGCATTTCTTTGCCACAGCTCTCACACTTACCAAATTCCCCCTTTTAACAAAGACAGGGTGCAGGTTCATAAGAAATTCATGAGCTTGGGTTTCTTTTATTTATTTTTATGGTTAACTTCTATTTATAACAAGGAATGCTGGTTTTCCATTTTACACTTGAGATGTAAAGGTTCTGTTTAAAATAGTTTTAAGTGAAACAAAGTGAGTTGGTTTAAGGAAAAAAAAAAAAAACTAAGTAAATGAGAGTTACGGCTGGAGCCACAGAGGTGAGCAACTGAAGGATGCTAAGGTGGGACACGTCTACCCAGACACTTGTCCTGCCTGGAGGCCCCTTGGGTTGGTGGAGCGCACGCAGTGAGAGAGTACACCCAGCAGCCCTGCAGGCACTGGAGGGTGCCCCCAGCTTGTTTGGGATGTGTCTTCAGGCAGGGGGCTGGCCATGCTGGGGAAGGGACAGTGCGACGTCTGCAGTGGCCTTCAGCTCTCCCCTGTCCTCATGTGATGCAGGCGAGGAAACGCTAAGCGTTGCCCTTGGTACCTGTAACTTTTGCAGCCATCAACTCGATGAGCTGTGGATCCAAAAATATTTGAAGTTAAATCACATCCATACACGTATGGACTTTTTTTTTTTAATTGCTGTTTCCAAGTAATACAGCGCATTGATTATTGCCGTAGTATTTCTGTTGTGTTGTTGGGCATTTGAAGGAATCTAGGGATGATTTGAAACAGACAGTGGGATAAGCCTAGGTTCTGTGAAAATGCTGGGCCATTTCACATAAGAGCTTCCATATCTTCAAGGGATCCAGCAGCCAGGCCCCTGGGATATTGGAGTGTGGCTATACGAGTGACCCTCTCTGCCTTCAGTTACTATCCGGACAACGGAGCAGTGACTTTTATTTTCCTGTCGTGCATCAGACAGCAAGTATTATAGGGTCCGCGGGTCATGTGGCCTCGGCTTTGCCTGTGACTAAGATCACAGATAATACACTGTCGATGCTCACACTGCATCACATGGACACGCTGGGATGGACAAGCCAGGATAGACATGCAGCTCCTCCTCTGGAACACGCAGCCACTGGGATTGTGAGCTCTCAGCACCAGGAAGGAATCAGAGTTGCAACTTAAGATGAAGGAAAATGCTTTATTTAGGGTTTATTGGGAAGGACAGAAAAAGAGAAGCTCACTACTCCTGAGCAGCACGGGGCTCTAGAAAGGTGGATGTCCCCAGCGCTTGTCCCTGGCTCCTTTTATTTAGGACTAGTGATCCTTCCTATCTCCCACGTGGGCGCAGTCCGGTTGGCTCTCTGGCTGTCCTTGACCCTAACCTCGGCACCCCATCTGCATTCTTCCTGACCATTTGATTCCTTCCTGCCCTTCTCTGATGGATGTGTGTACCTGTGTGCACATGTGTTTTGGAAACTATAGAAATCCAGCTTAGAGTCAGTGATTAAGTAGAGGGGATGTGTGTGTCTGCTGTAGTAATACAGTAATGACACACATCTAAGTGCACATGCGTAGGTGTGTGTGTCTCTTACGTATCACACGTGCGTCCTTAGGTGGCTGCCTCTTGTCTGCTTTGCATTTTTATCAGAGGTGGGTGACAGGAGGCTGCTTATCCTGGCCTTTCATGTTTCTGATTTCCTCTGGGCTTTGTTAACTCCTTCTGATAAATTCTTACGGTAATCACATCACCTGGCATCTTCCTGTCTTTTGGGATCTGGTTTCTGTGTTTTTTTCTACCTCTGTCTTTCGAACTGCTCTAACTATAGAGTCTAACTGCAAAGGCAAAGGCAAAAGCTGCCTTTAGCGAGATTCCCGATCAGTTTTTAGTATCGCTTAGCTTATCCTCTCCCTGCCCAGGAGCTGCCTTTCCCTGGAATATGAAGGACCACGTGTGTTTGTGAGCCCATAACACTTATTTACAAAACCAAATGGGCCAGTTCAGCTTCCAAGCCATGCTTGCAGACTCCTGATGTTCCTGTTTTCTTTCTGCCTCGGGAATCAGTGTCATTTTTTCCCTACAACAAAAGAGTAGGGGTGGCTGGGGGCCCGCAGCTCTGGGTGTCTCCACCGTCCTTCATAGCCCAGGTGGAGCTGCCTGGTTCCCACCAGCCTGGGGTGAGGGTGCTCCCGAGGCTCTGACTGGCGGCGGCTTCGGTGCAGGGCTATAAGGCAGCATCGGGCGGTGAGGGCTGTGCTGTCCAGCGCACTATCAGGAACACGCAGAATCCCCAGCGTCTGCGTGGCCCATGACCCGGACCACACCCGGAATCTGTGAGATCACCTTTGGTCACAGCGTGGCCTGATGTAAAATCAAGTGGGTTGTTTTCTGCTAAGACGTCCTCTCTCCCGCTGTTTCCCACCCAGGAGGTCCTCTGCCCACCCCTCTCTATCTGCACGGATGGCCCGTGGGCCAGGGGGTGGGTGTCCCTGTCGGTGCTGGCGTTCTTCAGCCCACAGGGACTCCATGTTGGCCTCCCGGACCCGCTCAGTTTCACGCTGACATTTTCCCACCCCATCCCAGGTGGTTCTCCAGGCCCCACATCCTGCCTCAGTTAGCCAGCCCTGGGAGGCGTCAGCAGGCGCCCGTCGGGTCAGGTCCTGTCGTCCGTCCGTGGAAGCCCCAACCCCTCCCACGGATCCAGCAACCCACACATCTGTGCTGCAGACTCAGGCTGGCAGCCTGAGCCCTGCACTTCCTCCCAGGGTCCTCAGGGCCTCCACCTTCCCGGCTGCCAGCATCTGACACCTCAGGGGTGGCTTGTCCTGGAGCTGCCAGAGCCTGCTGTCTCCCTTTCCTCGCTGTGAAATGCAGATGATAAAGGCCTTTCCTTCCAGGCTGGCTGCGAAGAGAAAGCAATTCAGATAACACGCAATACTCTTTGCTTACTAGAGGCCCGTGACCAACAATGGGGTCATCTGGGACTTTCCTGGTGACAGCACTGAGCTTCGGAATCTCAAGAAACAACCTCTTTCTCTCCTTTCTCTCTTTCTCTCCTTCTTTCTCTCTTCCCTCCCTTTCTCCTCTCTCCCCTCCCCTTTCTCTCTCAGAGTTGGGGATGGACCCTAGGGCCTCACACAAACTCAGTGGCCTGCACCCCAAAGTTGAGCTCCACCCCAGCCCTGGGTCTCCGAATTCTTCTGCCCACTTTTGTGCACTAGGCACCTGGCAGTGGCGTCTGCCCTGGGAGGGTGGGGGCCCACGGGACCTCGTTCCCTGCCAGTAGTCAAGTGAGAGCCCAAGGTCAAACTACTAACTCATGGGCATTTTGGGCTTTGCTGAAAAAAAAAGGATATATTGGCTTATTTATTATAGGTGTACTTAAAGGCCATTAAAGAATTTACGAAAGGCAGACGTGAAAAGGGTTCCTTATTCTTGTGCTGTCCTTTCCCATCAGACCTCTCCAGGTTGAATCCCTCTCGCAGTCTGGGAATGTCTTGTAACCCCACACTTGATCGTTCTGTATTCTCAGAGTTGATTTTCTTTTGTTCACTGCATGTCAGAGCACGCACATTTCCTTCAGGGGCTGAGGGGTGGTTGTAGGACATGGGAAATGGAAGTTTTTCACCAGGGCGATTCGGGCCAGGGGTTCAGGGACGCACATGAAGAAGGGGGCAGCCATGACCTTCGCAGGACCTGTGGGTCACTGGGGACAGGAGTGGATGACGCCCCTGGCCTTTGCAGATCTTTAAACGACCCCGGCCACCAGGCTCCCTGGGAAGAGGGAAGATGTGCGCTGTGTACAGGCTGCAGAAACAAACGTGGCTTTCAAGGGCCAGGTTTAGGACAGGTCCCAGGTGCCACATGAAGCTAGCCAAGGGTCTGGTCTTGCCCCCCAGCTCTTCCTGGGGCCCTGTGATCTGGGTGGCTGGGACTCATGGGACTACTTTCCTGGGGTCTCCCCAGGGAGGCACCCGGGCTCCCTCAGATCTGGGGAGGCTCTCTGAAGACTGGTCTGTGGAAGGTGACCACAGAGCCTGAGTTCCTGGCTGAGCCTGCCTGAAGGCAGAGGTCCAGGGGCCACCTTGTGGATTTGCTTCAAGGCCACCCACAGAACAGGGCAGCAGGACATCGCTAGCCAAGCCTCGCCTGTCCTGAGAGGAGGCTGCCATTTGTTCTTGTGAGGGTGGGGCCGAGCTGAGCCAGGGGCTGGAGGAAGTGGGGCATGGAGGTCCTGGCCTGGGGCACTCTTAGAGCTCCCCCTCCTGCAAGCACTTGGGTGCAGGCAGGAAGCCCATGCACCATGGTAGGTCCTGGAAGTGGGAGAGCACAGATGCGCTGGCAATTGCAGGACGCTCTTAGAGATGGCTAGAGACTGCTCCAGGAGGAGGTGGGAGGTGGTGGCAAGGACCCTGCAGGGCTGGGACTCAACCTCATAGTAGCCTGGTGCTGAGGAGTTACATGGTTGGGCTGTTGTCAGAGGAGGGGCTCTGGGGTAGCAGAGACAGAAGTGAGGGTCAGAGGAAACCAGGGAGCTAGGGCAGTGGTATGGAGCAGGGGCTGGGTAGGGAGAGAACGAATATGTAGGGGGAGCAACAAGAGAGTCCCAGAGAGGGCTGTGCAGCTGGGGCCCAAGCATCTGAGGTGGGGTCCAGGTGGAACCTGGACTCTGAATAGCAGCCACGGGAAGCCAAAGGATCCAACATTCTGTGCCGTGGAGAGAGGGAAGGTAGCAGGTGTCAGGGATGATGGGTGCCCCTCCCAACACCAGGACCCACCCCCATTCTTCCTTGTCACCGGAAGAGGGCGGGCCACAAACGCTCGCAGATGTAGTCGTAATGGGAACTCATGCATCACTTCCTGTCCAGTCCATAGCAGAGCCGAGGTCTCCACACTTGCCACCTCCTGAGAACTGCATGGTGGGAAAAGTTTGGGTGGAAGCAAGTGGCAGAGTCCTTCTTGGAGGAAGAAGCCTGCATGGGAGTGAAGCCTCAAGGGCAGGGGATTCTGCCACCATTGGTAGGGACCCTGTGTCTTGGTTGCTCACATGTGGTGATAGGACAGAAGGATATGACAAGTCACAGGCAAGGAGAGGCTGGCCAGCCTCCTTTACTGTTCCACCCTATAACACCGGTCTTACTAGAAAGCCTGTCCTGCTGTTTGGTGACAGTGACAGAGGACATCAGGCCTCTCTGAACCCATCATGGTTTAGCCCCTGGTCACCTAGGTCAAGGCTGCTGTCGGTGAGTAACGGAAGGACAGTCTGGTTCTAGGTGCCACAAGACCACTGCTCTCTAAGGCCTTCATTGCCTCTTTATGCATGGCCCTGGGGCTCCTGTCTGGGCCTGGATGGACCTCTGGTGACAGTTTAGGTTCTTCCTGTGGATGTAGTGGATGAGAAGGGAACAGTACCTGCGGGGAGCCCTTCTTCAGAGCCCGGGTTCCGTGCCCGTGAGCTCAGGGCACAGAAGCACGTCTGAGCAGGTGGACGGTTAATCCGCAGAGTGGTCCTCCCAGTTTTCCACCCTGAGAGGGCTCCAGGATCCAGGGCACAGTCCAGCGTTACCCGGGGGGAAGACAGCCAGCGTATTCATCGCAGAATTTTCATTTTCTCGTTTTCTTCCCTGACAGATTGCCCTGATGTTTGTCCTGGGACAGCACAAGCAGAGAGAGTGAGGAGTTGAGCAGGCTCTGGTCTCCGGCGTGGGTCTCTTGGTGGTGTAAATCTTCCGCGATCCTCCTCTCCCGTGTCAGACGAGGCCCCGGAGGTCAGCTCCATCACGGCTCGTCCCGCGGGGCCTGGACCCTGTCCACGCTGTCCCGCCCGGCTGTGCGGTGCGCACCTCCCGGCCGAGGCCCTCGGGGCCCCGTGGCTGGGTTCATTCCTGCTAGAGCTTCTCTCTCAAAGCGCGGACACCCGGCGTGACTCACCTGGCTCCCAGATGTCCTGCTGAGACCTTCCAAGGCTGGTAGGTTTCTTCGTTTTTCTATGTTTTGTGAAAAAATTTTGTTAGTACATATTTGGGGTACTTCACACTCACATTCATCACGGGGAATCTGTTCCTGCGCGTGATCTATCTCCATTCCTGTTTTCAGCATTCCCCTCCCTCCCTTCAAGTCTCTCCTCCTTCCCGTTCACAGAAGATTTGTATTTGCTTTTTCCTTCCGTTCTTTGCTTTTTAATCCTTTTCTCTTCCTCCCCTCCACCCCCCGGTTCCCCTTCCCATGTGAACACATTCTCTCTACTTCCAGTCTTTTTCTCTCTTTGTTTTAATTTTTCGCTCAGAAAACTTTTAGGGTCTTCTTTTTGATTCTCGGGGGTTTGAATTTTAAGGCTGGTGTGGCTTTGAAAATGTCTTTTTTGTATTTATTTTACTGGGCATTTTTTAACATTTAGAAATATGTCCTTTAAATCAAAGAAAAGTTCTGCCTTCTTGTTTTTTTGGTGTAATACTTATTCTTGTCCCAGTTTCTCTAGACCTTCTGTGTTTCTCCCTGTCACTGCTTATTTCTTACTGCTTTCCTATTTCCCATCCCTTTGCTTCTTTCTTTCTTTCTTTCTTTCTTTCTTTCTTTCTTTCTTTCTTTCTTTCCTCTTGTTAGCTATCTAGGGCTTTCTTTTCTTTTTTCCCTTCCTTCCTGCCTTCTTTCTTTCTTACTGCCTTTCTACATCCCTTCCTCTCCTCTCCTCTCCTCTCCTCTCCTCTCCTCTCCTCTCCTCTCCTCTCCTTTCCTTTCCATGCTGCTATGGATAAGACCCAGGACCTCTTTCTGGGCAATGCAGTACCAGTGAGTCACACCTCTGGCTACTGGAGAATTTCTTAAAATGTCATTCAGGTTTTTTTTTTTAAAATTAGTTACTATTTATTTTTTTCTATGTGTTTTTATTCTTTGTTTCATTTTTATACTTTAGTACCTTTTTGGTATAACTTTTTCTCCATCCTCTCTGAGAATCTTGGTGATAATATTTTGGAAGTTTGATTTTGCTTCCTGTCTCTCCTGTCTGATTTGTCATCAGCGTCCCGCATGGCAGGGCTCCCTCAGATGTCCTAGGTCCTTGGCCATTCACTCAAATTAAAGCACTGGTCAGTGGTCCCAGGTGCCACTGGGAGACCTCACAAGAAAGTCACTAGTGAGGCTGGATTTTCATCATTAGGAAAATGCAGAAAATCAGATATAATTCACAGTGAAAGACTTAGGAATTATACTAACAGAAGTCAGGCTTCTCCAGTAAAACTGGAAGGGGAGAGTGGGTGGACGGATGGACAGATGGATTCAGGCCTGAGGCTCAGGGCTCTGGTGATGTACGGCCTCATTTGAACCCAGCCCCACTGGCCAGGAGTTCCCACCCCCGTGGGCAGGGAAGATGGGTGTCCCAGCTCAAGTGGGAAGAGTGCATTTGTCCTTCCTCAGCCTGTGGGTTTGTTTGGGACCACGATGGGTTGGACCAGGCCAGCTCACGTCAAGGATGCCATTGCTTCACGGGCACACTGACCCCGACGCTGGTCTCCTTGGAAACGCCCTCACGGACACACTCGAGACTAAAGTTTGCACAACAATTTAGGAATTCCTTAGCTAAGTCCAGGGGACACATAGAGGTAACCAGTACACCCTACTTAGTGACAGCGTGCTTACCTCTGTTAAAAGTTGTCAGCTAAGAAGCAATCCACACGTAGAGAGAGTTAACACCAAATGAATGTCATTCGTCTCTAAGTCCAGTGAAATTCCAATGAAGTTTCTAGATAAATTTTTCCTTTGAGGGGCAGTACGAGGGCTTGAACTCAGGGCCTTTGTACTGAGCTGTATTTCCAGCCCTTTTTCTGTCTTTTCTAACTGAGACAAGGTCTCACTAAGTTACCCAGACTCAGTCTGACTTGTGTCTTTCTTGTGTCATTCTTCCATGGTGCTGGGATGACAGGTGTGAGGCATCGTAATCAGCTTGGAAGGATTATTTTTATGAATTCATCAAAATGATTATTCAGTTATATTGAAGGGCAAAAGTGTAGGAATATGTAACACACTTTCACACAGAAGAACATCTATTAAAAAACTAGAGTAAGACAGGAGGAGTAAGATCAAGTGTTCCTACAGCATGACTGGAGTTAATAATGATATATGACAAATGAAAAATTGCTAGGAAAATGGGTTTTAATTGTTTTCATCATAAAAAGAATATGAAGCAATTTATATATTAATGAACTCAACTTAGGCATTCCATAAAGTATTATTCCAAAATAACACCATATGTATAGCATGAGCACACACAATTTTTATTTGTCAATAAAAAATAAAATTTAAAAAAATACTAGAACTAAGAGCTAAGTATAGCAAGATTGTATAGCTCAATATAAAAAGTTTCAATTGTATATCTGTATCCTCACAACAATCAGAAGCAAATGGATAAACAACACCATTCTCAATAGCATCATAAAGCATCCAGCACTGGGAATCAATCTGAAAAAGAAGGTGTCACAGTTACTTTTATAGTTCTGAGATAAAATACCCAACAGCCAAAGTTAAAGCCAAAGTTATTTAGCTCACAGTTTGTGAAGGTTTCAGTGCATAGCCAACTGGCTCAAGGGCAGAGTGTCATGGCAGAGGTGCAGCAGATCATGGCAGTGGAAAACAGTAAAAGCAACAGGAACAAAAGTGGGGAGCAAGCCTCCTTTCCTTCCTTATATTGTAAGCAGGCTACCTGCCCTAGGGCAGGTGTGACACTCACACTTCCAGTCCCAGCATTAGATGATGAACCAATCACAAACTCAGCTGCTTCTTCAGCCCACCCCTCCCCACCATGACCGCATGAGGCTTTGGGGAGGTCATCCAGACACAAACCATAACTGAAGGGAAAGGTGAGAACTAGAAAGTTAAAACCTCAAGAAATGCAGAAGTATACTCTGTTCATGGAACAGTAAACTCAGTATTAAAATGTCAATTCTCCCAAGTAGATATATAGATTAAATGCCATTCCTATCAAAATCTAATAGGATTTTACTTTGGAAAAACTGACAAGCTAATTCTAAACTTGAAGTGGGAGAGCAAAGGATCTGGAAAAATTCAATAACTCAGAAAGAGAAGAACGAGTTTGAGGAACTGAGATGAGAAACTGAGTTTTCAACTGAATTTTCAAAACTTACAAAGCTACAGTAGTGAAAACAGTGTGGTAATAGTGTCAAGATAGACAAATAGACTAATGGAGCAGACACATATGCATACAGAGAACTGATTTTGCAAAGGTATAAGAATAATTACAGAAAGCCTTGTCCTTTGAGAAAAGGGCAATTGAACAACTGTATGTTCAAATGCATGAAAAAGGAACTTTGACCAATGCCTCATTCCATGTACCAAAATAAATGTAAAAGCAGTTGCTGACTTATAGGAAAAATGTGGAGCTCTAAAATTTCTAGAAAGCTTTTTTTCTAGAAGAAAAGTAGGAGACAGAAAATAGGAGATAGGGTGAAACTATCTGTAAACTTGTATCTGGTCATTTGGGTGGCAAAAATGCAAAGAATTCTTATAAGTCAACAGTAAGAAAACACTCAAGCAAATGAAAACTGAGCAAACCTTCTGGACAGATGCTTTATGAAAGATCCATGGATGGGAAAAAGGCATATTAAGAATGCTCAATATAAATAGTTGTTAAAGAAATGCAAACAGAAGCCATATGAACTAACATTGCATTAGTCATGGACAATGTCACATGTGGGTAAGGATGAGGAGCAATGTCACATTCCCTGCTGATGGAAATGCAGGGGTACACTTTGTACAAGAGTCCATCCGTGTCTTGTAAATCCAAGATACTTGCTATATCACCCAGAAGTCCTGCTTCTAAATACTTAACCAATGGTACTGAAAGCTTCCTTTCACATAAAAGCTCGTGAGTGTTGGTTTTATTCATAAGCAACAGAAAATGTCTTTCAGCAGATAGGTGGATTAATTGTGGTGAAGCCATACAGTGGAGTACAATTCAGAAATTAAAAAGAACAAATAATTGACTTGCATAACAATATGGATGAGTAATGAAAATTTGAAACTCAGGAACAGAAATTAGACTCCAAAGATTCCAGCTTTTCCTCCACCAGGTTCCTGTGCCACCCCATTTTTTACCTCTGAGATGGCTGATCATGGTCTAAAACTTGGATCCACAGTAAATCTCTCCTCTTTTAACTTAGGGGTGTTGGATGCTGGGTCCTAGTGACAAAAGGCAACAAAGGCAAAAATGAAATCCTCATGCATATCCTTATGCCATATATGCAAATTAGAAATTCACATGCACATAATAATGTATGTTTTCAAAAATGACACGAAATACATCATGATGGCTGTTTTGGGGGTGGGGGTGGAATTGTGGCTTGAGATGAAGAGGGAAAGGGCCTGAAACAGAAGAGGGGTCTCGTGGGCAGTGGGGAGACCACTCTGAACCAAGCAGCTAGTATGCTTTATCTCTCTAGAGTGGAGGTAAAACCAAACATAAAATTGAATTGCAGATGGAGGCATAAGAAGATTGGACACCCTGAGCATGAGGCATGTGTGGGCTTGAAGCTTGGGTGGGCCCACCGGGATCTTTCCAGTCTGGGTGCCCAGGAGACCTGATCACCCACCGGGAGACTCCAGCTGCTCTCTGGGGCGGGAGGTGGGGCTGCCAGGGAGAAGGATGTGACCCTTAAGCTCCATGAGCAGCCAGGCATCTACCTGAGTCCTTCGAGGAACTCTCGTCCTTGAATTCATCTTCAGCTTCCCCAGGAAGGACGCTGGCTTTCCCAGGCTCCAGGAAGGAGCCCCTTGCTCTGCTGGGTGAGGAGCAGATGGAAGGTTCGGCCTCCCTTGTTCAGGGCTCCACAGAGCTGCAGTTTCCAGCTCACTGCTTGTCCCACCTTCCTAGTCCTGGAAGCTGGAGTTCCAGCAGCTCTGCCAGGTGCCGCGGAGGTAAATCACAGGCTCCACACTGTCTCCCCCATTGAGAGCTCAGCTTTCCTCAAACTGTGGGACAGCTCTAATCCGCTGACAGCTCCTTTTCTTCTCCTCCTTAGAGATTTATGGCCTTTAATTCGAATCAGCCATTTTCCTGCAGTCTTGGGGGATAAGAAGCCATAATTCCACGGCCTTGGGACTGTCCTCCTACTGCGGAGAAATGGCACCAGTCAGGGACACATGGCAACAGCCAGGCGTGCGGGGACAAGAGAGGGTGAAGGCAAAGTCCCCGGAGGTTGCAACCAGCCCCACCTGACCACGTGAGTTTCACTGCATCACTCACCCTTTGTGTAGTGAAATGGAGGTGTTAACACCTCCATTCCACTAAGGGGCGAAGGCGGAAGGCGGTGCTCCTGCTGTGCTGCCTTCCCTGCTGGGTGACCCAGGATTGTCAGCACTGGGCAGGAGTCATGTGAGGTCCTAGAGGTCCTATGGAGTGTGGGAAGTGGGTGAAGTTTGCTGAGGTCTTCTCTGGGCTGAGTCTCAACCCTGCTCTCCTAGGGTGGGGGCTGATTCCTGGCTCCCCATGCTGAACTTGGGAACCACCTGGAGATTCAGGCAGGGTTGGGCTTCTTTCAGTGCGCATGCAGCACCCATGGGTCTGTGCATGGCTAGGCTGGGGTTGCAGGGAGCCCTGTCCCTGCATGTTTCATGGCATGGCATGGGGTGGGCTTGGGAGCCCACTGATAGGAGCTTGCAGGTAGGAAATGGGAGTTCTTTGAGATCTTGGGAGTCCAGGGAATTCCAGAAAGACTTCACTTCCCAGAAGAAGCAATATGTCCCCAAATATGACATGCATTTCCTGTTGGGTGCACTCATGGGAGAGGCAGTCCTTGGATCACCAGAACTGTCATCATATGAGGCATCTTACATCACGTCCTCATTCTGCCAGGAATTTGGGCCAACCGGCTTACCCTCTTCCATGCCTCTGTTTCCCCATCTGTAAAAAGGTTGAGTCCTAATGACCCCATGGCCAAGAGTCCCCAAACTCCATCAAAGTTTTCAACTGTCCCTTTTGCAAATCCTTGAGCTCATGTAACCGACCTCAAGCGGACCCAGTGGGAGGCTGTGATGCTAATTAACTTGTTGATGGTTGTAGTCAGATTCTCTTTCTGGGACAGGATAGTTTTGGCACCTGCCGGTGGGGTCCGGAAGCCACCCACAGAAGGACAAAAACATCCTCTTGGGTGGATAACAGAAAAATAACAGGGGAAGAGCCGAGGCACATGCCAAGTGCTGCCACCCACATGAGTCATCACTTTGCTCTGGCTCAAGGGACATCAGGGTCCCTGTGGTCAGAAAACAGAACACGTGTGGCAGTTGCATCTATCTGTCCCAGAGCTGGACCCTGGGAAGTGTGGGGAAACCATTCATTCTTCCACTGTCCATGTGAGAAAAGAGACGTTTCAGAATCGAGGGAGAGGGAGGAGACCCTTCCCAGGGTGACCCTCTGCCACCTACTGAAGACCCTACTGCCTCCTCAGCTGTGACCAGTCAGGACTAAGGATACACATGGTCATGGTCATAGTCATTCTACTCTCTGGGTCCACCCCCCATGGACTGTGTTGCAGGGCTCTGAGAAGGTGGACTTCATTCCCCCGCAGTGACATAGGGGCACTCAGTCTCACAGTCCATGTTCTTTGGGACTTTGTAGGGGCTGCTGAGGGGAGGGCAGGGAGAAGCTCTGGCCAGCACATTTGTCCACGGGCAGCTGGCTGTGGACACGGAAGCTTTCTGCAGGAAGAGCTGCTCGCATGGCTGCAGCTCCTACCCCGAAGTTACTTCAGAAAACATCAAAATAGTTACCAAACACATCCATTCATCAGAGGCAGTTCGGAAAATGCAGGAAGGGAAAGAAAACGTAACGCTCACTCACCTCATACGAAGGTAACTTCCATTTCAATATCAGCCCTTGACTTTTCCTGCGGTTGTGTTTTGTCTTTTTATATAGCTGTGATGATACAGCCACACATTTTCACATTAAGATTTTATAGTCATTAAAGGGCATAGGTAGATTTCCATGTGAGGACACATTTTTCCAGCGTACCCCATGTAGTGGCTGCTCTGGGTGAGTTGAACAATGCTTGATTTTTGGTCAGTTACATCAAAGGGTAGGCATGCTTCTAGGCTCTTGACTTCCTGTGGGAAAGCCCGACTTGAGAGCCCCACATTCTTATGTCCAAGGCAATAGCAAGGGTCCTGCTCACACTGCCCTCTTGGTGGTCAACCTTGGACCTGGGTGTGACCATGGTATCCACGGCCATCTCCTCTTCTTCCCCGTCTCCGTTCACCCCTTTCTTGCTGAGGCCTGCTGAGGTCCCTGTAGGATGTTTTAGGAAGCGGGGGCTTCCCTAGCCTTGGACCACCCCAGCAGGAGCCATTGGCCCTGGCCCCCCCTCCTGCTAAAGCACGAGATGCTGTCCCACTTGAGTGACCTTTGCTCCCCTATGTGCCCAACAGGGACGGAGTGCCTGAGGAAGGTGCCTTCCTGTCTACAAAGTTCAGCCTGGGCTCCTGGGTCCGGAGATCTGAGTCTGGCTTTTTCACCATTCCACAAAGGTAGTTGGGGAACAGTATGAGGGCCCCTCCCACCCTGTCCAAACTGGAGCCCATCTCTGGGGCTGGCCTCATCTGGGTCCAGCACAGCTGGCATGGACAACAGTATCTAGGGCAGGAGTGGCACATGTTCCAGCCAGGGCTGAGTGGGGCACTGGGTACTCTTCCTCTGACCTGTCCCTCCCCTCCTGCACTCCAGGGACCTGCCTTCTGACTTTGGCTTTATCTTTTGTTTGTGTCTGGACCCTAGAGAGAGAGCTAGCCTGGGAGTCCCTGTGCTGACAAAGCGGCCAGGTGTGAGGCCACCAGAGCCTGGCCAAGGGTTTTAAAAGTCACTTTTACAAGGAGTGGGTACAGTGATCAGGAGAGAAGCATTTGTGAACCATCTTTCCCGATGCATGGCATGCTCATGTGCCCAAGCAGTGCCCACTCTAGTGATATGGTGGACAGGCAGGAAGCAGGTGCCCTGGGGGCCCCAGTGCTGTGGGGCAGTGCTTGCAGCTGAGCTGTCAGGTCAAGGCTGGAGGTTCTTGCTTAGTGAAGGTCTCCATGCCACAGCACAAGTGGCAACTGATGGAGGCTGCAGAAGCACAGAGTCCAAGGACTGACAAGATGACTCGCTGCTTCAGGAGACTACTTGGTCTGGCCCCTTTCTCTTGATTTTCTGTATGCATGGGAAGGGCCTGGGTAAATAAGTGCCCTCGTGCCTATGAGAAGCAATCTTTGCCCAGAAAATCTACTCAACAGTCCCTCGCTGTTATGGATTGAAAACTGGTGGTCAACTTAACGCCAGCTGGATTACACCAGCAGGGCGCTGGGTGTAGATGTTCCACCTGAGGAAAGTTGCCAGCGTAAATGGAGACATGGAGAAGGAGAGGTTATCACGTTAGTGTGTCAAGGCGTTAATGGGTTAAGGTGTTGTGGGTTCTTGTATGAGTTGCTGTCTGAGCCGTTGGTTCTCCTAGAAAAGCTCTGGTCCTCACATCAAGCACTGTTTCCTGGCTCCGGAGGGGATGACGTGTGCCGCTTGGTCTCCAGGATGAACTCGTCACACTGGCTTCCTGGCATGTACTTGACTGTGCTTGTCGTCGGAGGAGCTCGGGGCCTCCGTGTCACTGAGGATGGCTGTGGTGCTTTTCAGGACAGCCCCAGTCTTTGTTATGAGTATGACTTCTTGGCTCCAGCGTAGAATCCTCAACCTACCAGCACAGCTCCTTCACCCCGCTGGCATAGATTTTCTAGCTTCCACCGCTGACCTTTGGGCCTTCCCAGAACGGATCCGTAAAAGAGACTGGCGTGAGTCCTTCTTGTGGGCTCTAGACCTCCAGCTGGACTCTTGGGAGGCATTGTTGTGAGCACTGGGTCTTCATCTGGACTCATGTGGGACACTGCTGTAGGATTCAGGCCTTTGGCTAAATATTCTGTCTTTAGTGAGGTGGATAGATTTCCTGCATTTTATTGTGTTAAGCTTGGGTGACATCATAAAAATAATATTGTAAACTCCGTGTCCTTACTCTAACCATTCCCTGCACACTCCCTGACTACAGCACTCTCCTCCTCACGGCTCCCACAGAGCGAGGCTACTCCTTTCTTTGGTGCACAACATCCAAGGTTCAAATATTACCCAGACGGAATTAAACGCACTCATTCCACCACGTGTTTCCATGAATCCTGAGTCTTCCTGCCAGTCTTCCCTAGGATGAGCCCCTTTTCTTCCCCTCTGAAAACTGCACAGGTCTTCAAACTCCCCTCCCCTCCCGCCCACAGAAAGCTGTTGGCCCCGTGGTCCAGACCCCGTGTCCCTGAGCTGTACCTGCAACACTGAGCTGTGTGTAGACCCGGAGGGCAGTGGGTAAACCCCAGGCCTGCAGTAGAAAGGCCTAGGCAGCTAACCCAAGTCACTCCCCTCCTCTCCAAGACAGGAGATGCAGTTTATGGGGCTGGGCTGTGTCTCTGTGGTAGAATGCTTGCCTGTTATGTGTAAGATATGAGGTTCGATTCCCAGTCCCACACACAAAAACAAAACAAGAGACAGCAACATGTACCCTGTCCTGATTGCATTTCCTCTCAGTTCTGTGGAGGAGGCTGGCTCTGTGGTGACTGCTGCTCTGTGACTGAGGGGTCTCTGTGATCCCACTGTAGTTTGCTGATGTGCAGACCCTGGTGCTGCCGGCAAGCTGGGAGATGTGGCCACCCACAGGGCCAGAGGGATGGGGTAGATTAGGGTGCATGGTGGGACTTGCTTATAAATGTGCATGGCTGATGTTGACCAGCGCGGCTCTCTGGTGGCCACAACCCACTCTTCAGAGCAAGCATTGTAGAAATGCAAGAAGATAGATTCTGATAAAGCTGACCCCCGGGAACAAGGACTCGGCAAGCTGAGCTGCCTGAGGACCTTCTCTTGCTGTCCACCTCCCCTCCCTCTGTGCTCCATCCCTGCAAAGCCACCAGCCCCGCAGCTGGTGCTGATTAACAGCGTGTTGACAGTGAGGTTTTCTTTTCCTACTAAGCAGGGGGGTGGAAGCGAACATTTATGGAGTTTCTCCTGGATAACAAACTCCTGCTTGCCATTCTGTGCCCAGTTCTGCCTCCTCCTCACCTCTGCACTGGGAGATGTGTTCTCACTGCCATGTCAGCTACAGAAAAGCAGAGGGTCACAGAAGGTTGGGTCGTTTGCCCTTGTTGACAAAGCTGGTAATGACAGAGTTTGGGTTGGAATGCAGAGCCCTTTGACTCAGAAGCCCACACTCGGTCTGTTGCTTCAGACTCTGGCCCAGGGCTGTCCAATAGAAACAGAAGTCCAGCCACGAGCAGGGGCCAGATGTGTAATTTCATATTTTCTCATAGCCACATTAAACAAGGAAAACCCAGGTGACATTAATTTCACTGATGTGAGTTATTTAACTCAGTAGACTCAAAATATTAGCATTTCAACATGTAATCAATATAAAAATTATTAATTTTACATTCTTCTTCTTGTTGACGTTGGAAGACATTAGGTAATTTACACTTCCATGTGGACTGGCCACAGTGCAGGGGCTCAGAACCCGTATGGGACAAAATATAAAAATAGCCATTCTGGTTTGCCTCTTACATATTCTTTGAAGAGAATTTTTTTGTAATGCTTTTTTTATTATAAAACATATTTTAAAGTATTAGAACTTGTTAGATGTTATTAAAACAACAAAAGGTAGGTGCAGGTAACATGGGTTGTATCTGAGTGACAAGATTAGAGGTCTTTAGATATATTTTGGCTTTCATTTTTATTAGTGTGTTTGCAGCACATACTGAAAAATAGTCAATGACCGAATAAGTAAGTGTAACTGAACTGGACTGGACTGGTTGGCTGGGGTTGTCAGAACAAAACATGCCATTGACGGCATAGCTTAAAGAGCAGGAATGTGTCTCTCATAGTCTGGATGTGACTATGAAACCAAGGTGCCAGTGAGGTCAGGTCCTTCCTATGGACAGCACAGACAGGATGCTCCAATGTCTTCCCTTCTAAGGACACTAATCTTGATGGGAGGCTCCATCTTCATTAGCTCTTCCAATCCTTGTCACTCCCTATGCCCCATCCCCATCGTCATGTTAGGGGCTGCACCAAGAAAGGGACACAAGTCCTCAGGCCATCTGTCACTGAGTAACTGCAGGAGGAGGGAATTTCTTGTGGGCTCAGCAGAGTGATGTGTCCTCGGGGCACCTCTAAGAACACCTGGGCACTCCTGTGAGGCTGGCGTGCTGCGGGATGCCCCTACAGGGTGCAGATTCATGTGCTCTGAACCCTCTGCAGTCTCCATCCTTACCCAGGCCTTGAGAGTCGGACACAGAGGTGCTGAGGTTCAGTGACACGATCCAAGCCCCTTGAGAAAGTGGGGTCTTACCCGAGCCCCACCTCCAGGCTCCCTCTGCTGCTGTCTGAGCACATGCCCATGGGCAGAAGGGCTTCCTTGGGGAGCCAGGGGAGCACAGGCCCTGTTCTGCCAGATGTGAGCTGCTTTACTGGGCTTTGGGTCATCATCCATGTCGAGTGTCTGGTTGCCTGGCCAGCTGGCCTCTGCCCCCACTGTGTCCACTGAGAAGGGGCCCAAATTGCTGGTCTGACTGGGGATCTTCAGAGGGGTGTGGCTGAGCAGGCATTAAAGATGCTTCTCTTTTGTCCTCATCTGTGTTCCCGTGGTTTCCATCTGCCACAGTCCTGAGGTCCTGCTCTTGACACTGACCATTTGCCATTGCAGCGCTCTCCAGGGCAGCCTTGTCCAGGACAGTCACATGAGTGTGTGTCAGGTATGACACAATGAGGAGGTGAAAAGTCATCACTATTGGTCCCAGAGGGCCCAGGGGGACTGATAGGCTGCTGAAGGTGTCTGGAGGGGACAGGAAGCTCCCCCAGGGGCTGAGGGATAGAGGAGGAGGGGAGAGGGAACTTGGGGGCATTTCTTAGGTTCTACCTCCCTCCGGGCTGTGGATTGGCTAATTAAAAAGGAAGATGCCACAGCTGACCGAAGCATTGGTCACCCCCTCACCCATACGTGAAAGACCTCAGCAGCTGAGAGGAGCCTCAGCCACCCCTTTCTCTTCCCCTGGACAACTTTGGCAGCCCACAGGAGCATCAGCAACCCCTTGTACCACCTGCAATAACTTGTTGGGCTGATGGGAGCCTCAGCAACCCCTTCTCCCCATCCAGAGGACCTTGGCAGACCAGTGAGAGTGTGTTGAGTGCCTCCCCAAGAAGAGCACCTCAGTGGGTTGGCAGGAGCCTTGGCAAACCTGTCCCCCATCAAGAATATCTTGGCAGGCCAGCAAGAGTGGGGGTGAGCCCTTCTTCCATACAGAGGACCCCAAGTGAGCTGGCAAGAGTGCCAGGAAGGCCTTCCCTGACCAAGAGGAACCCAACTGGGCCTGTGAGATCCCTAGTGACACAGTAGGATCCCAGCTGGGGTGCACATCATGGACAGGTGGGTCTGGAGGCCTGGAACAGTCTGAAGCTGCAGTAACAATACGAGCTAAGGATTGGTTCACATCAATACCTCTAGGTCAGTCAGCCTAGGAAGAATATGTGACTCACACAACTGGCCTGCAGGAAGAATTCAGGTGACTGGCCTCTCCCTACACTGTAAGACCTGGAAACTGGGTGAATGACAGCCACACAGTAGGACCCTAAGACCCGCACCAGATAAACAGTGCAGACTAGTGGGGGTGAAAAGACCTAAATAGTAACCAAGAGGTGAAAATGACAAAACAAAAGACAAAATGCAATCTCAAATCCCCAGCCCATCTGGAACAATACAAAAGACATCCATCAAAATAGAGGACATTGGAAGTCACAGACCTGAGATTTCTAAAAAGATAGAAAGTGAAGGAAAGAAACAAATCCATGAGGCTACAGAGGAAATAAGGTCAGAAATATTCCCTCAGGTAAAGAGAAATGACAACCTTAGTGAAAGCATTACTTAGCATAGCTAAAGATCACATAGATAAAAAAAGTACAGGAGCATGGGAAAATGATGAAAACCTTGAATGAACAATATAGGAGAGAAATAGCATGCATGAAACAGATTCAAAGAGATATGCAGGAAATTAAAAATTCCATTGAGAGCTGGCAAAACTTCTTGAACAAAACTGAAATTACTTTCAGATCTTGAAGACAGGATTGAACTCTTAAAAATAACAAGGGACCATGAAATAACAATTCAGCAGCTCCAAGACAATGCAAAGAAAAACAATATAATATTGATAGGTGTCGATGAAAATGCAGGAGTCAATGCAAATGGCATAAAAAAACCCTATTTTTAGAAGTAATAGCAGAAAATTCCCCAAGCATGGAAAAAGAATCTGATATACAAGTAAGTGAGGCATATAGAACTCCAATCAGCCATAACCAAAATAAATCTACACCCAGACATATAATAATCAAGACCCCGGAAATTCAGCAGAAAAACAGAATACTAAAAACTATTAGAAAAAAGAAACATCATATATCAAGGAAAGCTCATTAGAATCAAGGCCAACTTCTCAACACAAATCCTCAAGTCAAGAAGAACTTGGAGTGAAATATTTCAAGTCTTGAAAGAAAACAATTTTAAACCCAGATTGATATACCTTGCAAAACTATCTCTCAAAATTAGTGGAGAAATAAGATACTTCCATGATGAAGAACAACTGAAGAAATTCATTTTCACCAAACCAACCATAGAAAGAGTACTGAAAGATGGGCTAGATAGAGATAAAAATGACCACAACTCCAAGAACAACAACAGACAGAAGCCACCAAGCAGGGCAAGCAATTAAACAAAGGAGAAAAACAGCACCAACAATAGGAAAACAACATGGCAAAAATAAGCTAATAGATATCAGTAATAACCATCAATGTAAACAGCTTCAATTCACCAATTAAAAGAAATAATTGGCAGAATGGATCAAGAAACAAAATCCAACAATATGCTATATGCAAGAAACACACCTAACTCAAAAAGAAACTCATAGACTGAAAGTCAAAGAATGGAAAATGATTGTAACTGGGTACCTTAATATCCTATTGTCACAAAGCTATAGATCAACTAGAAAAAAGTCAGCAAAATAAATAATAGAACTGAATCAATCCTGTGAACAAATAGACTTATTAGATGTTTACAGAGTGTTCTACTTAACAACATTAGAATACACATTCTTCTCAGCTGCACATGGGAGGTGCTCTAAAATAAACTATATATTAGCCCATAGAACATGCTTAAGTAGATGCAAAGGAACTGAAATTATCCCATGCATATTATCTGACCACAGAGCACTGAAATTGGAAATCAATGGCAAAAGAAACTGCAAAAACTACATAAATACATGTAAATTAAATAACATCCTTTTGAACAATCAATCAGTCATAGATGAAATTAAAAACAAAATTAAATAGTATCTACAATTAAATGAAAATGCAAATACAACATACCAGAACCTGTAGGATGCAATGAAAATGGTCCTAAGAGGGAAGTATATAGCAATGAATTCTCACATCAGGAAAACAGAGCAAGCACAAATAAACAACCTACTGCTGCACCTCAAGCTTCTAGAAAAAGAAGAGGAAATCAAGATCAAAGCTCACAGAAGGGGGGAATTATAAAAATCAGAGCAGAAATTAACAAAATTGAGACTAAGAAAACAATACAAATGATTAATGAATCAAATAGTTGGTTCTTTGAAAGAATAAACAAAATTGATGAACCTCTAGACAACTTAAGAAAAGGAAAAGCTAAACTCAAATTCATGCAATGAAGATTGAAATGGATAGAATTACTACTGATCCTGTAGAAATTCAGAACATCGTCAATACCTACTTTGAAAATCTTTACTTGCATAAGCTGGAATATACAGAAGAAATGGACAGATTTCTAGAAATGTATGAATTATCAAAACCAAGTCAAGAAGACATAAAAATTTTAAATAATGCAGTATCAGTTACCACAATTGAAAACATAATTAAAAACTTTGCAACAAAGAAAAGCCCAGGTCCTGATGGATTCACAGTTGAATTCTACAAGAAATTTAGAGAAGATTTAACACCAATACTCCTCAAACTCATTAATGAAATTGAAAGGCAAACAATTCTCCCTAATTCATTCTTGGAGGCAAGTATTACTCTGATACCTAAACCAGTAAAAGACCCAACCAAAAAGGAGAACCACAGGCCAATATCCTTAGTGAACATGGATGCAAAAATTCTCAATAAAATTAGCAAACAGAATGCAGAAAATCATCAAGAAGATTATACACCATGACTAAGTGGGATTCATCCCAAGAATGTAGGAATAGTTCAACATATGCAAATCAATAAATGTAATACACCACATCAACAGAGCCAAAGACAAAAATCACATGATCATCTCAATAGATGCAGAAAAAGCTTTTGATAAAGTCCAACAGTCATTCATGATAAAAAAAAAACCCTACAGAAAATCAGAATAGATGGTCTCTACATCAATCTAATAAATCTAATAAAAGTGATCTATAACAAACCAACAACCAACATCATACTAAATGGACAAAAACAGAAATGTTTCACTCTAAAATCAAGAACAAGACAAGGATGTCCACTATCACCACTCCTATTCAGCATAATTCTAGAAATATTAGCCAGACCAATTAGACAAGAGAAAGAAATAAAAGGAATAAAGATAGGAAAGGAAGAAGTAAAATTATCACTATTTGCAGATGACATGATACTCTACATAGAAAACCCCAAAAACTCCATTAAAAGACTACTAGAGTTAATAAGCAAATTCAGCAGTACAGCTGGATACAAAGTCAGCACTCAAAAATCAATAGTATTCTTATACACAAATGGCAAACTCACTGAGAGAGAAATTATGGAAATAACACCTTTCACAACAGCATCTAAAAGAATAAAATCCTTAGGAATCAATCTAATAAGGAATATAAAAGATCTATGTACATAAAACTATAGTACTCTGAAAAAGGAGATAGAAGATACCAGAAAACGGAAAGCTATCGCTTGCTGTTGGATAAGAAGAACCAACATTGTGAAAATGGCCATACTTCCAAACCTGTTATACAGACTTAAAAACAAAAACAAAAGAAACAATAGGCTGAGGATTTAGCTCAGTGATGTGATTGCCTTTGCTATTCTAGAGACCTACAATAGCAAAGGTAATCCTGGGAAAAAAAGGCAAGGCAGGAGGCATCTCAATCCTTGACTTGCAATTATACTACAAAGCTACTGTGATAAAATCAGCATGGTACTGGCCAAATAAATAAATAAAACAGACCTAAGGATCAGTGAAAAGATTGGAAGATGCAAACACAGGTACAAAACACTCAGCCACTTTATCTTTGACAAAGAGGCCAAACACATTCACTAAGAGAAAGCCTCTGTAATAAATGGTGCTGGAAAAATTGACTTTCCACATACCAAAGACTAAGGCTAGACCCATATCTATCAACAGGCACTACACTAAAATCAAAATAGATCAAAGAGGTATTAAAACAAAAACATTAAATCTTCCAGAAGACAAAGTATGTAAAAATCTTAAAGGGGTAGGCAAAGAGTTCATGAACAAATCACAAACTACGCAGGAAGTACTTCAAAGAATCAACAACTAGGATCTCATTTTATTAAAAAGTTTTTGCACATCAAAAGAAATTACCAACAGAGTGAAAAGAAAACCATAGAATGGGAAAAAAATTTTAGCCAACTGTCCCTCAGGTAAAGGACTAATATACAGAACTTATAAAGAATTGCAAAACATGAGGCCCCAAAATTCAAAGACCC
This sequence comes from Hydrochoerus hydrochaeris, assembly GCA_004027455.1. Classification (NCBI taxonomy): domain Eukaryota; kingdom Metazoa; phylum Chordata; class Mammalia; order Rodentia; family Hydrochaeridae; genus Hydrochoerus; species Hydrochoerus hydrochaeris. Next base: position 177,873 of record PVLA01001984.1, read on the forward strand.
TATCCAAAAATGGGCATCTGAGATGAACACACACTTCTCAGATGAAAAAATACAAATGGTAAATAAATACATGCAGAAATGCTCACCATCACTGGTCATTCGAGAAATGCAAATTAAAGCAACATTGAGATTCCATCTCACTCCAGAAAGAATGGCTGTCATCAAGAAATCAACCAATAACAAATGTTGGTGGAGCTGTTTAGAAAAAGGAACTCTTCTCCACTATTTATGGGAGTGTAGACTTGTACAACCACTGTGGAAATCAGTGTGGGGAGTTCTCAAAAAACTGGGATTGGAGGTCCTATTCACCCCTCTCTGAGTATTTTCTCAGAAGAATTGAAAACATCAATGCCTCAGCAATACATGTGCACCCATGTTTATAGCAGCACAGTTTGTAATAGCTAAATCTTGGAAACTACCCAAATGCCCAAGAACTGCAAAATGATACGATATTTTTATATAGTGGAGTATTACTCAGCTATGAAGAAGGATAAACTTGAGGCTTTTATAGGTAAATGTATGCAACTAGGGACTATACTTATAAGTGAAATAAATCAGACTTGCATGTGTAAACATTGTATTGTCTTCCTGGTGTAAAAAAAGAATAAATAAGATCCAAAATGTGCAATAGACATTGTGAAAATGAAAGAGAAAGAAAATGCTCAAAAGGAAAGAACAACCAGGATAGGGTAAAAGAGGAAAGAAAGAAGAGAAAAGAAAGAAGGGAAAAGATTATATATATATATATATATATATATATATATATATGCATATACATATATGTGTGTATTTAAATAGATACTAGATAGATAACTATACTACTAATCTGTGTTCATCAAAAAGAACAGTTTGTGTTTTCATTGTCTGATTGATAATTTTTAATGCCTAAATCTTGTAATCTGAATAACTACTTTCTTTATAACATGTTTTAAATTTTTTAAGTTTTTATTTGTATTTTAAAGAGAATAAAACCAAAGAAGACTGAATAAAGCTAATCAGAACAGGACAGTGAAAGTGATACAGGACTTCAAACTAGATAACAGGAAATCAACAATAGCTACCATAATGTATCTTTTTTCTTCAAATAACTGTCCATACTATCAGACATAATAAAATCTAACAAAATAATTCAGAATAAAACCAATCAGAATAAGAGAATGAAGGCATTACTGGGCTTCTAAACCAGATAATAGGAAGTCAACAATGGTACCACAATACATCCTGTTATCTTCAAAATAGCTGCCCATACCTTCAGACACAGTAAAATCAAACAAATCAAAACAGAATAAACCAAATCTAACAAAACTATGAAAACAATCCAGGAATTCAAAACAAGATAAAGTCAAAGGAGAGGAAACAATTATTCCATGAGATAGGAAACCAGAAAAAAGCAGGGGCAACTTGCCCACCAATGGCAGAATGGATAAGAAGGGTAATATTTTCATGCAATTCAAAGCTACTCGGCTATGTAGAAGGGTAATTCTGAGGCTCTTGTTGGTAAGTGGATACAACTGGAGACCATGCTAATGGGTGAAATGGTTCAGACTTGTATGGATGAATATCATTGTGTTTCCTAGAGTAATAAACTGGAAGAGTTCCTGGGATCCATTGTGTACAATAGATAGTATGAAAGTGATGGGGATGAAATGTCTACAAAGGGAAGGTGGTAACCAATGAGCAACTACTTTCAAGATCACAATATACAATATATCTATATCTACATACTTACAGATATACATACAGGTATAGATATAGGTATAGGGTTTTTTTTTTTTTTTGGCACCAGGGATCAAACTCACAACCTTGCACTTGCCAGGCAAGTGCTTATGCTGCTGAGTTAAATCCCTGGCCCTGACTCGTGCAGCCACGACCCCCTGGAGTACACAAAATCAAGCCACTGTGACTAGCCAGTTGTGCTAGAGACAGAGGTAGGCGAGCCCAATGGAGAACGGAGCCAGTGAGGAACTCCACAGTGAGTGCTGGGAATAAGATCCCCCCCTCCCCTGGGAGAAGAGGGCGACCAACTGGACAACATGTTGGAATCGGGCAGGAGGAGCCTGAACTAGGAACCACAGTGACTTCAGTTGGTTGTTCCCTTTCTATAGCAGGTTGGTGGGATCTGCTTGGCCTGGGTCACGCCCTTTGCTGGGACCCAATAAGCCGTCCCAAACTGATTCCCGCCATGTAGCACACACTATCCCAGTGAAGAACCTCCGAAGGTTGACTGGCCCAGTGGGGAGGGGCCAGTATATGCAGCCCCTGCCTACACCTCAATGACCAAAAGCAAACTGGAGAAGGCAGAAATCCCTTGCCAGTGTGCTTCAGAAAAACCATAACCAACAAGGAAAGGGACTGGGACCTCCACTATACACCTGTATGGAAGAAACCAAAAACATGACAAGAGAAAGAAACAAAAAAAAGTCCCCATCCCAAAACCCTGAGAACATCGATTCAGGAGAGGGAAATACAAAAGAGACTGAGAGCAGCAAACATGCAACATCAGACATGGCTTAAATAGACATCAAGAGATATCTTCGGGACCTTGTAGATGAGCTCAAAACTGAAATATTAAATCAGATAAAGCAAGATATAAGTGGATTAATAAGAGAGGTGCTGAGCACCTCTCATGAAGACACGGACAGAAGAAGGGAGGAACACAAAAAAAGGAGAGAAACATGCGATAAAGAATACAAAGAAAATCTAGAATACATGAAGCAAACTCAAAGAGATTACCAGGAAATTTAAAACTCCATTAAAAGCTGGCAAAACTGCCTAAAAGAAACTAAAGATAGACTATCAAAACTTGAAGACAAGTTTGCAATGTGTGATCATGAAAGGAAAGATCTCTTAAAAATAACAAGGAACCAGGCAGTAACAATACAAAGGCTAGAAGATGACAAAAGAATCTATAATTTAAGAATAAGAAACATGAGTGAAGAAGCAGGAATACAAACAGGTGAATTACAAAGGCTATTCACAGAAATAATTAAGGAAAACTTCCCAAGCATGAGAAAAGAAAATGATACTTGAATATATGAGGCATACAGAACTCCAGCCACCTACAACTAAAACAGAGCTACACCCAGACATATAATAATCAAGATACCAGAAATTCAATATAAAAACAGAATATTAAAAGCCATCAGAGAAAAGAAACAGATTGCCTATAAAGGAAAGCCCATCAAGATCACGACAGACTTCTCAACACACACCATCAGATCAAGAAGAGCTTGGAGTGAAATATTCTAAGCCCTGAAAGAAAATAACCTCCAGCCCAGATTGATGTACCCTGCAAAACTGTCACTAGAAATTAATGGAGAAACAAGATGCTTCCATGACAAAGAGGAACTGGGGAAATTTGTGACCACCAATCCAACCTACAGAGAACACTGAAGGACATTCTAGAGAGAGAAAAAAAAAATACCAGGATTTCAGGAATAGTGGCAGAAAGACCTCAATGAATGGGTCAGGGAATAGAATGAAGGAGAAAAGTAGACACACAATGGCAGAAAAATAGCACAGCAGAAATGAGGCAGAGAAAGTTGGCTATAATCTCTAACATAGATGGCCTTGATACACTAAAAAAAATATAGGCAGAGTAGATCAGGAGGCAGGGTCCATCACGGTGCTCTGTATAGGAACTATAATCAAGTTGAGAGAGGGTTTATGGACTGAAAATCAAATACAAGAAAACAATGCTCTATGTGACATGGAGCCAGAGAGAAATAAGGGCAACTCGACCACCACCTGCAGATAGGATGGAAAGACAGGATACTTATGTGCAGTAGAGAACTACTCAGCAGAACGAAGGAAAACCTAGAGGCTTTTGTAGGTAAAGGAATACAACTTGCAATCAAGTCCAGGAGTGAGAAGGTTTGGAACCACTTAGGTAAATAGCAGGTTACCCCCCCAATCTAAAAACTGAAGGAGTTGGTGGGACCCAAAATGTGCAGCACCCTGTGGGAGTGAAAGGGGAGGAATAGTCTAAAAGAAGAAGGCAGAGGATATTGTTAATAGTGTACCAGGATTTAAAACCCACATTACTCACACCGCTCTGCTTAGATGGATTATATTCTGTTCCAGTTTGTCTACTTGTACTAGATTTGAGGGCACGGATAGTTATCCTGAAAATAGCAGGATATAGTATGGTAATCATCCTTAATTTCCTATTAACTTAATCTGAAGCTCTATATAACTTACACTGTTTTACCATGACTGATCTTAATTGAATCTGGTTTGTTAGATTGCTGTTTTGTATAGACAGATTTTATTCAAAGCTGTTATGATTGATAGTATCAAGTCTGAGAGTATAGGCAACTGCACTGAAGATGACAAGATTCACTAGGATACCCACTTTGGTTTGATTATTACTTGCCTTTGAAATTTTACATTGTCTACAATGTTTTGTTTTTACTAATATTGTTATGTACTGCTATATTCAATTATACTGCTATATCCAAATATGCCTGATGATATAGACAATTCTATTGAAGATAACAAGAGACAACACAGTAACCACTGTAGATCACCTTGTACTGTGGTTTTATATGACTTTTTGGTTTCATGTTTTTTATAGAAATTTGTTTTATTTTTTTCTTGCTATGTTTTGTTTTTCCCTCTAATACAGAAAGGATAGAAATGCATGTAGAGACTCATGCATGCATAGCTGTTTACAGTCTCACTGTTTGAATGTCTACTTTGTATGCTTTAATTTTGTAACTTGAGCAACTATTGATAAGAGAACAATATGTAATTTATCAACTAGTGATTTCTTTTTTTTTTTTTTGGTACTGGGGATTGAACTCATGACCTCACACTTGCAAGGCAGGTGCTTATGCCACTGAGCTAAATCCTTGGCACAACTAGTGATTTCTTACTGTTCATCTTTTTTTAAAAATTCTGTATTATTCTAAAAAAAAATCCCTGGCCCATATGCAATATATTAACTAGTGATAATTTCCTATTCCTTTTTTTGAAATTCTGCTTTCTTTTTACCATTTGTTTGTTTGTTTTTACCATTTGCTTGTTTTTAAAATAAAAAAGAAAGAAAGATGCCTGGATGCAGGGAGATCCAGCCACAGTACTCTGGCTCCCATGTGGGTGGCTAGGTTTTATCCTGGTTCACAGCTCTGGACCTGGCAGATTTGGACCAGAGGCAGGAAGAAGCAGGGGCTATGTCTCACGCCAGTGCTGGGTGTGAGCTGGGCCAACCGTAGCAGGGGGCAGCGGGAGTCAAACAACTTCTGTGAGGCTAAAAATGGAGCCGAGACAGCAACTAGACTAAGCAAACTCTGAGTAGCTCCTCACTGAAGCTGGGGTTCCCTCCTTCCCGCAAACCTGGAGACTGCTTCCTGCTAGATTTGGGTAGGGACAGAGTGACAGGTCCAGGCTCAGGGCACCCGTACACAGCTGTGGGCTGGGAAGAGGGAAGAGACAGGAGAGCTTCCCAACCAACCAGGAGTCAGCAAGGAGCTGGCTGAGCAGTGGGTCACCATGGACAGGGGCATCAGGGACTTTGTGGGAACACTGAGATGCCAGTCACTCTATATATGTCACTTATTATGCTGTCTTAGCCACTTCCTGTCTCTGGGAAATACCCAAACCACAGAATGCAACATCCACAACTTAAAAGAGAGGTTTATTTTGGCTCACAGTTTCAGTCCCTGGTTGGCTCTGAGGCAGGAACAAGATGACAGGAGGGCTTGGCAGAGGTAAGTGTGCTCACCCCATGGCCATGAGGAAGCAGAGAGAGAAAGGAGAAGCTAGGGATGAGAATCCACCCTTCCAGGTCACAGCCCCTTGATCACCTCCAACCAGGCCCCGCCTCCTAACCCCACATTCAGCTGCCGAGCTCACAGGGAGCATCGTGTTTCCCTGACCCAATCATCCCCCACACACTTGAGGATTTGGGGGACATTTTAGATCTAAACCCTAACATGTGGCTCAGGTTGTGCCCCCTAACCCCAACCCTCAATCCTTATGTTGAAGTCCTAATCCCCAGTGTCCTAAATGTGACCTTATTTGGAAATATGACACTGTGGTTGTCATCAGGTAAGATGAGGATGCTAAGGCACATCCTGAATCAATAGGACAAGTGTCCTTATAACAAGGGAAATTTGTTATAAGCAGATTTGTTATAAGCAGATTTTGTCTGCAGAGATAGATGGACAGACAAACACACACACATGCGTTCACACACACACGCATGCACGTGAGAGAAGATAAAGGCAGACAGTGGATACTTTTCCTTTAATTCCGATGAGTGAAGAAACCCCCAGAAGCCAGGGGAGGGGTCTGAGATGGTTTCCCTTGTTCTCCCCAGAGGGGCAAAACTGCCAACACCCTGAGCTCAAACTTCTGGCTTCCAGAACTCTGAGACAGTGAATTTCTGCTCCTCCTATCACCAGCGTGTGAGCCTCTGGTTATGGTCATGCAGGGAATAAATGCAGCATTTCATTTGATGTGCAGAAGTGTCCTGTAATGACAGTAGCCCCATGCCCATTCTATAGACAAGGGACACAAGGGTCAAGATGTGACACTGCCCGGAGATGCTCACAGGCATGATTTGAACCCACATCCATCTCATGTCCACAACAGCCACATGCCACCCCTGCTTCCTGCAGGGGACGTCCCTTCAGCCTTTGGGTGAGCATCCACATTGGGAAAGGACAGGTCTCTCACTTGGACAGCACTCTTGCCTGGAATTAATTCTCCTTCAGGTTCTGCCTGGAGGAAGGGGACAGCTGGCCCTCCAGGAAGACTGCAGGTATCATTTCTCCAGAACACAGCTCCTGGATAAGCCAGCTCCCTTGTCCTCTGATCCTTCCCCAGCTGACTCTCACCAGATGGAAGTCCCCATGGCCCAGGTGTCCTCCTGATGGAGCTGGACTCCTTCCTCAGGACCCTTTGGGTGACAGAAGTGCTCAGCAGCGTGGACACGTGGGTGGAAGCCCCCAGAGGTGTGGGAGATCCCCCTGCTCCTGTTGTGGGTGAGCACAGCTCCACAGCATGGCCTGGGAGTTGGGCCAACATCCGAAGCACATAGCCAGCTGTGCCCAGCCCGCAGAGATTCGGGACGCTGTGAAGCGCTGGTTCTGATTTAGCTCCACAAAAATATTCCTGTCGATGGCAAATTCCTTTGCACTTTTAGCTTTGTGCAAAAATTTCAAAAATAAAACATCTTGGCTACACAAAATTAGTTGTTACAGAGGTGTACAAAATAAAATTTAAAAGTAGACCCTTCCTTGCAATTTAAAAAAATTAGAAGAAATTGAATCACATCTTATAGTATTGGAAAAAATTTTTAAACTTAATACGCTATCTTGTCTTCTCTGTCAGGTAAAAGCATTACATTTAGTCTTTTTACTTTCTCTGTGTTTTCCAATTTTATTTTGTTCCCCATTTTGATGGTTTTGGAAACAATGCCATTTCCTGCTGACGGTACTCAGATTGTCTCAGTTTATGTCCCTTGCAAATCATCCTCAACAATTAACATCTTTGTTCTTTTGTACAAGCATTTGCATAGGATAAATGCTAAGAACCAGCACTCTGGGGTCCTGGGAGGAGGCCCTCAATTTCCAGGCCCATGGTGTTTTCTGCGTTGTCTGGTGTTCCGGAAGACGATCTATTTCCGGTCCTGTCGCACCTTGAGAATTAGCTGCCATTTCCGTGTCCCGCAGAGCAGAGATGGCATCTGTTAAATCTCACCCCTATCAAATGCTGCCAGCCTTCCTGCTCCACGGCCATGCCCCGCTCAGCACTGGGCCTTTCCTCTTTCTCTATTGGGCGGGTTTAAATTTTATTGTTCATTTAGTCTTCTGCTCTCAAAATAATATTTCTGGATTCCTGCTTTGCTTTCAAAAGGCTGCTTTTACTGGATGGTAGAAAGCTCTGGCCAGTCAACATTTTCGCTTGCAAGTAGTGGAGCCCCGCTTTACTCAACCGTTGTGGTGAAGAGAAGCAGCATTTGGAAGCAATGCTTGGGAAAAAAGTCAGGTAACAGGGAGCCCAGCAGCAGGGACATGGCCAGGTCGTGCCCTGGGGACATTCTGGCCTGCTGCTACCGTGTCACAGCCTCTATTGACAAGAGCCAGTTCTACGATTCTCCTGTCTCTGACTCCACTGTCTGGATGCTAGATGTTGTGACCCGTTGTCACTGCAGCCACCATGTCCTCTACCACAGTCACACGCCACCATTGCACCTCCACTGCCAACACCTCCCACCCCTGTCAGCTCACCACTGTGCTCTGTCACCCCACCATCTCCATCACCACCCCCTCCGTCGATGCTAAAGTGAGTTCTAAACTGTCCTGACTTAGGCGGTGGTGAGTTCAGACTCAGAGTTCTCCTGGGCTTCTCTGATTGTTCATGCACAAGCTTTAGCTGTCTAGAGTCAAGGAGAGCAAGCTGGCATTTGAATCAATTGGGGGAGGAGTGGGTCTTCCCATCCAGGAACAGGACATGCATAAAAATCTCCCTTTGTGCTTATCAAATCCTGCCCAGTTTTGGAAATCTACTTCCAACTATAGGATTCAAGCAATTATTATTATTATACATATTTTTTTGAGATGTGTATCTTAATCACTGAGCCATATCCCCAAATTCCTCACCTTTTAATAATTCGAGACAAGGTCTCACATTTGAGACAAGTTATTAGGTCTGACCTTAAACTTGCAGTCATGCTGCCTCAGCCTCCTGAGCTACTAGAATTACCGGCATGTACCACAGTACCCAACTCTGCATGCATCACTTTAATCAGAAGGCCCATCTTGTCTCTCTGCCCCATGACCTGCGGGTTTCCTTGACTTCATCTTTTGGTTCATTTACTGATGGTTGTTTTGGTGCCGGGGAACGGAAATTCACATGCTTAGTATCCAAGAAGATGCTTTCTTCCCTAAATACTCTCCTGAGTCTGAGTCCCCGGGTCCTCAGTCCTTCCTGGTCTTGGGTTTCATGTGTTCCCCGGCTTCAGCTGCCCTGCGTGGTCCAGCTTGAAAGCTGGGTTGGTTCTCCTGGAGATTGCCATAGCGGGTCCAAGCCTGCTGTCTGTCCTGGGATCTTCTCTCTCCTCTGGTGTCGCTGGCTGCTGGGGCTCTGGGCACTTGCAAGCAAAGCCAGTCCTGGGGCTGAAGGTGCTGCTGCCCTGGGAGGAGTCGATATGGGAGAGCAGAGGTTCCCATTCCTGTGCCCAGCTCCCCGCCACCACTCTGGCTGACCTGGGGTGTGCCTGGCTGCAGGGAGAAGACCCCTCTTCCTGTACTCTTTTGTGGAGAGCAGCTGACAAGCAGCTTCCTCTGTGTCCCCCGCTGTCTGCTGGTGATTTTCCATTGCATTCTCCAGCATGTGCCAGCAATAACATTTCACACACGTCTGGCACCTTTTGTCTCTGAGTTCCAAGCACTTTACAAGCCAACAGCTACTGTGATCTCCTCTGGATTCCGATGGAAAGGCAGAGCACCACAGTGTCGAAGTGCCACAGCTGGGGGTAAAGAGGAGGTACACAGACACCAGGTCATCCCAGGTCTGGCAGGATCAGAGAGAGCACCAGGACCTGGAGGAGGGGGCAGTCCAGGCCAGGGGTCTTTGCAGGACCCCAGACCCTTGGATGACAGCAGGGAGGTGACAGCACTGGTGACTGCCAGTGGCTTTGGAAGGGGATGGAACTCAAACCACTGCAGCCAGGAAAGTTGGGTGGGTGGCTCATGGTCTGTCCCGGGGGGGGGGGGGGAGATTCTTTAAGTGACATCCACTCACCTTGGGGAACAGGAAGCAGCTCAGTTGCTCCTGGCACTGACATTTGGCCAAAGGGGACTCAGCACCCAGGCCCGGTGGGCCCCCAAGGAAGTTGCTCCAGCCACTGTCAGGGATGTCCTGCACAGCAGGGGACTGGGGTGACGACACATTAGGCCTCTTCCAGCCCAGCATCTATATCAGGGAGGAGCTTCCAGAGGCCATGCAGTGGACATCCTGGAACTTGGGAGTGAGCATGGAGTGCTGGATCCACAAAGCTCCTTGGCTGTCACCTGCCCACTCTTCCACTTGGCACCTTGATTTGGTCTGTACTGCCCTTTCCTGCAGGACACTCTGCCCACTGGCAGTTCACTGCCCAGCTAGGAGCAACACTTGTGACCGTGAGCCTCTTAGCAACTTGTGGTGGTGGGGCTGGGCATCAGCCATGTGTACAAGTGTGCATGTGTGAGTGTGCGGGGCAACATTTGCTCAGCAGATGCAATGCCGGGTGTGGGGCTCTGTGTCCCAGCTCACTCAAACCATTCCAGACTCCATGCCGTAGGTACGAGGCTGATAGAAATGTATGACGAATATTTAAATTAAAAATGCGTCACAGTAAAGGGCGCATTGCTGTGAATTGCCCTCAGCAGATTTCCCCTTGTTTGAGCACACTTATCCCAGCATTTTTGCCACTTTGTGAAGCATTTCTGGAAATCTTCTTTTGTCAGTGTCTTTGCCAGTTGTGATTTGAAAAAAAATACAGTGAACGTTGCTGCCAAGTGCCATCCAGCAGAAAGGCAGGCTCATGAAAACATTCTGATGTGTCCCCATCCCATTGTTCACCAGGTGTTGGCACTGCACACTTCCCCAAAGTCAAGATGACCACGAAAGGTAAACGTTTTGAACTGATTCAGGGCTTCAAGTCAGCCACAGTAGTGCAAGTGAAGACACTCACAAAAGAGCAATTCCAGAACTGCTTCAGAAAGCGGCCAGAACAATAGGATCAGTGTCCTCAAAGCGAGGGGGAGACCTCTGAGGGGGGTTAATGATGTTTTGTTCTTTATGATAAAACTTTTTTAAAAATTTAAACATTCATTGTAATTTTTGACCACGTGTCATATGATTCTGTTTTACAGATGAGGGGTAAGAGGTTAAATAAGCAGTCCAGGGTCTTAGCACTAGTGAGGCTGGAATCTGAATCCAGTTCCTTTCCACCCCAGTGTTCCTTCTCCTCGAAAACCTGGTCTGTCTTGAAGTGAAGCCCCAGGAACGAGTTTGAACAGAGATGGTTTGACTGGCCCGGGTATTTCTGGCTATCCAAGGCCTCCCAGTGCCCCAGTGCACTTTCCCAAGGCTGGCTGCTTCCGAGCGCAGGGAGGGAAGTGTCTTTGGGTCTGGCCCCCATCCTTCAGAGATACTTCAGCAAGCTCTGGGCCAGGGCCCAGGCACAGCAGGGCAGCTCTTGTCCAGCATTGAGGTTTGTGATCTGCCATTCACACTGGCTCTGCTCAGATGCTTCTAATTCTACCGCGACCACCCAGGCAGCCCCACGGGGCCTGGAAGCTGGCCTGGGCTGCTCAGCCCTCCTGGTCTCGCTGTTGTCAGCCACCCGCAGCAGCCGGCCCTGCCGTCCAGCCAAGCGGACACTGGAGCCCAGAAACAGCAGGGTCTGAGGGTCCCCCACAAACCACAAAGGGGAGTCACAAATCAAAGAGGCCAGAGAGAACAAAGCTGTCGCATCTGTCCATCATAGCACCGGATCTCAAAATATTGCCAGCCAGAGCCCTGCTAGGGAAGGGTCCCTGCTGGTCGGAGCCACTGGCCACAGTGTCCCTGGCTGTGTGGGGCCCACTCTGCAGGAAGCCGGGCGGCCGTGCTAGTCCTGGCCTGTGAGGTAGGCATGTCTGTGGGGTGCTGTATCCCCACATTTCACGACATGGTAGGAAAGAGCCTCTGTGGGTGCCCCATAGGAGCAAGAGTTGAGGAGGAAGGGAAGGGACCGGGAAATGGCTGTGGCCACAGCCCGGCTCCCTCCATCTCACTGAACCTGCTCAGAGTGGCGTGGGGCTGGTGGCCAGGTGGCTCGGCGCAGCCTTCGAGGTCCCTCTTGAACCCTTGCTGTGGTCCAGGGTGCTGGCCGCCTCTGCGCAGCTGAGGACTCAGGATCTATGCGAGGAGCTCCTCCCTCGTGAGCTGATCCCCAAGTTCTGATCCCTGTGGCCTGACCCACCATGCACGGGGCCTGGCTGCCCTCCACCCTTAGGGTGAGCGCTGTCCTGACGCTGCTCCTCTCCCGCTTCCCGCCCTCCTGAGACCGCGCCCTCCCCCAGCCCACCTTTTTCTCCTGGCTGTGAGTGAGGCCACAACATGTGTATCAATAAATACGCGGTGGCCAGGACGACAAAGCCCTGACTTCTGAGCTTGGCTTTGTCTCAGGTTCCTTTCTCCTTTCTGATCTCATGGGCTTGTTTTTTTTTTTTTTTTTTGTACTCGGGATTGAACTCATGACCTCGTGTTTGCCAGGCAGGTGCTGTGCCACTGAGCTATATCCCATGCCCCTTTGCAACTGTGAACACCAGCTCAGAGACACCAATTGCATCAATGCCGGGGACACAGCAGGAAGGCAGGAGGCCAGGGGTCTCCACTGGCTCCAGGGCCCCAGCCTCGAGAAGAGGTGGAAACCATCTTGCCCTCTTAGTGCTTGGCTGCTGCCCTGGGTAGGGACATTCATATTGGTCAAGGTCACCAAACACTTTCTCCCTGTTATCTTATTTAGTGACTGTGCTCAGTAAATACCTTTGAGGCATCTGGCATTTTCCCTGTTTGCATAGGCAGGAGGCATTTGTGGTCTTCCCACTTGGAGGGTGCTGGGTGCTGGTGATAACTGGGACTCTGTGAAGGACTTTAAAAGTTTTCATTTCTCCTTTGCAGTGATTATGCATCATCCCCTCTCCTCCCAGCCCCTCAGAGCCTCCAGTCTGCTCTGACTCCCCAGATACCCGTTCTGGACATCTCATAGACAAGGGGCCATGCAGCGTTAACGCGTTTCTTTTGTCTGGGAGTGAACTTCATTCCTCTCTGTGGTTGAGCAGCCTTTGTTCATTGGTGTATCTTTTGTTGGGTATTTGGATTGTTTCCACCTCTGGGCTATGATGAATAATTTCTGCTATCCATGCTCACTCATTGGTGAGATTTCGTGGTGACAGACGTTTCAGTCTTTCTTAGGTTTATCCCCACGAGGGGAACTGCTGAATCACATGGTGACTCCATGTTTAATTCTTTGAGGAGCTGCCAAACAGTGCTCAAAACAGCTGTACCACTCTGCCTCCCCACGAGCCATGTGCAAAAGTTCTCGCCTCGATGCTTGTTATTGTTGGGGTTCACGATGCTGGCCCTATGGTGAAAGCAAAGTTATTTATCAGCGTGGTCTTCATTTGTGCTTCCCTAGCGACCAACAATGTCAAGTATCATTTTATGAGCTTATTGGGCACCTGTAGATCTTCCTTGGATGAGTGTCTATTCAGATACCTCGTCCACTTTAAACTCGGGTTGCCTTTTTGTTATTGGGGTATAAGAATGCTTTATAAATTCTGGCTATGAAAAACTATGAGATACATGATTTGAAAGCAATTTCTCCTGTTCCATATGTTGCCATTTACCATTTGTTAATGTCCTTTGATGGACAAAATTTTAGATTTTGATGATCAGTTTATCTAATTTTTCTCTTGTTGTCCAATACACCTAGTAACATACATAAAAATCTTTTGTTAAAAACTAAGATAATGAAGATTTCCCCCATGTTTTATTCTAATAATTTATGAGTTATAATTAAACTTTTGATTGATTTTAAGTTAATTTTGGTACATGGTTTGAGGTTGGAGTACAAATTAATTCTTTGGCATAGAGCTATCAAGTTGTAATACGGAGATGGATGTGTTTAGATGAAAAAGAATGAATCAGTAAGTTTATTTCTCTACCAGGTGTATGATATATTCAATTTACAAACTTAATTTGTTTTATAATCTTGGGAAAGGTGGCAGTAATTATGTTTGTGTAGGGAAGGTGACTGTGGTCATGTTTGCCACTTGCTGAGTAGTTTGTGCATGGAAGCAAAATGAGACCGAAAGCTTTTATTTGCCAATCAAATTGTTTGCAAACAGAAGCGTTGATGAAGAGCCCCATTGCTGCACTCTGCTAGTTGCGTAGACAATGGAGACCACATAGAAAATATGTAAGTTCAGAGGTCTGTAGATATTAAGTGAATTAACCTAGGTAACACTCACAGTAGAGAGTTGAGTGGGACTTAAGGCCAATTCAGGAAACATAAATTACCAGAATCCACAGAGAAAGAGAAGTACAGGCATTCCTCTCCTCCTGGAGCACCGCTTGGCTGGCCTGCATTTCCTTTATTTCTCTCTGGAGCCAAGGCTGCTCCCAAGCCTTGCATCTGAGCCTGCATTTGCCAAGAGCTCGCTTGGCAGCTCGCTATGGGGCTGGGTCATTGGGGTGGGCGATGCCAGTACCTGAGAAAGCATGGCGGCCACCTTAGCACAACTCTGAGACCACAGGACTTGGCCCTGGCCGTGGAAACCAGCCCTGGGTCTCTCCCTGGTGTGCGGTACGGGTCTCAGATGTTGACACCCGCCCTGTGTCCAGCTGCTCATCCGCACACAGTGTGCTGTGCTGATAATGAGAACAAGCCGGGAGGAGCGGGGTGATGTGTGGGTGCCCTCCCAGGTAGTGGCAGGCGCTCCATCCTGCTCTCTGGTTCCTTGCCTGATTTCTTCTGAAGAGCAGAACTGAACCTCTGCTACCCCCCTAAGCTGGCATCCAGATCTACATGTCCCACTTTCTTCATAACTTCCTTCCCTAGAGCTGCCCTCCAGCCCTCTGGAAGTCCAGCTCTGGCCCTCCCACCTGCGGCTCCCTCCTGTCTTCCTCTGTTCCTTTCCTGTTCAGCACTGCAGCCTCCTTCCCGCTGATTCTCCTGGGGTTTCATTTCCTCCATCCACCCACTGCAGACTGACCCATGCACTTGCTTCTCCTTGGGGCTGTGTGGGCTGCCAAGTGCTGCTGTAACGTGCATGCCCTTCAGCCACCTGGAAACTCAACCTTCTCATTCACACTGAGCCAGCCCCTCCCTTCCCACCCTGTGGCCATGCAGGGAGCCCTGGATGCTCTGTTCCTTGACTATCCATTGTCATCTGCTCCATGTTTGCACCTATGTCCTTCCCATCTATCTTCTGGACTTCACTTTTTTTTTTCCCTCATGCCATCCCTTTTGTGTAACCTTCCCTTATGGCAATTGCCAGCCTTGCTCCCTCTTCTCTTGTTGCAGATGCTCTAGGGGTGGCAATTGGCTTTACAAAGATCCCAATTACCTAACCCTCACTCCTGCAATAGCCACCTCACCTCTACTCACTGGCTTCCCAGGAGCCACTGCAGCACAGTGGGCTGGCATCCTGGGACTGAGTCCACTCCAAAGGCTGCCTTCCCATCCTCACTCATTGTGGTTCCCTGCAGCATAGGGGTTGGGGTGTTATAGGCAGCAGCTTCCTCAATTTCATGGCCACTATATTTATCAGTTCTATCATCCCTGTGACAGCCACAGTTTAAGGGAGGAGAAATTCAACTTGGCTCATGGTTTCGGGGGGTTCAGTCCATGGTTGGGAGCACCATGGTGGAAAGGTTGGTGGAGCAAAACTGCTCGACCCATGGCAGTGAGGAAGCAGAACATGGAAGGGGCAGGGATGGCACACATCACCCAAGCTCACACCTCAGGGGCCCACCCAGATGCACCCAGGACTGTGCCTGCCAACCAAGTGGACAACTTCCAAGCCAAATTGAGTTGACCCAATGAAGCTTAAGCACCATAGCAACTCAGCTTCTCCCCATGTCCCATCCTGATCCTCCTGCTTCCTTTGAAGCCTCCTTTTCTTCTCTGGCTGGTTAGATGTTCATCTCCATTGGTTCTGCTCTAGCCCATGCCCCTCTCCTCACTGCTTCCATCTCTCAACCACCTCATCCACTCCAATTTGTGGTGGTCAGGCTGGGAGCATATAGTGGCTCCATCAGGACCTCTGGGGGTCTGAGAAAAGGACCTTCTGGACATCAAAATCTGGAGATGCCTTCTGCCCTTGAGACCTCTGGTCTTCTGAGTAGCAGCATAGGTGTTGCCTGGGAGCATGATGGATACACAGGCTAAGCCTGTGCAGGTCCTGGAGCTACTGTGCAGGTTGACGGGCCCCACCAGAGATGTGTGCATGGCAGAGAGTCAGGAAGCTTTCTTTCTTCAAATGCTTTTGCCCCAATGTAGATACAGGTTCCTGAAGGGACCCGAATAACTGGGGCCCTCTATTTTTCCTCCTGGAATGGAAGCTTATGCTCAGCAAGGGACAGAGGTTCTCGTGGAAACTAAGTCTTTTCCCAGTGTGGTGGGCCACAGGGGGAGTGGAATGAAAGGGACAGGAGCAGTTGCCCAGCACTGGGCCCTGCTGGGCCAGAGAAAGAGCCCAGGGCTGAGGTGTGTCCACCCATCATGGGGCCAGCCCCCGGGGAAGGAGAGGGGGAGGACTCTGTATACTCTCAGGCCCCTGCTTCTTGGAGCAACTGAGGTGTAGCCATCCAGGGTACTGGTGGGGCCCAGCTGGGTCCATGTTCCCTGCTCCTCCCTGTGCCCTCGGCCAGTGCTCACCCCCTTCACCCACTGAACCCGGCCCTGTAGAGCCCACGCACATGGGCGCATTAAGGCTCCATGTGACCCCAATCAAGCCTGGATTTTCAGTGGGTTCCTGGAGCCAAAACCAACAGGTCTTCCTGCTACGTGTGAACAGAGTGGTTTGGGCTGGGTTGGTGCCACCCCTGTCATCAGCCTGCCTTGGTCAGACTGGGAGACATGGCCAGGCTGTTTGCGAGAAATGAGAGCTCCACTCTGGGGCCAGTGCATGTCCTGGTCCCTCGCTCTGGACACAAGGGGTGGGGATAGAGAGGAAGGAGCCTTTGGCAGCACCGGGCTCTACTGATCTCAGGCAGAAGAGAAAGGACAAATCGGGATGCTCTAGCAGCTTCCCAGGGACCTGGGCTCTGGGCTCCAGGTCCATCCTGTACTTGCGTGGTGCCTGTGGATGTGTGTGCAGACATATGTGCATGTGCTGTGTGTCTTTTTGTACGTGGGTATGTGCACACAGGTGTACATGTATGTACACATGTGTATACTTATGCATGTGTACATGGTGTGAGTGGCAAGTGTGCTTGTGAACACATGTTCACGCACATCTGATTTCATGTGTGCATGCACGTAGCCTGTGCTTATGTATACACAGGCGTGTGTGTGTGTGTGTGCATGTGGGCAGGAGGAGCCGGGCACCTACTGCAGTCTTCAGGGTGGGCTTGGGAGAGGACCCGAAGACAGGTGCTGCCCTCCCCGGCACAGCAGAGTGAGAGCCCGATGCAGTTCTGGCGCCTGAGTCTGTTCAGCCAGGGTCAGCCCCACATGAATGTGGGTCCCTGCTGGGGGGTTAAGAGAGGCCGGGGAGAGCTGTGGCCCCCTAAACCCTCTGTTTGAGACTCTGCCTCTGAGACTGCAGGGCTTTGTTTTCTGGGGGCAAAGTCTCCGGGGCTGTGGCTTTGTGCTTTTGCTTCCCTCTCTCGAGGCTTGTAAGGCCAGGCCGGTGCTGCGGCTGTGGTCACCATGCAGTGGCTGCTCTGGCCTCTGCGCCTGAGGCCAGCTCACCTCTGCCCCTGGTGCTCGGCCTCATAAGTCCCTCTGTGATGATGGGCCTGATCGTGATCCAGGCGGCTTCCAACTTGGAGCGATGTGTTCTAGAAACTTCTTCTCAATGATCCCACCGAGTGCTCATGACTTAGTCCTCATGAGGTTGGTGCTACCATTATCTCCACTTTATGAGAACACAAAGCAGCTAAGGGACATCCTTGGCGACCACACAGCCCAGGGCAGTGGAAAATAGCCCCAGTTACTCCCAAGGGTCCTTCGTGCCCCTGCCCCATCTGGCCTGCTTTACCCTGGAGGATTCTCACAGTGTGCCAGGAGCCTGGAGGGGCGGAAAGTCACCTCAGTCTGGGTCATCTGTTTCCAATGGAGGGTCCACCCAGGCTAGCCTGTAGACAGCATAATTCCTCGTGTGCTCAGAGGGCACTGACGGCCACCCTCTGCCGTGCCAGCACATTCATCCCTAAGTGCCATCCACAAGGCCCCTCCTGCAGGACATGGACACCTGTCCAGGATGGAGGGCTTCTGCCCTGCACACCTGAGCTGTGCTCATACCCCAGTGGCCTGGAGTCTCCCTGCACTTGCTTCACTTTGGGATCAGAAGTTCCGTGGTTACCAAAGGTCACTCAAGACTGAGAAGGACAGGTGGCCAGGACTGGGACTCGGTGCATGAAGGACTGTGTCCAGCCTTTGCTTCTGAGTCTCAGCAGTGAGACTCAGCCCCGGGCTGAGTATCCAATACCAATGACTGTTGCTACCTGGAGAGAAAGTGGCAAGTGAGGCTGTCACCCAAGAAGCCAAAGGGTACACAGGGCACATTCACACTTGTCCTGGGCACATCCACAAACCCTTGTGACTTTGGGGAAGACCCAGAAGTCACACAGCACCAGAGCCTGTGATTAAAGCAGGGGAGAACGCACAGTAACGTTTTTATGGGCCCCCTGTCTGCTGGACGGCACCCGGCAGCTCCACTGAGCGAGTGTATTTCTGATCACGCCGTGCGTAGCGGGAGAGAGGACTCCAGAACTGCCCCAGAAAGTGGCAAGGACGATGCGGTAAGCGTGTCCTCCGAGAGGCGGAGGCTCATAAGTGGTTTGATGTAAACACACCGCATATTTTGTTCAGCCTTAGACATCATTGTATAATTATATACCTTACACATAAACATGGCCTGAAAGTAATTTTATAATATTTTCACAGTTTTGTGCATGAAACAAGTTCCATGGTGTGGAACTTTCTACATGTGGCTTAATATTTGGGCTCTGCTAATTTCAGATTTTAGAGCATTTTGGATTCCAACATTTCAGATCAGGGTGCTCACTAGTGCTGTAATGTGAAGCCAAAAAAGAAGAGGGGACCGGAACTCGTGTGCAGAAAGAGAAGATTCATCCAACAGCAGGGGCTTCCTAATTCCTGGCCAGGGGCCTCCGGGATGATGCCTCTGCCCTCATCTGTCCCCTGCCTGTGGCCACCATCAGGACAGCTTTCTGTGGGTCCTGAGAGACACGGTCCTGCTTCTGATGACACCCAGCTGGCGTGCCATCTGGGTCTCCAGGGAGCCACAGCCAGCTGAGAGGCTGACCCTGGCCCCACTCTCCTGGGTGACTGAGTAAACTCACCCAGAGCACCAGGGCTGGGTGGGCAGAGGTCGGGGGCTATGGGGCATCCTGAGAAGGGGACAGCTGCTCTGGGAAGAAGGGCACGTGGTCCCTCTGCTCCATTATGAGCGACAAGGGCCATGGCTCTGTATAAGATGGTACAGTCCAGTCCCTGAGGCTATGGGCCAGAGTTTTGCCTGCCTAGGCTGTGTGGCCTGGGGAGGAAGGCCTGGCTGAAAAACCAGGAGACCCAGACTGTCCTTGCCTACAGATCCCATGTGCAGTGACAGTGGATGGCATTTGTTGTACCCAGTTACAACAGAAAACAGCTCAGCTATGAAACACGCATTTTGCCATCACACCTTGGCCTTTGGGGTGAGGCAAGTCCCTAGCTGAAATCCATCTCTGATGTTCCGGCTGGGCTGACAGTGGCCCCTGAATGAAGTCCAGGGTCCCTACCTACCTGGGGATTGGGGTACTTTGCACCGGGACTGTGTGTAGTGTCATTGCATGGTGGGGATGAGCTCTCCAATGAGCTGCTGAGCCCTCATGCACGGTCGTGGGAAACCATGGGGTTTATTGTGGCTGCCGTGCCAGGCATTGTACAAGGCTCATCTCTGCCTTGGGTGCTGGCGGCAGTGATGTTACTCCCTTTGCTCTGATGAGGAAAGCTATGCCGAGAAGGCAATAGACAAGATTCACTCAACATCTCACTGTAGGTCAGAGTGTGAGGCTCACAGTCCTGAGGTTTTTAGCTCTCACGTCCGGACTCAGACTTTGCTGCCTTTGGGTTATGCCCGGGGGTTGCGACCTGGCTGGATGCTCAGGATTCTGGGGGGACAGGGATTGGGTTTCTCCAGCTCAAGTCTGGAGCCGGCTCACACACAGTTCCCACCCAGGCAAGTGCGAGCACCCCAGGGAGAGGAAGAGGTAGCGTCCTCACCTGCACCCTGTCTCCTACCAGGGATCCATACCATGACATTACAATGCCACAGAGCTAACAGAACAGGTGTAGGAAATGTACACAGAACAACAGCAGCATGACCAGAGCCACCACACGCACACAGCCACTGTGGAGACCAGCGCGGACCACAGCTGCTCTTTGAATTTCACTCTAAGCCCCTGGCAGCAAGACAGCCTTGTCATTGTCCTGGACATAAAGAGGCCTGGCGGGTTGTGGTTGCCCAGGAAACTGCAGGATTTCCGTGGTGGAGCTCTGGGCAATGCTGTTCCCTGGTGGCATCACATGGAAGCTTCTAGAACTTTCCAACTGCAGACACTTTCCAAGGCTACCCCTAGGGTGCTGGCTCCATGGAAATTGAGATCTCCCAGCCAGGCGAGGCTTCTTTATGGCTTCAAACCCAGCCAAAACAAAGCTCTCCTCTTTGTAAGTTGATTATCGCAGGTTATTTTGTTACAGTGACAGAAGGCTGACTAGCACATGGGATTCACTCAGCGGGCAGACATCTATCACAACAGCTACCTGGCTTCTACAGGGTGACCATGCAGGTCTCAAAGGCTCCCATTTTCCAGGGACATTTGTGGGCACCCATGGCTGTGTCCATGGAGGAGGGAGGGGCCAGTGATATCAAGCTTGGTAGACTTGGCGGGGAGGTGGGCTTCGGAGCACATGAGGCTGCGGTTGGAGCAGTGATGTGGTTGATTGTGACCCAGCTCGCCTGCACCCTTGCTGCACGATGGCACTTCCAAAGGATGCCCAGACCTTTCCTTAGCAATGTGCACATGGCTGTGTGCCGGAGGATGATGGCATAGGACCAAGGGTCCTCCGGGATGCCAAGGGGTAGGGTGGAGCCGCCTGGGTTCCTTGCTTGAAGAATTCTCCAACTTTTCCTCTCAGAGGAGAAGAGGAAGGGGGAAGGGAACAATGCCCAACACTGACTGTGCAGCTGATGCTTCTACCCAGTGACCAACAGTCCCAAAGTGACCAGGACAGAGGGACACTCAGGACACCAGGACAGTTGGCTGCCAGCTTTCACAACCCCTGCAGCATTTCTGTGAGGTGGGAGATATCACTGTTCATTCCAGAGCAGAACCTTGGGCTGCAGGGGGACCATGCAGCCACCTTCTCCGGTCAGCCTTGCCTGCAGGAACGGTGACATCTTGACCTCGCTCGGGCTATTCCTGCTTCTCCCTCACACTGCAGGCCTAGGCCCCTGCAGTCCTCACTGAAGCTTTCCTGCCCAGCTGAGACTTCCAGCAAGGCTTTACCTCAGACCTTTGCGGCTTGTCCTGAGAGATGCATGGGGGAACCATGTGCAGAGGCTGGGGGGCTTGAGGAGATTTGAGGAAACCAGGCTGCCATCCTGGGCCTGAGGACCAAACCTTCCTACTGTCCCGAAGTGGGAGGCTCCAGAGCCAGTGTGATTGCCGAGCCAGGCAAGGCCTCCAGGAAGTTCTGCCCTAGAAATGTCTGGAAGAGGCTCCAAGAGTCTGTTTCTTCTTTGTCCCTCTGGTGTCTGGCTGGAGCAAGAAAGAATTCTGCTCTTCTTCCTCATCCCTCCTCCTGGCCTGGGAGGATGTGGAATCACAGAGGGCCTTGGGTGGCTTGCAGTTATCTCAG
Organism: Hydrochoerus hydrochaeris; assembly: GCA_004027455.1. Taxonomy (NCBI): domain Eukaryota; kingdom Metazoa; phylum Chordata; class Mammalia; order Rodentia; family Hydrochaeridae; genus Hydrochoerus; species Hydrochoerus hydrochaeris. The sequence continues at coordinate 199,510 of PVLA01001984.1, forward strand.
CTGACACCCGTGTTCCCCTGTGTGTTTTCAGTCCCTTGAGCGAGGGCCGAGGTTACTCTGGAAGGCCTGCTGGACACCACCTGGCTCCCTAGGCCCGCAGCTCACCTTTCACACCAGGCTGCCTGCCCTGGCCATGGCAGGGCGTGTTTCACAGCCAGGGCCTCTGAATGTGGCTAATCACCCCTCGGATCTGGTTCCTCTGCAGATATGGAGCCGAAATGCCCAGTGGGCAGCACTGCTCTCTCTGAATGCCTTCCCTGCCAACAGGACAGTGAGTCGGAGCTGAGAAGGCTGCAGTAGCAGCAGGGAACACACTGAGCTTGGCTGAAGGGGACATGGAGGGCCAGGGTGCGCCAGGCCTCTGTCTGGAGCACTGATCACGATGCCACTGGGGCAGGGCTTCGGGGTGGAGCTCAGGAGGAGGTGTGGGGGGTTGATCTGCTCTCTCAGCAGCTGCTCAGGCTGAAAATGGTCTGGCAGGGTGTCACCTACTTGTCACTGGGCTATCTGATCTTTATCCCTGTGTGGGACCTGCAGGAAGAGCCTCTGTTGAGAATGACTCTGAGCTTTTCTGCAGGGACAGTAGAGATGGGGGAAGGGCTCCAGAGGACAGAGTGAGAGGATGTGACCTCAGGAAAACTTTAAATCTTCCCAGGGCCTGAGCAGGAGCAGCGGGGCCCAGATACTCATAGACTAGGTATTAGTTTGAGGTCGAACCCTAAACTCTGATCCTTGATTCTTGTTGCTTCTCTTGGCTGGACTCAGGGTATTGGGTGGTGCTGGGTGGTTCCAGCTCTGGGCTCACTGGTAGCTGCCATCAGAGCTTGAGATGGAGGGGTGAGAGGGTGACCTGCTAGGGGGATTGGGAGGGTGAGAGGATGCTGCCGGACAGGAACTGGCTGGCTTTTGCTGCTGGTGTGGCTGGACACTCAGATGGGAAGGTCATCAGCCATCCTCAGCCTCCTGTGCAGCTTGGGGTTCCCACAGCATGGTCACAGGGTCCCAGACAGCATCCCAAGAGTGAGTCTTCCAAGAGACTCAGGGAGAAGCTAGGATGGAGTCCTAGAATATTGCTTTTACCATACTGCAAAAACATAGAAATTAGTGACAGGTCCTGTTTTTACCCGGAACTCTGGGTCATGTCAAGGAACGAGAACCATGCCTGACCCACCTCTGGGGCCATAGAATGTATAATTCCCCCCGCCATAATTTAGCCCCACTGTCTTGGAAGACCATCCCCACATCTAGGATTCCCCTAACCCAGCTGTATCATTGTCCTTGTATTAGTTAGGTTGCTATTGCTGTTACAAAATACTTATGGCAACTAGCTTGTAAAGATAAAAGGTTTATTTTAGTTTATGGCTCTGCAGATTCCAGTCCATGCATGAGTGGGTGGTCTTTGGGGAGAACAGCACGTCATGGCAAAAGACAGCAGAGAGAGAGAGAGAGAGAGAGAGAGAGAGAGAGTCCAGCCAGGGCCCCACAGTCCCTTGAAGCACACATTACCTCCCATTAGCGCTCACTTCCTGATAGTTCTATGACCTCCCAATGGCTCCACCCCAGAGAACAAGCCTTTGGGGACACTTAACATCCAAACTACGCCCCTCTCATCAAGTCACCTAATTTCAGTATTCCACCCAGTTCTCACCAGGCCCCTGCCCAGCCCAGGACCAAATCTGGGATGTCTCCAGGGAGGAAGTGAGAGAAAAGGCACTCTGAGCTGAATTCTGAAGGGTGACATTCTCATCACTGTTAGTGGATGACCCAGCACATGTGTGCAATCAGTGACAGGGACCCAGGAGCTCGAGGAGGCAGTAAGGGGGGCCGGAAGGGCAAAGGGGTCTCATACAACCCTCCCGGCTGTTAGCCAGTCCCGGTCAGGGCTCTGCTATACAAAGGAAGACACAGAAACCCAAGTGCTTAAGTGTCATGGTCAGGCCATGTACTGGGGCCCATGCGCTTCCTTGTATGGAAGCCTTGAGGACCTTAGTGTCTTTTGCTCCAGATGACAGGGAGGGAGAGAGAGAGGGAGACAGAGAGAGAGAAGGAGTCGGAATTCACCTTCAGCCTGATGGTAGTTGCCCTAAATGAGGTCTCAGGTTACATTTATATTATTCACTGAAACTTTGAAGACAATAATTTCCTTTTTCCAAGAAAACCATAAGCTTGTTTGGATCTTATAATCATTCTATAGCTAATGATTCAGAAAAGAAGGAAAAATGAAGAAAATTAATAGTCTTCCTTGCCACCTGTCTCCAGCTGGGGTCCAGTCTCCTGCCTGCCCCTGGGACTGGGGTCTCTGGCACAGGGGTCAGGGTGACGGCTGGTGGACAGAGAGAGGGTGGAGAAGGTGACCTGCTGGAGGGATTGGGAGAAAAGGGTTTAAAGATCACTCAACGGACACTTTGTGTCAACTGTCCCAAGATGGGAGGGGTGGCCGCTGCAGGAGGGAGCTGGATGGGAGGGGCACAGTCCCCTTCATCCATCACGGGGGAGCCACACAGCTGGGGTTACTGGTGATGTCACATAGACCAGTGATTCAGGTCATGAGCCTAAAGTCTGGAGGCTCCAACACTTTAGTTCCCCACCACTGTCTCTGTAAGTCATTGCAAACCCAGCTCTAAATAACAGGCATGGATCCTGGCTGACTGCTCACATTCAGGAATCCAAAATCAAGCCTGCAAGCTGGGCTGTGCTCCTGCCTGTGGCTAGAGGGGAGAGTCTATCCTTTGCCTGTCTCAGCTTCTGGTGGCTGCTCACATTCCTTGGCTTGTGGTCATTCCCTCTGATCACTGCCTTGAGGGTCCCATCAGTTCTGTGTATTCTAAGTCTCTCAAACTGTCTTATAAAGCCACTGTGACAACATGGAGGACCCACCTGGGTAGTCTGGGATAATGCTTACCTCAAAATCCTTAAACTACTTACTTATGGAATGACTTTTTTTTTTTTTTTGCATTCAAATTACCTTTCAGGGCTCCAGGGATGAGAACTTTCTTAGGCTACCATGACTGCAAAGAAAAACTTGAGTAGCCCACAGCGAGGCAGCTGGAACAGGAAAGGCTGGGCTACAAACTCAGGGACCTGGAATAACTTGAAAAAAATGATCACATTTGCATATGCAAATATTCTTGGCGCTCTCAGTTCTTCTGAAAACCTAAACTAAAAGAAGGTTCATGAAGGATCAACTGATCCAGGGGACGCTCAGCCCTAGACAGAGCCCCAGGGGAAGCTGCCCTTTCTAGTTGATCATTGTGGTAGGTCAGCATGAGAGTTAGGCACTGGGTGGCCTGTCCATCCCTTCCAGGTGACATACTTGAAGATTCAGCAGAAACAAAACTTCCGACCTCACCTTTGCTTCAAATCAGCCTCCTCTTGGGTGGGGACATTGAAAGAGATAGATTTCTTTTCACTCAATAAGGGTCACACTTAATTGGTTTGAGTGTGACTTTGGGACCTTTAGATCTCCTGGGCGATTTCTGCCTGGGGCCCCTGAGATTTTCCAAAGACAAAAGGACTTTTGTGAAGACGCCTTTCTCCAGAGGTGATTATCAGACCTGGCTGGAGGTTCCTGATAAAACAACTCATTCCAGGGAGACAGGGAGGTCATTGCTTTGGAAATCTTGACTGATTCCTGAAGCCTGTAGCAGTCAGAGTTTTTATCTCTGGTTTGGCCAGTCTGAGGATCTAGGCATGGATTAGGTAAACTTTCAAAGTATCCTACAACTCTTTTGATTTTCTAAAAATGTTACTGAAACTTCTCTTGATAGATTTCTTCTCTATTTAGACAAGGAATGTAAAAAGAATTAAAATAACCTGATGATTTCAGGATTGTGGAAAATGTCATTACTGGTAATGAAAATTACAGGAAGCCTTGCCGACGCTTGCACCCTCCCCAAGACTAACATGAGAACATGTTTTTACTTCTGATGCAATAATTAAGTTTGCCCAAGAAAACGTCTCCTGCGCAGGCCTCAGGGCCGGGGCTAAATGAAGCCTTTAACTCACTGATAAATGTGACCCTCTTTGTTCACCGAGCCCTGCTCCGGCAGACAGGCTCCCTGAGTGGATTAGCTCTGGGCAGTGCCGTACTAGGAGGCCCTAGAGAAGAGACAGAGATCTTCCAGGCCTAGAAAGACAGACCAGCACCTGGAAGAGGGTTGGGTGACCTCTGTAGCTAGTTTCAGCCACAGTTCTAGAAGCAGAGCCCAGAGGTCAAGATGCCAAGATGCAAATAGCAGCTCAGCTAGTCTCATCAGCTTTTCTGGGTGTGAAGACACAGGTTGGCTGAACGCTGAGCACAGACTCTGTTCTTGTTCTGTGCCATGCAGGCCCCACAGAACCACTGGGAAGCAGTGCCCAGCCCCCTGGGGGAAGCTAGCATTTTAGTAGGGGACAGATAGCTCTCAGTGTTGGAGTTCCCCAGGCTGAGTTGGATTGGGTGTGTTCCGAAGGCTGACTGAGACGGCTGGACAGAATGGGGGTGCACAGATCATGACAGGCAGAGATCAGTTATTTGCCTGCAAAACATGTCTGTGAAAACTGAGGGCAAGTCTCAGCCTCGTTAGCTATCAATGAAATAAAAATTGCAATCCTCTTAGAATGATTTCTCTTTTATGGAAGAATAAACCAGGGTGTGTCAGGAAGTATTTTCTTCTATCTTGCTGCAGATGTGCAGTGATCCACTGAATTAAATTTGGCCTAATTGTGGTTCCTTATTTGAAAGATAAAGTTTGGCCCAAAGAGGCCTCTATACATAGTAAATGGTAGCTTAGCTAGATTTCCAAATAAATGGTAATGTAAGAGTATATACACTTGTAACAAGCAACTGAGTCTCAGCCAATCAGGTGCTGCAAACTGGGGAAACAAGACATTAGACAAATACGACTGCAGCCAATCAGGCTTTTTCGTATGTCACTTTCTTTTCTCAGGCTATCCATAGAACTCACATCTTACAAAGAGATAAAAATTCTAGTAACATACAAACATTAAATGTGGTGTGCAAGATATGAAAACTATACCTAGGTGGGAGCCACTATGTAAAAATAAGAGGCTGCATTGAAAAAAAGTGGAATGAAAATTTTCTTTAAATGGTAGAGTTGTGTACTAACAATGGCTATTATTTCCCTTTTGATTTTTGATATTTTCCAAATTACCTGTGAATAGTATTTTATGATAAGAGATTTTTTTTAAAGAAAAGCTTAATTTTATTCAGTGTATAAATGGAAGCAATGAGTTAATTTTTGTAGTTCCTGATTATGAATGGCCAAGTGATATAACATCTCCTCCACACACATTCACTCACAGCCATAAACATACACTGTTACCAACAAAACACAGTTACATGTGATTGTGGTTTGTGGCCTTGAACAGTAATCATCTTTCTCTATGTTATATGCATATATGTATGTGTACATGCAGGAACATACATACATACACAAGCACATGCTCCGGCAAGTCCCTTTCTGAGGTTGGGCTAGTATTTGTGAAATGCTGTGTCATGCTGCTGGATATGTGTTGCCTGAATCCTGTAATGGTGATCTACTGCTGTGTAACAAATCAGCCCCAAAGACAGTAGCTAAAATGACAAACCTTTACTATCTTACCATAGTGACGATCAGGAATTCACTGGTAAGCCCAGGGTCTCACCAGGCTACAGGGTTTGGTGTCCAGATAGAATCTACTGGAGAATAATCTGCTTTCAGGCAACTTCTGGTTGTTGCCAGGACAGTTCCTGGGTGGCAGATCTGTGACACTTGTGCCTCTCCAAGAGAGCAGTCATAGCATGGCAGTTGCATACTTTATAGCCATGGTTCCCAAAGATGGAAAGCATAGAAAATGATCAAGACAGAAATCATAGCCTTTGTGTAACCACATCTTGGAAGACTTATCCTTGCATTATTTGGTACTTTACTCAAGGGGAGGGTAGTTATTTAATCTCTCTGGGTCTTGGAAAACTCGTAAAATGAGACTAACAATTGTACCTCTTCATGAAATTACTGAGATAATTAAATGACAAAATATATTCATGTATTTTAGTATAGAGTTTAGCACTCAGTAAAAAATTGGCTGTTACTATTATTATTTACTCTTAAATCATAGCTTGCTTGGTGTTATTGTTAAGCAATGCTCTATTTTCTGAAGTTACAATACTGTCTTCTAACTTTGGATAATTATGTTGTGAAAAATGTCATCTACTGTAAAGGAATATTCTCCTCTTACAGTTGAATCAGTTGTTAAAATCTGGATGATCAATAATTTCTTTACCTATATTTTAATTAATGTCACTCATGTTTCAATATTTTTGAGTCACAAGTTTTCAGACAAATTCAGTTTCCTATATTTCAGGAAACTTTCTTCTACTATATCTTTGTTTTAAGGTTCTGTTTCTCCTTCTGTTGTCTTCAAGATGTCTTCTGGCCTGACTTCCCTGCTATGGCCTCTATCCTGGTACCATAATTTTGAGACACATCCTACATGTTTCTGTATGTTCTATCACTAAGCCCTGCCTCCCAGGCCTCCACATGCTGTGCAGCACTAAGACAATTCCAGTGTCCCTGGCCAGTGTTATTCTCAAGAAGTCATTCTTTTCAAAGCTCAGAACTCTGTAGCTTGTCTTGGAGGACTGTTGTAGTCAGGGTTTATGGGGAAATAGATTTAACACAGAATACATAATTTATAGGGTTACTTTATAACTTTTTTTTCACCCAAAAAGTCAAATGCAAAAAAGCACAAGAGATCTGTCCACACACTAGAGACCCAAGAATCCAGCTGAGGGCCTGGGTCCCATAACAATGTTTGCATGAGTCCAACTGAAGACCTGGAGTCCTGGCAATGTCTCATGCAAGTCTGTGTCAAAGATCTGCTCTGGGAAGATCCAAAGGCCAGTGGTAGCAGCGCAAAAGTCTGTGCCAGTGGGGTGAAGGGTCTGTGCCAGCAGGTTGAGGGGTCTTCACTGGAAATAAGAAGTGATGCTCAAAATCAGGACAAGAGCTCCCCTAAAGAGAACCATAGCCAACCTCAGCGACAGTGAGGACCTGAGCTCCTCCGCTGAGGAGAATAGCTGTGTTCATGTCGGGAAAACCAGAGTGACAATCTTCTCCAGAAAAATAAACACCTCCCCATCTTCCCCTTCGGTTCTGCTTTTATGCTGCTGGCAACAATCTTCAGGGGGGCCTTCCATGCCCAGCACCACGCTGAGCGTTACAAGCTGACCATTAGTTAATGCATCACAAGGACTGTGTACAAGCTTCTTCACCAATCGTGGCTCAAAGGTGTGTGGTTTCTGGTTTCATCTTCTGTGATTTTAATTTTTCTAACTTTCTTTCTCCTTCAGGTTTCCAAATTTGAGAAGATGAGTCAGGCAGAGACCCATTCCTGTAATATCTCTCCTTGAAATTTTCTTCTTTGTCCTGCTAAGCAATCAGTCATTGAATCAAGCTCCAGATGTAAAAGGGCAGGGCATGACTCAAAGGAATGAGAAACTCTTTCCAATTAGAAGCACCAGAGCTTCTGTAATTGAAAGTCCCTGGGGCTGCTTGATGTGTGGATTTATCAGGCAGCCCTGGCAGCTCCAGCCATCTCTGACCATGCACCAGGGGTGAGGGTGACAAAGGTGTCTGCCAGGTCCACTTTATGTAAGACCCAAGACGTCTCTTGGCCCAGATGATGTGTGACTGCCATCTTTGGAAGTGAACCACCCAGCTGAGCCCAGTCCAGCTCCTGAGCTGGCAAAGGGTGCGATACATTGCTTTGTGTTTCCAAGTGTGGGCGTGGCTTATTGCGCAGTAGAGAACTGGAACACTTACCCAGCAAGCTGCCTGTGGACTTCTCTCTGCAGGAACTGCAACCACTTCCATGGATTGGGATAAGAGAGACACTGTAACTCCTCAGCTCCCCCCCACCAGTAGCTTCAGTGGTTTTGCCCCACGAGGGGAACCCAGTGGGACCAGTTTTCTCTTCCTCTCACTTTGCTCTGAGCGTGGAACCCACAGAGCAGGAACTGTCTGCTTTTGGTTGCTGATTTCCCTGACAGCACCCAGAGATCTAAGCAATGCCCAGAGCCCTGTCTTTTGGCCCTTTTCCTGCCCCAGAACTCTTGAGTGCCCTGTTTCTGCCTGCATTGGGCAGGGGGAGCCCCAGAGGGATCCTGGCAAAGATATGGAAGGCAAGAGGACTGAGTGTCCCGCAGAACCCCCAGGACACACTGCAGCCCAGCACGGGCCCTGGCTCTCTCTGCCTGTTGACTCCAGACTTGGTATTTTATATTTTATTACTGGGGCTGAGGCTGTAAATAAGTATTTTTGCTGGCATCCGGGCCCACCCTCCCCCGGGCTGCATTTCAGAGTGCAAACCACGTTTGGAGGTTTGTGTATCTGTTTTCTCCTCTGCATGCTGTGCCAGGGGTAAAACAGAGCTTGCTCCTGGGGTAGGGAATTCCATTCCTCCCCCATGCTGACCCTTCTGGGAGGCACACGAGCTTGTGCTTGTGGCAGGATAGCCCCTGGGCGTTTTCTCACAGTTGTGCCCTATGTGTTCCCTGAGTGACAGGGCCAGAGCCACCGATATCTGAGATGCCAGAGCCAGTGACACTGAAGGATTGGCCATCATTGTTGTTCATGCCTCTCCTCCTATGGCTTCCACACCAGCTGGCACAGACAGGGTCACCAGCCAAGGCTGCTGAGGTCCCGGCTGAGCCTCTTACTGGCCAAGATACCCCAGATGGTTAAGATTTGGAGGAGGAAATTTGGTGACTGGGCATGAAATGAGAAATGTGAACTATTAACAAAATCTGTTTTAAAATCCCAGTTAACTCCTTCAATACTTACTTGTGCGCAGACCTGGCGAATGATTTCGGTGCATTTAGGTAAGAGAGGATTGCTCTCCATGCCCTACCAGTCACACACTGGAGCAGCTGTACCCTCAGGGCTTGGGAATCTGACCCATGTATTGCCCTTGACCTGTGTTCCCCATGTCCCAGGTCCAGGGAGGAGTAGCTCGGGATGGCCAGTGGGCCGGTGAGGCCAGCTGGGAACAGCTCCCTGTCTGCCACGGGTGGCTCCAGAGTCCACTCGGCACCATCCAGGGAGGCGATGCTTCTCAGTTCCTTTGCCTGCTCCTCAGCCCTGGCTTCGCTTCCACGCTAAGCATGGAAAAACAGACTCACAGGGCAGCGAAGCTAGTTAGCTGGGCAGCTGGCAAAGAGCGTGAGCGTCAGGTCAGACCCGGGAGGGATTCCACCGCCCAGAATGCACAGAGCATGTTTGCAAGACGGGAAAGGCAGGGGCAAGAGGACCCTCAGGCCCCTGGGGGCCCTGCCGGGACCTGAGGCCGAACACACAAGACCAAGCCACGTGAGGAAGCCGCTTAATGTCACAGGTGGATACAAGAATATGCCACTCCTAGGAACCTCTTACTTACTCCTTGGCAACTCATGGAAGTGAGAAATGATTTATAAAGTGGACGTGTGCACCAACCTCACCACCACCACTGTTGCCAAGTGCAGCAGCACAGGCAGGGCCCACCTGGCCAGCTCTGGCGGAGACAGACGCAGCCGGCGGCCCTCGGCCCTTCCTCTCTGCACGCGGCATCAGCTGCCTTCCTCTCTGCTGTGGCGAGATGGCGATGGCCCCCAGAGCCACCTGGGCTCAGAGGCGGGGCTTTTGGGAGGAGATTGGGTCATGGATTATTGCATGTGAGGAGGTAAAGCGCGGCCAAAGGTCTATCTGCCTGGAAGGGTTTACCTCTGTCCCTGGCTCTTCCTTTCCTTCTCTGCTTCCTGGCTGCCCGCAAGATGAGCAGCATTCCTCCACCAGATCCTTCTATCCGGCTGCTTTGCCTCCAAGGAAGCTGTCCATGGACTGAGACCTCTGGAACCATGAGCCCAAATAAGCTTCTCTTCCTTTAAATTGCAGGTGTTTTGGACCATGTCTCAGCGAGGAGCCAGGTGACGGAGACATTGCCATCAGTGGGTCCAGTGGGAAGGTGCAGGCCAGCTGGCATCCCCATATTGCCTCTGGAGACAGCCATGTGTATACTCTGTCTGTTCCCTTAAGACAGGGGACTTGCCTGTCTCTCTCACAGTGCAGCACCTGACACACAGCAGTGATGCTCCTAGGTCGGTCACTGACTGATGCAGCAGGGCTGCTGAGACACTGGACACTGGACCAACCAGCTCCTTGCTGGTGCCAACAACAGTGCCCCCTGCCCTCGCTCATCTTGTTGTGTAGGTAGAGTCCTTGGGTGAGCAGCAGGGCTCTGTGTCCACCCCTAACTCCCACGGCAAGAGTGCATTCACCCCCACAGAGCTGGTTGGCACGATGTCTCCAAGCACTGGTCTCCCATGTCCCCCACTCTGGGCTGCCTCTCTGTGTCTCCCAGAATCTTCATGGGTTGGTTTGTGGAGGTGAGCCCTGAGATGGCACCAAGTGTCTGAACTGGCAGAGGTGTCTCCTAAATGCTCCTCTGGATGCTCCGGTGTCCCCAGACATGGCCCCACAGACCACGCATGAAGTCTCTTCTATCCTACCTATGGCTGCAGAGGAAGAGTCCATGTCCCTGCCTGATGGTGACACTGTCCCTGCCTGGGAAGGTCCCTGATGGCCAGACATGGTTCTGGCTTCTGGCAGAGCATGCGTTGGCTGGGGAGAGCAGAGTAGTTTCTTCCACTGCTGCTCCTCTTGGTGGAGACAGGGATGAAAGAAGCAGCTGCCGATGCCCCTCTTGCCCCAAGACTGTGGGGTCCCTGTCTTAAGCTGGCCAGGAGCAGAGTGCTGAGGAGGTGGGGCAACCAAAGGGGGCTCAGGTCTGGTTTTCATGAAGATGAAGCCTGAGCTGATGGTGTGCCAGGGTGGGGTGTGCAGATAGCCCCAACTCGAGGCCGCTGTATTAGAGCCAGGGGCATCAGGATAACCCGGGCAGGGAGGGCCTGAGCTGGGCCCAGAAGCACCAGGCCACTTTGCGTGCACAGGGGCGGTGTCGGCAGAAGCCCTGGAGCGAAGCTGTCCTGTTGAGAATCAGAGGAAACTGGGTAGAGCCTCACCAGTGGATGGGGGGACAGAGAGAATGAGGTTCCAACTGTGGGTAGATGTCCTGCAACTGGAGGAGGTACAAAGGCCACTCACTCGGGTGGCCTGAACACGGAACACTGGCTGAACTGTGCAGCCACCCAGGGAACTGTAGGAAACCACTGGGCCCGTCTCATGGGGCTGTGCCCTTGCAGGTTTTCAACCCCCTCCTGTCCCAGGAACCTCTGAGGGGCAAGTCAATGCTGTCCTGGCACTTCCTAGCATACTGGGCCGGGGAGGCTGCCCGAAGGCCCATTCCTTCTGTCTTGGAATACAGGTGCTGTTTTGAAAGTCTCTTCTTCCCTTTTCAATTCAATAGGATTTTGCAGAATTGAGCATACATGGAGCTCAGGGAGAAATAGGATCTGGGTGGCCCTGGCCTCTCTTCCTTCTCTAGGAACAGTGTACCAGATTGTGGGGCCCTGGAGAGCTTTTGCAGAATCTTGGGAACTGACTGGTAGGAATCCATCAGCTAACAGGCCAGCCATGCCTGGAACTTGGGGACCTATGCTCTGACTACATCTACAAAGCCTTAGAGTCTTCAGTCTTCTACCCTCTTTCCCCGCCAGACAAGACCCATCCAGGAGATAATCAGCCTTGAAAACTAGAGACGGAAAACGCCTGCCCTGGTCAGCCCACCCCTGTCCTATCCGCCATCAGTATGCTCCTGCACTGCGGCTGCTCTGTAAGGCAGGGGAGGCTGACTGGGCTGGCGTTTCTGAGCTCTGGTTTTCAGGGCTGATTATTCCCGAGCGAGGTCTTATTTTTAGTAAGTATAGGACAACATCAACTGCAAACAAGGGTAGCTCGGCTTCTTCCTTTCCTATTTGTATCCCTTTTATTTCTTTCTTTCTCCTGCCAGGTCATAGTAGTTAAAATGTCAAGCGCTGTCCTGAACAGGAGTGGTGAGAGCAATGTCTTTGCTTCACTCCTGGCTTGGGAGGAAATGCTCCCAGCTCTCTTTCAGAGCAGTGCTGGCTGTGGGTTTGTCCCCAAAGGCCTCTGCTATGTGGGAGAACATTCCTTCGGGACTGAGCTTCTTTGGGGTTTTCACCAGGAAGGATGCTGAATTTTATCAAAGGCTTTTTCTGCATCAGTTGAGAGGATTTTGTGATTTTTTTTATCCTAGAAAAAGTCACCATAAGACGTTAGATGGTAGACAGATGACTGATAGATGCATTGGTAGACAGACATACACACAGACAGACAGACACACAGACAGACAGGCAGACAGAGGTTCCTTGGTTTACAAGAGGGTTACACAAGGGACCAGCAAATCCACCATAAGTTGGAAACATCATTAGGTGGACAATATGTTTGACACATCCAACCGGCCACATGTCCTGGTGTAGCCATGGACCCAGAACCTCTCGGGACTGAGGGTTGAAGGGGTGCTGTGGCTTGCTGCCGGTGCCAGAAGATGGGATCAGACCGCAACTCCCTGGCCTAAGAAAAGAGCGAAATTCAAACTACAGCTTCTGTTGAATGCGTCTGACTATCACACCATTGCAAAGTTCAAGAAGGTCTCAAGTAGAAGCATTGCACATTGTGTCCATGACAGATTTATTTTTATGCAGGAATATATGCAAACCAGAAGCCACCAATGTTTGCAGCAGTAAGAGAGGGAGGCTGTGCTTGGTAACAAAACTCAGGGAGGAGAGACCAAGCCACGGAGGTTGTGACATGACCTCAATCCAAAGGAACACACAATCTCCCTTACATAGATTCCATCTCAACTGTGCAGGAAGAGGGCCATAATTTTCAAGTATTGGAGTCCTTCAAATATTTGCGATATTATATTACGTTTACTTCCTTTTGGAAATTTTAGTATTTTCCAGCTTTTTACAACAGGTATGAGCAGTTTTTATAATCAGAAATTATAACAAAAAAAAGTCAGCTGGGGGGCAAAGAGCTTTTCTCCCTGAGTGTAGAGTTTCCACAGTTAGCAAACACAAAGATGAGGCTCTTGGTTATCCTTGAATTTTGGGTAAGGGCCAAATGAAATTTTACTTAATATTCCAAATGTTTCAGGGGATAGCCTTATATGGAAACAATATTTGTTATTTATCTGAAATTCCAATTTAGCTAGTTATCCCTTTAATTTATCCATCAACTTGACCTGCAGGAGAAGGTAGGTAAGGAGAAGCTAGAAGAACAATTTCCAGGCAAGCTCTGAGAGAGATTTGGACCCCAACCCTAAAAGCCATAATCCTGAATGTCAAAATCCCAAAAGATCAAAATCTCAAAAGACCCAAATCTCTAAAGTCTAAAATCCCAAAAGCCCAACATCCTGAACACATAGTTCTAAGAAAAACAATGCAAATTTATGTAAATCATACTTATTTACATATTTAAGAAAGAATTTATTTGATGTAATTGTGAAACCAAGCTAGAACCTTGAATAGTCTACTTTACATAACAACATAGGTAATTGCATTACCCATAGTTTTGCAAGCATAAACAGATACATTAATGAGAGTCTCACCGGAATGTTTATGGACAGAGGGACCATATTCGCAGAGAATGGGACAAAAGCTAGACTGTTTCAGCACAGGTCACCATGCTTGGTAACTGTGGTCCTCATCTGTCACCCACAGTAGATACAACTGAGACTTGGAGGATCTTGACCCGCACCTTGGATGGATCGCAGCACACAGCTGAGCATGAGTTTGTCTCCTCTCTAGAATCTGGCTTCCTTTTTTTCCCCAGAGTGAGAATTGTGGGTTTCTTTATTCATTTTCAGAATGTCAACCTTTGGGATTTAGTCCTTTGAAAAGGCACATTTTAGGATTTTAGACTTTAGGGATTTTGATCCTTCAGGATTTCATTATTTGGAATGAGGCTTTCAGGATTAAGATCAACACTCTTGAGAGACGGCTGGGTGCCTGAGGCCATGGGGCCCATCGGTGCAGCAGAAGCACTGTCCCCTGAGTCCCTCCACGTCCCCTACCACTGAGCTCCCTGCTTTCTTATCGACAGCTGTCTCGCCATCTATACTCACCTCACACAGACAGTAGCAAGAATTTTGTTGCCTTGCACACTGATATTCTCAGTTCATGCCATATTCTTTTTTCTTAAATTGGGTTATTTGGGAGAAGGCAGTGGTCTTCGTGTTGGACTTGTTGGGTGTCATATCAGGGAGCAGTCAGTGAGGCTGAGGCGGGTGACTGAGATTTCGGGGTGAAGGGGGTGAGCTGGTCATTGAAGCCGTAAGAGCAGGTGAGCATGCTCAGGGGGAGCACAGAGGACTAGAGGACAAGGAGACCAAGGACAAATGATTTTCTCTGCCCACGGAAGGGACTGGTGATTTGCATTATTTATATTAATTTATTTTGAATTGTAATTATAATGCAATGTTTCTAAAACTGTGTTTATTTAGCTGACATAAAATTTTATATATTCACTGCATACAAAATGTTTTGACATCTGTCTTCACTGTGGAAAGGCCACACCAAGTTGATTAATGTGTGCATGCTTCACATGCTTACTTTCTGGGGTGCGTGTGTTTGCGCGTGTGTGTGCGCGCATGTGTGTATGCATGTGTGCTGAGAGCATTTCAAATCCAGTGTTTGAAATTTTCAAGAGTACTTTACACCATCTCTAACTGGAGTCATCCCACTGTATGATAAATCTCTTGGATTTATTCCCCCATCTAACTGCAATTTCATATCCTTGGCCAGTCTCCCTCAACCCTCACCCTCCCTTATTTTAGTCTAAATTACAGTTATGGATTTTTCTGATTGTCACCCAGCTCCGTGAACACCTTCCCTGGGTAGGGACTGTTTGTGCCTCGCGTCTTGAGTGACGAATCTGACACCCAGAGGATGAGCAGTGACCTGCTCCTACCGACCCTGCCCCAGGGAGGATTCCTCTCCCTTGTGTTCCACCACTTGGCAATTTTATTCTCAGGAGCAACTTGTGTCACTGCTGGTGTGGAAAAGCCACAGCCACTCAGGGACCACCCCACCCAATATGACCCCATTGCTTTCTCTGGGTGTTTCTCCTCCTCACCAAACTGAGTCCTGAAACTTTCTTGGAAATCCAAAAAAATTAAGTGAAATAAGAACACTGTCAAATATAAATGGCCTGGCACAAATTAATGAAAAGTTCTTTGCTCGTAAAAGGAAAATAAAGTTTCGGTTCACTGAGACAAAGAGAGCTCTGTGGAGGAGGAGGCTGACATTTTCCATTTGACTTCAACACCTCCCGGTGTCGTGCAAGGAGAAGGTGCTTAAAGCCTGTGGGCTGGCTGCCTGGGGAGCAGGGTCATCCAGCCCCGGGAGCAATCCCCGGCAGGACAGCGGGAGGGACATGGTGTCCTTTTCACTTTCTGGCTGAGGAAACAGGCGCAGAGAAGCCTGGTGACATGCCCAGAGTGACCCAGCAGGTCAGTTGTGAGGCTAAATCTCATCCTGGGCCCATGAGCTCTCCAGGACTGGACAGGACTCTGATCCACTCATGGGCCAGCAACTCCATCTTCCAAGGTCTAAAGAGGGTCTAGCTTTGAGGGTCAGAACTGACTACAGTGCAGGATCTGCTTTCTGGGGTCACCCCATTGCTTAGGGGTGGCCGACCACTTTTTAGGCATCTTCATAGTCACCCTTGGGCTCCCTCCCCTTTCCTGTCCCCCTCGAGGATGACTCTGATGTCTTCTCCAGATTCAGCCAGAAGGAGAATGTGAAGATCAAAGACACTGACCACCAGATAAACTGCTTGAGCTAGTTGACAAGCGTGATGTCCTAGGGCAGTGTATTTGACCTCCAGGACTCAGTGTCCTCATCTGCAGATGGGTACACAATTGTGGCTCCTAGGAGTGTTAAGAAGATTAATTACACACTGAAGACGTTGGATAACCACATCGCGTTCCCTCCTGAATTCCAGCCTCCATCTCCCCTCAGCCTCAAGTAGACCAGAACCTGAATGAGTGGGGAAAGAATCATGGAAAGGAAGACTGGTCCCAAGGTGCTCAGCACCCCTCTCTTCCTAAAACGCAGCACAGATCTGCTTGTAAAATCACCCTCAAGTGGACCCACATTTGGGGTGGGAACATGTCCTAGGTCCTTGTTCTCTCTTAGGTCAATAATAAGACAACCTGGGAACTGAGAGACTCCATCCTCTTCATCAGGGTCAGGAGAGAGAACCTGCTGGATGGAGCCTGGTGCTTGGGTACCTGCCAAGAAGCACTTTAGAAGGTGAAATCCTGCTGATAATCAGGGATGGTGGTGTGGCTATTTCAGGTAACAGATACCCAGAGCTCCGTGCAGGAGGATGGAGGAGTTTCAGGGTCCCCTTGTGACCTGAAGGACCTGCCCATGGAAGACACCCTGTACCGACTGTTGCTGCTTCCTGCCTGGCTCCTGGTCTGACCTGCAGCCCTCTGCCAAGGGCTGAAGTCATGGCCACCTCCTCTTCCAAGGCTGACTCTGTGGCTATGCCAAGAGCTGGGCATTAACTCTCCTTCACTTATTTGGAGAGGATGAATTATGCCAGGGTCGTGTTAACCATCGTTCAGAGATTGTTTTTGGAGACAGCAAACTCTTTAGCAGCAGGCATTAGAGGTTACACAACAAGTACTCAGGCAAGATGCTTGGATACTCAAAATAGACCTGCCAAGGTGAGGTAGTCATTCAATGACGCTCTGGGGACAGTTTATAGGCTCACCTTTGGAACATGCCGTAGTGAGCGTGCCGTTGCCCCAGCCAGCGGCCAGGCCTGCTGCTCTGTGGCAGGGCTTGCCCTTGCTTAGGTCAGGGTGGTGCTGGGGTGGCCTGATGGAAAGAGGTGGGATGGGGTTCCAGAAACATCACGACTTCACTTGTGCTATCTCACCCCACAAGGGGCCCAGTGTTAGGCCTGGCCCGGGGCTCGTCACGTGTGCAGCTCTGTTTCCAGCCTGGGATGCAGCATGCTGTCTGGTCCCTGGGCTCCCTGGCCAGCTCCCACATGCTTTCTGCTCTTCTGTCCGTGTGCCGAGAGCCACAACTGGAGGCCTACACGGCCCGTGGCTGCCGAGGCTCACGGCTCCCGCCAGTACACCTGGTTCTGGGCACATTGGTGGCAAATACTGATACTCTCTAAGGACACCCACAGGAGTGTGCCCTGCACACCGAAGAATGGAACTTTGTTCCTTTCAACCTCTACTGACTTTTAAAGTTTAAATGGATCTCTGAGAAAATCAAAGCCAGTGACTACCCAACTTGTTAGAATCCATCCCTTAAAAATCACATTATATGCTTATATGGGTTTCCCAGGCTTGATGACTTAAACAACACACGTTTAGTTTCTGTCCTTTCTGAAGGATGGAAGTCAAAGATCAAGGTGTCAGGGGGTTGGTTTCTCCTGCGACCTGTGTCTCACATGGTCAACCCTTTGCTGCATCTGTGTTCCCTTCCCCTCTTCTTTTGAAGACAGCAGGTACACTGGATAAGGGGCTGCCCATGTGTATCAGTGTTCCCCAGAACAGAATATGTGTCTGTATAAGCCCTTGAGAGGCTTTCTTCAGGCAGGAGAAGAGAGAAATCACGAGCCGAAGCCTTCGCCTCAGAACGCATGCTTTCTCCACGTGCCTAAAATGATTGCCATGTGGATGCCGCCCAGGTCTGCTGCCAGCTAGAGCAGTAGCCAAGCTTTCCTGCTTCTTGGCTGTAGGGTTAAGTGCCTGGATAGTTGAGCACTCTGAATTTCATTGTGAGAAACAAATTTTCTCTGTCGCTGCCATTCTGGAAGCTGGTGCAGCCACTGCCATTTTGGAAGATAGTGCTCTGTGGCTTTCTCCTCCAAGCAGAATCATTCGCCTTTGAAGTTTTGAGACAAGAAAGTGTGGAGATCTGCTGCCTCTTCCTGTGATGCCTGCAGGCCACGTTTATTTTTCTGTTCCTTCTTAGCAATCAAGATCTCAGCTCTACCTTTACAACCCACAGCTTCACTGGAACTTTGTTTCTGGCCAAACCCCCAATGGTTTAAATCATCCTGCTGGGCTTTCTGCTCTTGATTCACAACATAAATCTGGCTAAAAGCCCCCAATAGCCATGCCACTGCCTCAATATTTGACTGCCCTGAAATTTCTTCTGCCAGATTAATTAGTCTGTCACTCTTAATCTTAAATCTCAGGCAAAATCTCTGGACATGAGCAAAATGCAGACAAACTTTCTTCCCAGCCATAGCACATATTGTCTGGAGTCGAACAACCAATGCAGTCCTTCTTCCCAGCAGAAACTTCCTGAGCATTATCTTTACTGGCAGGATTTCTATCAGCTTTCTGGTCTCCTGAGCTTTGATCAGAATTTTTGATGCAGAACTGCCTAAACTTTTCCAGCGCTACTCTTTCAGGTGACATCTATGAACCTTTCCAAAGTCTCCCCACAAGCCATTTCCAAAGATTCTTGAGCCACATGGTCAGGTATAGTCATAGCAATGACCCCATTCCACTGGTACCAAATTCTGTCTTGGTTCCTTTTTTTTTTTCTTGTTGCTGAGACAAAATATGTGAAACCCAAAATTAGGGAAGGAAAGGATTATTTATCTTACAGGTTTTGGAGGCTTCAGTCTGTACTCAGCAGGCTCCAAGGCAGGGTGGCATGGCTGAGGGACAGTCATTCATGGAAGCCACAAGCAACAAGAGTGAAAAGGGCAAAAAGGAAGAAAGCAAACATCCTTTCTGCCCTTACCTTGTATGCTGGCTCCCTGTCCCTGAGTGGATGCAGTATTCACACCCCAGTGCTAGAGAACAAACAAATCACAAATGCTAGACTCAGCTGCTTCCATGACTGCATGAGGCTTGGGGGGCCACCCAATACAAACCATAACACCAGGATCACACAGAAACAAAAACACACCCGTCCAAGAAGGAGAGGACATATGCATGTGCAAACTTCCCTCCAGCTTTTGGTTGCATTGGTCCCAGCCTACCGAGTGCCACTCATGCTTGGGGAAGGTCACCCCTCCTCCTTTGCTGATCCATGTATGCATCTTCTCTGGACAAACACTCATGGACACGGTCAGACCCACATACTCCCGATTTCCTAGGCTTCCCTCAGTGTTGTCAGGTTGACCATCATACTTAGCGATCTTATTTTGAGTTAAGTACTTCTTTAAGGACTCTATCTCCATTAGACTCATATTGGTCAGCACTGGGTGTCAGGGGTTCAACTTAGAAATTTGAGGCACAGTCAATTCAGTGCATAAAAATGTCAAAGCTCAGTACACAAAGAAAATCAAAATGTAAGTAAAAGCAAACAAAAATAGTGTGGAAGTCTCGCCACATGTGAGGACATTTGATCTTTGCTATCACATTCTTTTGCTTAAAAAATGACACTAGTGGTGGCCCACTGTCGTGATTTCACACCTGCTGATGGCTGAGGCTTACGGTTCTACAGGCCAGGCCTGCACTGATGTCTTCCAACACTGACCTCAGGGACACTAAGCAGACACTTAGTGTCCAGGGTCACAGCCCTTATCTTAATGCCAAGGGAGCTGATAGGCATGAGGTGCCTGGCTTGGGAAGGTCAGCTGTGTTGGTGGCCTAGGGCTGCAGACCAGGGACTCTGGCTTCTCCTAAAGGGAGAGTAAAGAGTCAGGGTGAGGACAGAAGGATGAGACGCAGACCTGAGGACCAAAACAGGGCCATCGGTGAGGATGGGTGGAGCTGCTCTGGGTCACACAGGCTCAGAGATGAGCTAAGGACAGCAGTGCTCATGCAGAGCCGAAGCTCACCTGCTCCGTGGGCTGGGAGGGGACAGGGGGTGGGACGGGGGTGCTGTTTGCTGGGAGGGTCAGAAGGAGTGCTGTCCTGAAAAGTGACAGATTTGAGGCTGATGTGACAGGCAGCTCATACCCTTGACAGCTTGGGGAAGCCTGGGAAGAAGGTTTAGGTAAGTGCCACAGGAATCCATTCCTAAAACTCCAGCCACGCTCCTGTTTTACCAGTTTCCTTTCTAAAACACACATGTATCATAGTCAGTCACTCGGTTATGCAAATATGGATTGTTCCTTTGAGAAAATGGAAAGCGATTGCTTTGTAACACAGTGAAAGTTCTTTAACTTAGCGTTTGAGCCCTAGAGACTTTCAGTATCTTCCTGCAACTTGAATCTTCTTTTTCGTATGTCATTTGCAGTCCCCCTCACATGTATGTATGTCGCCTGTCACATAAGTATGTCTATCGGAAGAGACATGCCAAACATGCTTTAACAATACTGATGGATGGTGCTCTGATGGTTTTAAATGCTAAAAATCATTTCAAATAATATCATGCATAGTCTAAACTGCTTTGTTGTAAAATAGCTGCAAAATAAATCATATGTAAAAAGAATGTGAGTAGGATAACTGTGCAGTCTAAGCAAGGAAAATATAACACACATCTGTATGACACAAACTTTTGAAATTTGTTGAGCATCACTTTCTGACTGAATGTTACAAATATTTCTTATGTGGGAAAAATGTATTTTCCATTTAATAGGTGTGATGACTGTAGTGTTAAAATCTTATATTAATAAGGTAAGTGTGTCAACTTGTCCTGCTGTTCTTGCTTTCTATACATTTAAGGATACTATTGGTGGTATTCAAGTTTAAGATTTTTCCCATGTTAATATTTCCCTAGTGTATTTTATTTCATCTGTTGATTTCAGTTATTCTGTGGCTTTATTATTATTTGGATACTCAACAAATTTCAAAAGTTTGTGTCATACTGATGAGTGTTATATTTCATTTCTGCTTTAGGTTGTGTATTTATCTCTCACATGTCATATAACTGAATTTGGTTTTTCATTTTTACTCATATTGATGGTTCTCGTATCCTAGGGAAAAGTTTTATTTTCTCTTTTATTCCATATGATTAGGATTTATACTACCAATTTTACTATGAAATTTATATTTGTTTCTTTTCTTTTTATTTTCTTATCTTTTCTGCTTTATTTTGGATACAGTTCTTTAGAATCTGATCTGCCATTACCCCTCTGCTCATTCTAAGGATCTCCGTTCTACTCATAGTTACCCATTTTGAAATGCATGTTTAAGAATATCTAATCTCTACTAATCTCTTGATTATCATCTCAAATGATTTAATTTCTAGATTAATAACTTCCAATGTCAATTTACTATGACCCTAGTGAAACATGAGTTTTTCAGAATTCTTCATTTATATGGGCTCTTTTGAAGATGTTGAAGCCACTTCTGTTTTTAAAACTTGCTGCTATTTTGGTTAAAAGAGGAATCTTTTGTAAGTTTAAGGTCTCAGACAGTCTAGGTAGCTCCTCACTGTCTGCATGTCTTCATTTGGCTTCCCGACTGCTGTGCCAGCTCAGCCCTGGCTTTCAAACCTGCTGCCTCTGCTGGATCCATTATTTATTTCGGGGAGAGTCCACAGTACTGTGGGGTGCTACCCAGTAGTTCCTTTAGAAATTACTCACCAATTTACTGTAGTTCAGATTCTTCTTACCTAGAACAAAGAATTGAAGAGGACAAGCCAAAAACGGTGCCAAACACTTATTGAAGAGTGAGGGGTGGAGGGATAAGGGGAAACTGGCTGTGCAGGGCAAATTTGGGCCAAAAAAGAGGAAAGGAGAAAAAGAGCAAAACCAAGAGTTTACCTTTGTCTAGAGGACACAGGGTGGGTCACCACGAAGTCAGGATAGCGGGCTCCTTGTGGCACCTGTGTTCTTACATCACCCACATCCCATGGGAACCGGAGATAGCGGGTCTTGGGAATGATTTGGTTCTGTCCTGGGATTTTGTGATGAACTGGTCTCGCTTGTTCAGCCGGTTTTGCCTCACCCCACCTGCTGTCTCAGCAGGCAGGGAGATTGGGGAACTTGCAAAAATGTGTCCTGGTCCCCACATGCCTATGGCAAGAATCAAGCTGAGAAAGGTGCTCAGCTGCAGACAAGGCCACTTCATATAGAAAATAAAGGACTTAGAGAGAGAGAGAGAGGATCAAGAGTGTGTGAGGACAGTGACTGTTACCGAGTCAGAGCAGAGGACTCTGCTGGAACCGGGGGCAGCCCACCTCCCCTCCCACCTCCTCCGTGGGAGAGTGTCTGTCTAGTGCTTCTCTGTCTCTCCAGCTTATCCTCGGATTTTGGCAAGGGAATGGGGCAGGGAGGGGGCGAATAACTTGTCCTGTTAGTTTGTGGGTTTCTAGACCTGATTTGGCTGAGATAATGGAGTTTACAGAGCATGCATGGCGATGTGACAAGCCCTTGGGGGCAGTGGGAGGCCCTGTTGCAGCCCACCCGGTGTCCAGCTCAGGTGTGGCCCCGGCTGTAGCCCAGCTCCGCAGATCTGCTGCTCTGGGGCGCTCCCATCCTCTCAGCCTCACTGGAGACCAATGATGACATCTTTGGAAAGAGGTCTATCCTGAGTTCTCGTTCTCTTAATGTTAAATATAAATGAAACAGAATGAGTCAATGAGAATAAAACATTACACATTAATAATATAAATCATTTCAAGTAATAATAAAAATCTTTAAGAGGTCCTTAGGATGATTTAAGTTACCTGCCTGGTTGTGAAATCCACCTGTCCTCATTGGAGGCAGCTTGTGAACACCAACATGGATGAATATAAAGGTCATCATGAGCTCAGAGGAAGGGCAGCAAGCACCATCCAAAGTCCACTGCATAGAGCAGACTTCCTGCTGCCTCTGGTTCTGCTCTCTGCCCCCGTATGATAGTCCCAGGAAGCCCACAGGAGCTGCCCCAAGGGCTCAAAGGCTTCCATCCGCACACCTCTGACTTCTACGCCCAAAACCCCACCATAGTTTTCTCAACTTAGCTTGTAAGGGTAAAGTTATGTTTTCAAGATCTTACTCCCTGGTACCTTGGGTGAAGCAGGACCTCATTGCTTCTCACTTTGAAAATGATGCATAGAAGTAGCTGGACTGAAACCCAGATTCCCTCCCTGCAAAGACCATGGCAGCTGCCTGTCACTCCCACTCCTGTCCCTGTCCCCAGGTTCATTCAGTGTGGATTTGGAGGGGAAATTCCCAGGCCAGACCAGCTGTGGTCTGTAGTTGATTGGCAGGGTCATTTGAAACTTGGAATTTGAAGACCGGAAGCATGAAATTGAGTTGTCGACAGAGCTGGGTCTGGGCCTCTCTCCTTGGCTTGCTCAGGACCATCTTCATGTTCACATGATGACCTCCCTTTGTGGTCCCCTGATTGCCAACATCCCTGCTCATGAGGATGCATTCTTCTCAGATGAGGGTTCATTCTGATGACCCCACTGGAACCTGATACTCTCCATCCAATCTGGTCTCCAAACAAGCACACATTCTGTGGTCCTTGGATTCAGATTCTGTGTGGGCCAGCTTTCTATTACTACAGCACAGGCCTGAGGTAAGAAGACAGTGGGCTTACAAGGAGCAGAGACTTCTTCAGGCTCACAGTTTCTGAGGGGTTGGTCCCTGGCCAGTCAGCCCGCTGCTTTGTGCCTGCAGTGAGGCAGCCATCATGGTGGGAGTGTGTGGTGGGAGTCAATGGCCTCCCACCACAAAGCCTCATGTCAGAGAGCAAGAGAACAGGAAGGGACTGGGTCCCACAATCCTTTTCAAGGCCATGATCCCCAGTGAGCCAAACCGTTCCCACTGGACCCCTACATCCTAAAGCTTCACTGAATCCTGATAGCTCTATCCTGGGGACCAAGATTTTTTTGGGGGGAGGATTTAACATCCAAACTGTAGCAAAAACAACCTATGAAGCTTGAGGGGACACGGTTCAATCTCTAACACCATCATATCTCCAGTCCCTAACATGACACCTGGCACCAAAACCAGACCTAAGGAACATTTGGAGAATTAATAGTAAGTGAAGGTGTAAAATGGAATCTGTTTTATCAACAGGCAAAGTGTGTTCAGGGCCCAAGATTTCTACCTTATAGCCATAATTCTGGAAAATCTAAAAGAGGTGTTACTAAATGCTCAAGTTAGTCATAAAAGCCTTAGTAAAGTGTAGCAGAGGATGTCTCACTTTAACTTATGTGGCTTCCTGAAGAGTGCTCCAAGATAAACCTGTTATGAAAGTACCACTCAGTAAATGGCTGAGCTGAGCTACACAGGGTCACTACCCAGACATAGTTAAATCTGAGAGGAAAGCTATCCAGAGAAATGGCTTAAGCTTCAATGGCTGCCCTTGACTTCATGTTAATCAGACGTCCATTGGCTACCTGGCCCCCTGGAGTCCCCAGAGGCACCCATGTTTTAGGAGCAGCTTAACTCTCTGCTCTCTGCACCTCCAAAACTGTGGCTGATGGGCATCTTGTTTATTCCTCTCCCTCCAGTCCCAAGATGTGAAGCACTGTGTTTGTAACTATTATAGCTAAGAGGTACACCATTTTGAAATTTCAACATGTACGTTCACATTTTATATATGACACGTATCCTAGTGACTTCACTTATTGGCTCACAGTTTATACAGGGTTTGGTCCATAGTCACCTGACTCCAAGGCCAGGTGGCATGGCAGAGGGGCAAGGCCTGGGAGAGAGATAAACCCTTCTGGGCCATGCTTCCCATGACCCAGCTTTTTCAACCCAACCCCACTTCCTCTCAGTGCTCATAACCCAATCACCTACAAAAAGCCCCACCTAAGAGCACATGAGGCTCTTGGGGGACCTCTAGATACAACCATAACTTCACAAATTCACCCAAACAGAATCACATAACGCATATTCTTTTATCATTGGAACATGAGAGAGTTAACCACTCAGAGGGTAAAGCATGCTGAGGAACATGAGAGAGTTAACCACTCAGAGGGTGAACCACATGGTCCCACTGTAGCATGCAACTTTCCCTAGGGCCCCACTGATACTGGTGGACCTGTAGCAATGCTAAATTTGCCACTTTGCATGTCACTAATGAACTTGCTGACATGTACGTTTGTGTGATTGTCTGCTGACGTAATGCCAGCAGAGTCACTGTGTCCAAGTGAATGCGTTTGATCCTGAGGTTTTGTCGATATCTTCCAGAGACTTGGGCTTGTGTCCCCCTCACCAATGGGGCTTGACCTGTGTCTGTCCACAACCTAAAACAGCTGACCTTCTTGTGAAAGCCTGCCAACTCCACAGACAAAACCGAAGTTGCCCAGTTAGTATCATTTACATTTCCTAACAGCATGACTGTTTTGGGTCACCTGAACTTGTTAATTTTTTAAATTTCTTTCCTATTCTTTTATTGCAGATATTTCATAGTGTTTCTTACAATGATTACATGCTAAAAGTTGACTCTATATTTGTATTATTAGTATTATAAAACATCTTTGTATAAGTAAGTTTCTTATTTCAGAACCATTAAATTTCAGAATTATTGTTTCCATATATTTGATTCCTGGGTAAAGTGAAATTATTTTGTGCATCTTAACATTGAATGATTTTCAGAAGAACTTACTCCATTTATGCTTCAGATTATTTATGAATGTATCCACTTTTTTCACCATCTCTTTAATTCTAGACACTCTGAAGCTGCAGGAAAAACAACTATTTCCAATTTTCCCTCGTCTCCTCCCCCCAGTGTAATTTTTTAATGACTTCTTTGGCAATCTTGCCCATAGTCTTTTTCTTTGATGTCACTTCTTCATTTGGGGATGTATTTTCTTCCTTTCTTTCTTTTTGTTTTATATTCCCTGAGGACTGCTCCACTTCCTTCTCCTAAATTGACAATGAATGGTGGTTTTGCTGTTGTCTAATTGCTGACAATCTTTCTTGTTCTCGGGTTGTTCTCTTCCCAGGGTGGTTTCTTCTTGCTTCTCTCTCTCTCTCTCTCTCTCTCTCTCTCTCTCTCTCTCTTTCTCCCCCTCTCTACCTCCCTCCTGCTCCCTCCTCCCTCTTCCTCTCCTGCTTCTTCATTAGCTTTTTCACTGATCCATTCCTCTCTAGTTTGATCCTGGCGTGTCCTCCAAAGGCCCATGGCTCCTGACGAGGGCTGGGATAGTGGCAGCCCCTGGACCCTTTGGGACCCTGAAGAGGACAGTGGGACCCTGGCTCCTGCTTTCTTTCTTTTCCCCCCTTTCTCTTTCCTCTCTTTGGCATCTGGCTAAGAACTGAATAGTTTAGCTCATTTCCATGCTTCTGCCATGATGTCCCATTACAAACCCAAAGCAACTGGGTCAATTGATCAGAGACAGAAGCCTCCAGAACTGTAAGGCAACACAAACCCTTCCTCCTTATAAGCTGCTCTGTCTTGAGTATTTATTATGGTGACATTAGCTGACTGACATGGATCCATTTATCTACTTGTAGTTATTCCACTTAGGTACAGTCTTTAGCTACTATTGCTTCTGAGGAAAGAGATGGAGATACCTGCACTATTGGCTGATACCATCACTCAGCAAAGAGTTTTCAGAAGGATGGAGGGACAAAGATTGGTGGCCCAGTGACTGCCCTAGGACTCCCGAGATCCTGTTTCTTCTTCTTCTCACCTTGTAGTATTTTCCCATTTTCACAGAGGCCATGATCTTTGTCTTAGCTCAGGTTAGTGTTTGGCCCACAATGACAAGTTCCACCCGAGAGTGACATGAATGCATCGCTTTGCCAGGGTTGTCATTCTGATGTTCTCTTCCTGCTTTCCGGTTTGGGTTCAGAGCCTTGAGACCATCAGAACCAAAGCCTGGATTCCATGGTTTTTCCTGAATGATTGCAAGATGGACATAGATGAAATAATGTTTGGGAGAGAGGAGGAAGTAACAGGTCTCAGAGGGGGACAGCAAGACCACTCCATCTCCTGGTGTCCCTGTCGTTAGAGGTGGCAGTGCGATGCTGCTACAGTGGGTGATGGCTTCCTGTCCACTCTCTGCCCTCAACTCTTATCTTACTAATAACCCTCATATTATGGCTTAATCCAGTTTTGTTTACCTTGTTTGTTTGTTTCATTGTGTTTTCTGAGGGACTTCTAGGAATACTCAGACTAATCTGGAACACACAGTGCTGCTCGCGGTCCCAAAGTGTGGCTGACTGCCAGGTGAGAGCTCAGGAGACCCGGCCACTTCTCAAACTCCTGGTCCACCGCAGGCACTTTCCAAATGCCTTCCACATAATAGCACATTTTATCCCCCGCAGCCGTAGGAGGTGCTGTCGTTATACCCATTTGATGGACAAGGAAACAGAAGTGCAGAGACGTCAAGAGTCTTGTCCAAAGCTGCACAGGAAATGGACAGCCAGAGAGCAGTGATTTGTTTGGAGGCAGGAGGGGCTTCCTGGGTTCATCCTCTCCAGAACACATCTGTGAAGTAAACCCTAAGTGACTATCACCATCACATCTTCGTTAGGTGTTGAAAAGTGCCAGAATCAAATAAGGTGTGCAAACACTAACTGACCCAGGGAAGGCTGACAGCCATTTGAAGCCAGGGAACCAAGCAGACCTGGCCACCGACTGTGTATCCCGCGTCCTCCCATCAAGTGTGGATCGTGTTAAAACCCAGCCATCTTCTTCCTTCCTTCTGTGTTTGTGGAAACTTCTCAGTGATCAAAGCTGCTGTGTGGCCTTAGGGTGAGCCCTGCTGTGAGCGCACTCAGGAGGAACCCGACTTTCCTCCCTCCCGGGGTGTCTGCATGGTTCATTTGTCCTTGAAGAAACATAACTGCAAGCCCTACCGGCTACACTGAATGGTCTCGAGAGAAGACAGGATCTAAGTTCAGCTCACCTGGATCTTGGGAGACCTTGGTTTCTAGGTCTGTGCCATGAGGCTCATTTGGGTTCCTGGGAAGGGGCTGGTTTATAAACTCAGCAGGCCATGGGCAGATCCAGGTGCGATTCAGTGGCAGGCAGTAGGAAGGCTCCTTTTCCCCCCAAAGGAGAGATCTGTGGTCTTTCCATAGAGCCAAGGTGGCCACTCCAGAACCTAGAGTCCTGGCTCAACTTCCTGTCCCTGCCCATATCCAGCCAGGGGCCAACACTGCCAGGTGAGGTGGTTCACACTGAGGCACGAAGGAGATGCATTCAGGGCCTGAGAGGGAAGTGGCCATGGGCCCGTGCTCCAAGGCTCTTCCATCTATTCCTACCTGTTCTCCAACCCATCAGGAGCCTCGCTGCCTCTGTTGGAAAGCCAGGCTAAGCCCAGCTTTGCTGCAGTAACAGATCATGGGACCATATCAGTGGTCACTCCAGCCAGGGTCTCTGTCTCGCTTCCATGACATCAGCGGTGGCCCCAGCTCCAGTTGGTCTCCAGGGCGGCTCTCCTCTGCACAGCAGTTCTGTTTCCCTCCTTGGGCCTCTGTCCCAGCACTAAGTGAAGCCCTGCCTGGTGCAGATGGAGGAATGTGCACCAGGAATATCTGTGGTTCGTGGCTTCAGACCAGAAGCGATGCAGGATTTCCACGCCCATCTTCTTGGCGGGAACTGGTTATGCAGCCAAACCTTCTTTGGAGGTCAGAACTTATGGTTCTCAGCATAGCTAAAGGCAGAGGGGTCCGTATGCTAGTGTGCATCACCTCTGCTGCCCACAGAGCCCTGAGCTGGCTTCCTTGGGTAGAGCTATACCCTGTTCACCTCTGCTGTTTCCTTTGGGCCAGCCAGATTCAGGGCCATGGATAGAGTCATGATGAGAAGGGGACTTGGAGGCCACCGGGTCAGTTTATACCAGGTCAGGATCATTTGCATTGGCCCTGAATAATGGACTCCAAATCTCTCTTTGGCCACTGTCAGCGATGAGGTCTCATTGACTTATGAGCCAGAAAATTCCATACTGAGACATCACGTCTGGAGGATTCCGCTTTGCGGTAAGGTGCTCTTCCTTCCTGGCCTGGCTAGTTATAAGGTTAGTTCTCTTTCCTAAAAGAGAGCTGGCTTTTCCCACGCCCATCTCCAGGGCCCATCGGATGCCCGAGCGCAGCCACATGTCTCCATCCCAGCTTTCCAGGTTCCTTAGTCTCAGTCTCTGCCAACACCTTCCAGGTGACCTCACCATCTTCATCACCACCCTGAGTGTCACCTCCTTTTAGTGTGGCACTCAGATTTCTCCTTGGCGTGACATTGCCAAACAAAGGGTTCCTGAAGCTCTTGTTGCAAGCACTGCATGACTCACGCCATGTCTCCCAAGGCCATATTCGTGCTCCCAGCAGGCACCTTGCGCTCTGGGCTGACATTCCACCCAGAATTGCTGGAATGGGAGGCCTAAAACTGGCCTCCTTTCCCTTCCAGGCTCCTGTCCAGTTGTTTGTAGATAGAAGAAGGTAAAAATAAAAAGTCCTTCTTAATGGTTGGGTGTGCATCTTGGGGTCGACAAGAGTCCTCTTTGATCTTCATGGCATACACAGAGCTCGTGTTGATGGTCGGAAGGGTGAAGTTGGGTCTCCCATCCTATACTGAAGACAATGGGGAGGAAGGGTGAGCCTTAGCACACTTGTTTGATGGTGTGCAAGTTGGAACACACACACACACACACAAGCACAGGTTGGCTTCAGACAACAAGTCCTAGCTTTGACCTTTACGCTTGGATAACAGAGGGGAGAACTCGGGCTTCTTTACCAGCCTTGGAGAAATGGGTAAAGGAAATGGGTACACACTGCGTACTGGCCCTGCCCACCGAATGCTCTCGGGAATACACTTTGTCCTTTACTTAAAAGTCTCCTAGATGATTCCTGAATCAGTACAGCAGGGTCATTTGGGATCATGATTTGATGATCCTGCAGAGGAGATTTCTCTCTTGGCTTTGGGTTACTCCTTCTGTATCATCCAAAGAAATGAGACTCATGTCTTCCTATTTCTAACCAAGTTAGTAATCCATGAATATCATTTTAACTATAAATTCATATGGGTTATTCAAAATGGCCTGTGCATGCATTCTGCTGGAATTTCACCAACCAGAAAGCTGCCAGGCGAGGACCTGGGGTTGGCCCCTCAGGGGCAGGGCTCCTGTGCCTCACGTAGATCTTTTCCTGAAATTCAATGGCTCCTTTTAGATGCAAGCTCAGGGGCGGGGCTCACCCCGTCTTTCTGAATCTACCATCCCCTCCTTGGTGAGCCAGGCTCACAGGTTCTCATTATGATAGCTACTGTTAATATCCAATTGTCTTGTGAGTGCTGTGTTGCTTACATTGTTCTGTCCTGATCTGCTTAGATCTGTCCTCTTTTGTTTTATTCTCTTTTAAAAAAAAAAAAGGTTCCAGCATCCTTTGTGCATAGAGGAGGGTGTTTGTTCTTTTACACCTTGAACTTAATTAACATGTAATGAATTTGGGGTTTTAACAAGCAACAAATATTTTTACATATCAACATTTCTCTAACCATACCTTCCTAATGTAATTTACAATTACAAATATAATGAAAGAAAATTTCCTGTTTTTTAAAGCTAAAGACTTCATGTGGCACTACACCCTCAGCCCCGATTAAGTTTGTTTTGTCTTGTTTCATCTGAGATGAGGTCTTAGTAAGTGACCAAGTTGCCCAGGTTAGGCTCAGATTTGTGGTTCTCCTGCCTCAGCCTCCCAGAGTACTGAGATTACACATGTGCTAAAATTGCCTAGTATTTATGCATTTTTACTAATCTATTTAATCAAGCTTTCCAAACATTTAAATAAAAGCACAAGACAACTTATTAGGCTGACTTTAGTGTTTTAAAAGCTTTGTAGCAGAGGCTTCTGGGAGGTACCCACACTGGAGCTCTGCTCTGCTGAGTACCTAAAAGGATTTTGCAGACCCTGGTGACTTGGCCAACCTGACTGAAGGCTCAGAGGCTTAAGCAGCCCGGACAAGACCCCCCCAGGCTTCTTCCACCCTGTCTCTCTGTGTTAGTTTTTTATCACTGAATAGCAAATCACTACCCAAGCACAGTGGCTTGACTTCAGTGGGTCAGGAATTCAGAAACGACCCAGCCTGTGGTTCTCACTCAGTCTCTGAAGAAATTCCAGCCAAGCTGGGAGCTGGGGCTGTGGTCAGCACTCGGCTGGGGCAGAGGCTTTGCTTGTGTGACAGGTCAGTCACATGGCTGTCTGTGCGAGGCCTCTGTCCTCGTGGCTGTGGTACCCAGCTCATGTGGCATCCTGCAGGATGGCTTGAATGTGCCCCAGTGGGGCAGCTGGCTTTCCTGGAGACAGGTCACCCAAGACCCAAGAAAAAACAAAGCACAGGCCATGATACCTTCATGAGCTGGCTTTGGAGACCCCAAGGTGTTACTTCCAGCACATTCTACTCATTAAGTGAGTCATTATGGGTGCAGCCCCTGCTTTAGGGAGGACAGTTGGGCTCCAGGTCTTGGGGGCAGGAAAATAAAGAGTTTGTAGGTGCGTTTTAAGACCCCACACAGACTGCCGCAAAGGCCACATGTCTAAGCCATACACACAGCTGGGCCCTGGGTAACTTAGTCTAGCAGAGTCTGGCTGAGCTGGGCTAGCCCGGGAGCACAGGGAAGAAATAGAACTCCGTTGGGTGAAGCCAGTGAAAATTTGGGATTATTTCTCATCATAACATAACCTGACTAGGGGTTGTTTTGAGACATAAACTTAAAGAAAATTACAATCATGATTTCCCAGAGGTGAAATAGGTTTTCACATTTTCTAGGTTGTTGGTAAAATTTCTACTTTTTACATTCACCTGGGATATTAGTAATGACCTTGGAAGTTGCACAGTGACCCAGGAGAGCAGCTGGGTCTGGGACTAGGGCAGGTCTGCACACCCCATGTGACCTACCCCAAGTCGCTGGCTGAACCTCTCTGGTAATGAATTTCTATTTGTCACATCTGGGCTTTTAAGCCTCTGTCTTATAAAATCTAAATTCAAAGATCTAATGTTTTGAACTTTGATGTCTTTCCCAGAAATGATGTATTTTTAGAAATTTCTTCTGGCTGGCAGTACCTAAATGATTGTCCTGTCATTATGATAAATTGGCCTAGTCTACAAATATTAGCTGGAAACTTATGCATGCCTTATCAATATCACATTGTAATTAGTGAGGTCACCCAGAGGTTTGCTGGGTGAGGAGATGAGAGACGGAGTATGTGTTAGGTTCAGCTAATTAATCATCCATGAACTGATTAATTAAACGCTCGGGGGTTCTCTGTGTGATTGGACCGCAAGAGCGATTGATTTCTTAAGTCCTACCTGGTGATTACATGATTTCATAATACAGTACTCATGTTCAGGAAAATTACTTCAGCTTATTTATATTCCTTGTGTTTGTTCTTTCTTATCTACAGCGACAGCGAGAAACATACCTCTAGGCTTGACAAACAGACACATGCCTAATGGAAAGATATAAAAGCAAACATAAAATCCCTTCTATTTATTAAAACGACGAACCTAAACACATTCCAAAGTGTGTATTCCTTTGCACTTGGAATATTAACTTAGCTCTTTTAAACATTGTTACGAATTCATCATTTTCACAAAATCAACTTGTTTCAGGTGATCTTACTACTCTGCTTTTTTTTCTCCATTTAACCATTTAAACCTTTTTGAATACCATGTATTAGTTATACATATTAATGGAGCTCAGTGCGATATCGGAGTCCGTTTGTACAGCGCATACTGACCAAACCCAGCCTCTCTCTCGCCACCCTCGTTCCCACCCCCACAGCCTCTAGGAATTGCCGCTTGACATTCAGAGTGACTTTTTGTTTTCACTTCAGCATTTGAGAGAGAGTGTGCAGTCCCAGTCTGTGTCTGGCTTATTTTCCTTAAGATCATGTCTTACGGTTCTATCTATTCTGCTGTAAGTGACATGATTTCATTCTTCTTTGTGGCTGGGTAACATTCCATTGTGTATGTAGACCACATTTTTTTGGCAGATACAAGAGCCACGTAGCCTGTATTTTTTGTCTTAATTTTAACCTGTCAACCTGACTGGGCTATGGGGTGCCCAGATGTTCTAGTCAATCATTCCGGATGATTCTGTGAGAGTTTCCGCAGTCGATCAGCAAGGATCTATCCACCAAGTGCTGCAGGAGTTGTGGGTACAGTGGCTGGGCCCACGGAAGGTCTGACTAGAACAAACAGTCTGACCTCCCACCCGTAGAGGGAGCTTCTCCTCCCTGGCTCTTGGTTCTTTGCCTTTGGACCTGAACTGAAATACCAGCTCTCCCAGGCCTCACACCCATTGCCTCTGAGGCAGGACCTATCCCCTTGGCTCCCGGGGCCCTCAGATCTTTCTGTTCCCATGCCATGTGGTCCCTGTCCTACTGCAGTCTCTGTCTGTGTGGCGTATGCCCTGTTCATCTGTCACTTGCTGTCCCTTCCTCCTTCTGAGAACCCTGCCTCAAGGTGTCGGTGGAGGCAGCTGGATGCGTTACTGTCACAGACTCTTGCAGCCGAAGACGGTCAGCTCAGCCCACTGCAGGCCACACATCTCTTGCCCAGATGAGAGCCAGGCACCTTACTCCCTGTTTTTGCTTTGGATCCTCAAGTTCCTCCTTCCCACAACACCCAGCATAGCCCCTTGAGTGGGAACTGCATCCCACTGATGACTTCTCCCCAGCTTCCATCCCACTGGTGCAACAACAGCACCTGTATGGTGGCGCCAAGGCCCCATGTGACCTGAATCCTGAAAGCCAACCGCAAACATCGAAGAACTTTGGTCCCAAGCCTGTCCCAGCTCAGCAGCATGACAGCAGTCTGAGAAAACCTTCTCGGTCCCCTTCCTTCACCCACCCTGAGACATGGTCCTCACCCACCCCAGGACACAGGGAGCCCCGACTCCCAGGCCTTGTGTCTTCTCCTTCTCCTTAACCTTCTTTGGGGCATGCATGTTTATATTTACTGCATTGTACCATGTGGAAAGTCAGAGCAGGCTGATACTCCAACTGCATAGCAGACACCTGAGGGCATAACAGAGTTTTCAGAGGTAGTGGGCGCCCTGTCTCAATGGGCATCAATCACGCACTGAAGGCCAGGCTGATCTTAGAGCTGCTGGGAATGTGTTATGGAGAGCAGGAGGGCCCAGACACCAGGCTCCTCGGGGCTTCCCTCTTCCTTCTGTACTCCTTCGGCTGTGCTGAACGGTGTTGGTTGTCTCTCTGGAAATCCCAGAAAAGCCAAGGCCCTGTCTGGCCAGCACAGGTACTGTCACAGCTAGGGTCTCCCGGGTGTATTTCCACGCACTTGTTCTGACTGGTGGCACAGAGAGGAAGGAGGTGGACAGGGGACCTCGACATCGCAGGCCACGTTGGGGTCCAGCTGCTCGCCACTCCGATAAGGCAGTTTGATCTTTCCGGCCTTTCCCCCCGGTTCGCCTGCTACCCTGGCACCACTACTAGGGGACTGATATTTAAAAGTTGTTCTTGGCATTTGTCGATGTATATTTCTTCCAGATGTTACCCAGAGGTTCCAGACCAGTTCCAATCGCCTAGTCCTAGGAGGACTCAAAGAAGTCGTAAGAATTTTAAAAGAGACAAAATTGGTGGTGAGTCTAGCCTGGGTCTTGAACAAGCTTTTATTTGCTAAAGGCAAAAGCCTGTCCTGAGAACTCTGCTAGCCAAAAATATTATTTGCATTTAAAGAAAAATAATCAAATGCTTTTTTGGGTACTTACACTAATTTTTCCCCTTCTGTTTAGACTGAAGACAGGGCAGTCCTGTTCTCAGCTAACCTCAGTGTCCCCGGCTCCTGACTTCATCTCAAATGAAAGAGATAGGACCAGTGGCATTTTTCATGTCTTCAAAACTGTCCAGTAAACAAACGTGTATTTTAATATGCAGCATTCTCTGTAGGCTGAGATGCTCGGAATAAGTAAGATGTGTGTTTTCCGTTCCTTGCTTCAGAGTGCAGGCTTTTAATGAGACCCCCCCACCCCCCTCTCCCAGAATTCGGCCTTCTTTCCAGTTGGATGGGACGGAGGTCCTGAGTAGAAACAGGGTCTCTTTGAACTTGCCCAGATTCCCCCAGCAATGAACAGCATGAAACCTGGGAGTTCTTGGCCAGGAGGAAGTCGTTGATGGAGATTAAGGCCTAATGTTCCTTCTTTAGTTTTCAAACTTAGATCAAGAAACACACAGATTCTGGAAACCCTGGCACTGTAGGAAGGATAAAGGAATAATTGCTTTGCCACAGGGCCTGGGATGCCATGTTTTAAATATGCAGGAAGTTGTGTGCTGGTGAGGAACTGTGTTATGACCTATTCCTGGAGCCAGGATTGGGCCTGACTGCATACAAGATTGAAACTTCCAACGGGAATAGAGTGTTCAATTTCTCTTCAGTTCATCTTGTGCAAAGCTGTATTTTCCAAAGAAGTCATATGAATATCACCTGTCTTTTCCTGCAGTGTGACTTTTTCACCCTGGAGTGGATGGCTGGGGTCTGTATTCTCTCTTCTTGTGAAAACCTTGTGAAAAAATTTTAGGAGACACAGCTTCTTCCTTACTCACCGGTACCCTCTGCTGGGACTACCCGATTGCCCTGGGATGCCATCTTGTGAGGAAGCCCAGGGACAGGAGAGGACGTAGAGCTGAGGGAAGGAGGTGACCTTGGTGATAGAGCAGGAGAGCAGGGGTTGGCTGGGGTTGGGGACAGGAAGGGCAGCAGGGGAGCACCTGATGGGAGAGGAGGGAAGGAGGCATGAGAAGGTGCTGCTCTTGGGTTGTTTTGAGTCAGGAACTGAGGTGGAAGCCACAGCCACCAGGGGTGGAGGGACTGAGACTAACCATGGTGGAGATAGGGAGATGACAGCGCTGGGTGTCAGCAGGTTGAGGTGCCAGTCCCAGGAGGTGACACTCAGCAGGGAGACTGAGCAGTGTGTCAGGAGGGGAAGAGTGTGCCAGGGAGCCTGGGCCCTAGCCCCTTCCTGCCTCCTCATGGCCGTGTCATGTTGGGGACCTGGCCAGGCTCTGGACTCAGACCAACCTTGGATCTGTCCCCGCTTCAGGGCAGAGATTCGGCGGGGATGTGTGGCCACAGGCTTGGGGCTTTCCCAACTGGGTCTCCTGGCTGGAGTACAGAAAGGCAGGTCTGAAGCTGCTGGACATGGCTCTCTAGGGTCCTTGTCCTTGGGAGCCTGGGGTCCTCACTGTCACCTCCAGTACCAAGCCCCTACACAGCTTCTCTGAGGAGCTGTCTCATGATAGCTGGAGCCCCTGGCAGCGTGACAGAAGTGACAGGATCTGCTGTGAGGACACTGTGCTCTGAACTCCAGGAAGCTCCAGGGGCTGGGCATCCTGCCCATCTGGGGACCAACACCTGAGGTTCTGCAGGACAGAGCAGTGGGCAGGGACTGTGTGGCCCCACACTAAAGACAGACAGAGGGAGGGGACAGACACTAAGAACAGACCTGGATGACTTGGTCCCAGAGCTTCCAGAAGGCCCCTGTGGCTTTCCTCGTTGGTCCTTCTGTCTGTCTGTCTGTCTGTCCCACCACACACACCGCCCACCCCCAGGATCCTGGCAAGGCTATGTCAGGGACTCCAGGCCCCACTGACCTTGGGGTTTCTCATGTGTCTCTGACATCTTTGGGGACCCCTGTCAATGGCTGTAATGACCTTGTCTGTGACTCTCTTTGCTGAAAGAGAACTTAGACCAGGACTTCTCATGTCCCCTGCAGGGCCCCTCACACCAGGTGGGGCTGATGTCCACACCAATGTGGTCAACAGCAAACAGGAAGGGTGTGGGTCTCCACAGTGGCCTGCAGCACATTCTGAGCACAGAGGGGCTGTGACCCTGGACATGTACCATGCTCTTGGGACACACCCATCCCCTTGCTGCTCCAGGGCTGGGGCAGAGGGAGACAGAGACAAGAGGCTGATGGGGGTGACCCGAGGACAAGCCCAGAGCTGTGGTCACTTCCACAGCCGTCAACTCTCACTCATGACCTCTGACCTCTGGCCATCCCTTGGGGTCATCAGAGCGCCAGATGGTAGGTCAATGTAGCTAGGTGACAGGAGTAAAAGGGACAAAGGAAGTTGATGAGGAGGGGTCCCGCACCTGCCCTCCGGAGCTCAGTGATGGAAGTGTGACCTGGTGCCCTGGTGCCCTGGTGCTGGCTGGAGTGTGCCTTGCCGGGGTCTCCAGGGTACCCATGTACCCACCTGCACAAGCTCCTGCCTGCCACAAAGCACTCCAGGGCGGGGAGGACCGCTCAGGACCATGGCTTTCCAGGCTATCGGTGGGAACTCAGCAGGTTACAGACCCTCTCTGTGTCTCCATTTCTGCAACAGTAACAGGGAAAATGATGACACCTACATCCGAAGGTGGTTCGAGGCCAGGTAAGCAGAGGGCGCGGTGCGGCTCTGGCTGTTATAATCTTGACCTGTTCCTGGCGCCTCCCTGCGAGGCCAGGGCAGCGTGTTGAGTTGTAGAGTTACTGTCCTGTGTGTGATCAGCCACAGATTCTGTGATTTGTCGCCCTGGGGTGAAAGCCAGGCCACTGCTGTCTCAGGTGGCTCTGATGACTTTCCAAGCTAGCTGTGTTCAGGGCCTGAAGCCTGGGGCTCTTGGGTGGCTTCTCTGCTCCACGCAGGACAGTGACCCCATGGTCCCAGAGCTCCAGGGGTGCCTCTCCTCCTGAGTGCCAGGGAGGTGGGGCTGCGCAGAGCCAGAAAATAAACACGTTAACTGAACTTTCCATCTGTCAGTTCAGAGACTCACTTACTGCCTGGCTGTGGTTGGAAAAATTAAGTCCTTGTAATTTAGAATCAACATTTCTCGTGGAATTGTGTTGGATGAGTTGGTGGCGCTCTCGGCTACTCGGCAGCGTCGCCTGCAATCCAAACAAGCTCACCAGGGTGCACTGTCTGCCACCCTGCCTGGAGGGGCGGCCGAGCCAGGGCTGGCACCACACTGCGGGCACAGCATGGGCCGGGGACCCAGGTGGAGGGCAGTGGGCCGGGAGAACCTCTGGTCCCATCCTTCACCCTGCTCCAGCTGCTGTCACAAGGCACCCCGGTCAGTGATTTAAGGACACTGCTATCAGCCAGTGCTCAGGGATCTGGGAGTGCAGGGAGTGCAGAGCACAGCTGGGGCAGGGCGCTGTCCCCAAGCCTCTCTCCCTGCATCGTGGATAGCATCCTCCCCCCATATCTTCACACAGGCTGGCCCTGTGTGAGCAGCTGTGTCCTGACCCCTCTTCTGCAAGGACACTGGCTATGCTAGGTGACAGCCACTGTCGCAACCTCTCTGCATTCAGGGCCTTATGTCCAGTGTGGTCGCACCTCAGGGTACCAGGGATCATTCCTCTACTGTCTGAATGCTAGGGAGACACAGTTCCTCCACTGGCACCTGGTCTGTTCCAGAAGTGGCTGTCACTGGCTCTTTTCAAGGAAGGAAACTGAGTCAATAGAAAGTTAATGACTGCCCTTCTGTCCACAGCCAGCAAAGCCAGGCTGAAGAGCTGGGTGGGATTTCCGGTTCCCAAACTTTGCATACAGGAGTTGTGCCCACCCTAGACCCAGTGAGCGGACCACTAGGACCCTCCCAGAGTGGCCAGGGAGATGGCAGAGAGATGAGAGCCCGGGCACCCAGCTGTCTGCTCCCAGGAGGCTCAGGCCCCATCTCCTGTGAACAGGAAGTTGTTGGCCTGGAGTACTTGCTTCCCCACAGAGCCTCATTCCACCCTACACCCACCATCCTGGGCCCAGAGGGAAACTGAGGCTCAGCCAGTGCCACTGACTCACTCTGGGCAAACTGTGAGCTGAAAAATGGGACTAGAATCCCTGTCCCTGGTCCCTGGATCTCATGGTATACTTTCAGGTCCTGCGTGGAGGTCTGGATTCTGAACTTGGTCACAGTCCTGGTACCTGCTGTGTAGCCCTACAGCCAGGACAAGAGCAAGGTCGCCTCTGGAGATGACCTGTCTAGCCAGGGGCCTGGGCTCTGACATCTGTGGGGACCCTGTGCACATCTGCTACCACTTCATATCCCTACCCTCTACTTCCCCTGCCTGGTGAGAGGAAAATATTAGTCTGGCTCTGCAGGGGTCCAAGGCCTGCTGGCCTCTGTGTGTGGCATTGCCCAGGCCTTGCTGTCTGTGGTTTTCTGATCCTCTGTCCACTTCCTTAGAGGGCAGGGCCTGGGGACAGAAGTCTCTCTCCTCCTGCTCCAGCCCCTGCCTGGGGCTGTGGGAGACCCCTTCAATCAAAAAAACTTTCCTAGCCAAAGACATGTGATTCTCTGCAGTGGCCCAAAATGGCTTGGCGTGCCCTGCTCAGAGGCTCTTCCCTGAGTCCCATGGCAAGAGGAGAGGACCCTAGAGGCGGGCAGCATTCTAAAGTAGCCCAAGATCTGCCCCCAGTGTCCCTGCTGTGTGATCTTTGTCCTTTGGATGTGGGGAGGACCCATGAATGTGGGGCAGTGTCACTCCTGTGATTAGGCTACATTAGGTAACAAAAGAGATTGTGCAGATATAATAAGGTCCATAGTCAGTTGGTTTTTTAAAACAGGGAGGTGACCCAGGGTGGACCAGACCTCATCAGGGGAACTCTGGATGGGCCATGATAGCGTCCCTTTTCAGGGTGGCCAGGGACACCAGGCTCTCCAGCAGCTAACAGTGGCTTCTGATTGGCAGCTGGTAAGCAGAGGCACCTCAGTGTGATGACGTCTGTGTGACAGCTCCCAACCCCTGGAATGAGCCACAGGCGAGGCTGCAGCTGGTGAGCACCAAGGCGGGCTGGGGAAGAGGAGCCCTGAGCCCACATCCAGGGTCTTGGCCCTCAGGCACTGTGAGATGATATGTCTGTGATCACCAAGTCACTAGGCTGCGTTACACCGCCATCCTCTGCTGATCCCGTCCCCTGCCCCGGCTTCTCTGCTGAGCCCCTTGAAGCCCACAGAGGAAGACAGGGGCTGAGCCTCACACCTGGAGGGCCAGGGCCAGGGCCCCGGAGACTGGAAAAAGTATCCGTCACGCTTATAACGTCAAATCAAACCAG
Organism: Hydrochoerus hydrochaeris; assembly: GCA_004027455.1. Taxonomy (NCBI): domain Eukaryota; kingdom Metazoa; phylum Chordata; class Mammalia; order Rodentia; family Hydrochaeridae; genus Hydrochoerus; species Hydrochoerus hydrochaeris. Next base: position 239,337 of record PVLA01001984.1, read on the forward strand.
AAAAATAGTCACAGCTTCCATGGCTGTGGGTCCCAAAGGGGACGAAGGAGAGAGGGAGGGAGAGACACGGACTGAGGGAGAAACAGAGAAAAGAAACGGTCAGAAAGATAAAGAGAGAGAAATACAAGGAGCGAGACGGAGAAAAGCACGTGCAGAGGAACAAAGAGACAGAAGCAGAAAGAGAGATACAGGGTCAGAGACAGAGAGATAAAAAGACAAGCATAAACGGAAAGAGATGCGGAAGAGAGGCACAGGCAGAGAGGGGGGACGGGAGGGGGAGAGGGGGGAAGAGAGAGAGACAGAGAGACAGAGAGAGACAGAGAGACAGAGAGAGACAGAGAGCGAGCACTAGGGCTGTCACAGGCCCATGGCTCTGTAAGGAGCGCTGGTACCTTGAGTCTATTTTATTCACTCACTTATTTTTACTTTCATTCCAGTGACGCCAAGGATGAGATCAAGCTCAGGAAATTCGCCCTGACCTCTGGAGTAGGCCCTGCTCTCCTCTCCCGCAGACAGGAGGGGGAGCCCCCGACAGCCGGTCTGGATGGAGCTTCTGGGGTGAGCGGGGCGGGGCGGACAGATGCCACAGGCCCTGTGACAGCCCTGGAAGAAACGCGCAGGGTGCGGGTGGTTTGCCCTGCCTCCTGGGCCCAGGTGACCGCCACTGCTTCTCAGGCGTCCCAGGTCCTCGAGGGGAGCCGCTGAACCCTCTGCCCGCGCACCTGACCGAGGGATCTCCTGGTGGTTCTGGGCTTGCTGAAGGCTCTCGCACTGCCTGAGGTGGCCAGCTCCCATCGCCTCGTGGCATGGGGAAGGGTGACCTCCCTGTGGGGACAGGCCACGTGACTGGTTCCACCGCAGGGGTCCAAGTGCAAATACATGAGCTACTTCTGGGACAGAGCGTGAGATGTGGACTCTCCACACCTCCACCCCTCTACGCTGTAAGGGGACCTAGCACGAAAAGGTCCAGCAGCCTGCATTGAGGTGGGGACAGTGAGGGGCGGAGTCCCAGGCTGGTGGACCCACCTTGGATCTGTAACCAGAACCCTGTGTGACTTGAACTCCGTGTGATCTGAGCTACTGAGCATGAATAGTCCATCGTTACTGCAGCGTGGTCCAACCCGTACTGACTAACGGAGCCCGGCATGGCCACCTGGTATGAAATCCATCTCCACTGCCTGGGGGTCTTGGTGTCACACACAGGCACCAGAACCAGGTAGCAGTGTCACCTGATGGAGAACCTTCTGAGCAATGCGGGGGACAACCAGGCTCTCCTGCTCCCCGAGACACAGGTAATGCGATGGGATTGTGAAGGCATCGGAGTTTCTCTCTTGCTTTCGCACAGATGGACTCAGCTCGCTGTGGCTACACATTCAGCCACTGGGACTTGAAATGCTGTGGGTTAAAGAGCAAAATAAAAGACAACCACTGGGAAACAGGGAGGTCAATCTTTTGCAAATGGGAAGGGGACCAAGAGATGGAGAGATGCGGACGGGAGGAGTGGGGAAGAAAACATAAAAGGAATTAAATTGTGTTTTGTACGCAGATCAACTTCCTGTGATGGGTGTGGTCAGTATGTACTTCGAATGTGTGCTAATAAAAATTGTGTCTGTACTGAACCTTTAAATTCTTATTTGGGGCTCATTATTCTTTAAATCATATGGTATAGCAGCTTTTTGCATAGCACGCTGTGTACTGTAGTAGACAGCTCCGCGCAAGTAGCTGACAGCCGATTGGGTGTTTGCAGGGGAAAGCTCAGGTTCTATGTAAATATTGCACCATGTGACACAAGGGACCTGGGCACCTGTGAGTTTTGGTGCCTTTGGGTCCTGAACAAATCCCCCAAGGAGACAGGGATGGCCGCAAACCCATGCACTGTGTATAATACTGTTTCCCACTTTTGTATTCATTTTTAACATTTCTCCATGTTTTTATGGAATTTTGTAGGCATCCCGGCCTTTAATGATTGGATAAATACTTCAGAGAGGATTACAAAAGAGCCTACTTAATCCTCGCTCCCCGTGGCGGAACAGTTAGATTGTTTGCAGTTTCGCGCTCATGTAAGTCCCACCGCCATAACCATCTTCAGGCTTAAAGCTTGTTTTCTGTTGAACGTTATTTACCTTGGCTAGGCTCCCAGAGATGGAATACCTGGGCAGAAATGTCATGAAACCTTGCCTTTCTCAAACACAGGTTTGTGAAAGTGAGGCATTCATCCATTCCGATGCCACTGGATGGCCAGGCCAGGGGACAAGGCGTGCCTTTTCCTAACGACGAAGCCGCGTCAGGCTGTGGCCCCCTTCCTCACAGCTGGCTGTCACTCTCCAGGACTTCAGCGAGCATCTGACCAAGGAGGGGACTCCAAGAACGGTAGCCTGGCCTCTCAGGCTGTGGTCCAACTCACAGTGTCCTGACAGGCTCTAGGCTCTCCGTCCAGCACCTGCAATGGGCTGTGGGCCCTGTGGAGTCTCCCATGGCCCAAGGAAGTCCTCATCTTGCACCCCGTGAACCCCAAGCTCATCTGGATCCTGACAAAGTCCCTAAGCCCATGTCCCCTTCCAAGATGCTGGCCCCATTCCTTGCTTCTTTCTCTAAAGAGAGCTGGTGGCTCACTGGTGTCCCAGGGCTGCAATGCTGTCACCCGCCCATGGAACCCACCATGCAGCCCTCATTAATGAATTATACACTAGGCCTGCCAGGGTCCAGTGCTCCCCAAGCATTGCCTCAGTCCCTCCCATAACCCATGGGCCATGCCCAGGGGCTGCGTGGTACCTGAGTGACTGCCACAGTCCTTTTGTCCTGTCCCCAAACCAACCTGTGCCCCAGGCATAAAGGGACAGCAACTCCCTCCCTGACTGAATTTAGACAGCTCCTTTCCAGCCCTCCATGTTCCACACCTTGTCCTCGGCCCGTTCCCGGCACATCCAGCCCAGCGACAAAGCCAGTGAGTGGAGGGACTTCCTGCCCTTCACCAGCCATGGTTTTGCTGTGTGGTCTGTCGTCTGCCTGGCTCAGGCTGGAACATCACTGCCCCTGCTGAATGCACTGTGGTCTCGGGCACTTTGCCCTCCTGAAGGGATTAGTGCACTCTGTGCGAGAGTGGGTTAGTGGCTGCAACACGGGATGGTCACGAAGACTTAATTGTCCCCTCCTCTGCTGGCCCACTTGCCCTTCTTTCCGTCCTGCGTGAAGCATTGTGAAGCCAAGCAGACATGGCCACCACCAAGCTGTGAGCTAAATTAGCCTCTTTCATTTACCAATCACCCGGTCTCAGGCACTGTGTTACAGCAACAAAAAACACACTGAGACGCTGCACAGCCCAACTCCTTTCAGTCCACCCTCACACCCGAGCATGCCCTTATCTGTAGTTTTCTACCCACTCCCACACTCTGCCCGCAGCTCTGAGGCCCCGCTTGGCCTTTGGCCTTGGGCTCCATCTCCCTCTCTCTTGCAGCATCTTGGATATGGTCTCCTTGCTCTTTCTGATAAATATCAGAAGGAGTCTCTGGGATGGGGCTGCTCTGTTCATCCTGGACCCCACACGGGAGAAGTTAGTGTAGGAGCTGAATTGAACCCTCACCCAGCGGGCCTCCATCTGGCTGCCTTGCTGAATTGATGAAGACCTGGTCCCAGGGTAGAAAAATGAAGCAACTCCCCAATGTGCCCTTTGTGCCCACACGGTATCAAAGATTTTGGACAGACTGATAATTTGCAGGCATGACATGAAATGTATTCTTAGTATATTTCTTCCTTCTTCCTCTTCCCATCTCCATTTCTCACCCTCTTCTTTCTTGTCTTCTTCCTTCCCTTCTTTCTAGATTGTTCTAGAAAGTTTTTGAGGCTCTTGAACTCTGTCTATATGGAAACTCCCTTTGGTAAGATCCAGACAGGAGGGCAACATCCCTGATTCCCTGAACGGAAGTTGGGGCTGGCAGACGCTCAGTGCCACACAGGTCTGGTGTGACCTTTTCCATTCTAGCTACAGAGGGGCTCCCAGCCTGCCAAGCACCAGGGCTGTATGACAAGGTGGCCTCTGGCCCAGATTGCACCCATGGCTCTAAGTGAAGAAGAACCCTCTGCCTCTGGACACCTCTGTGCTCCTGACATTTCTGTGTCAGAGCCATGGAGTGAGGACATAGTCAGACCATGTACCCTGAAATGCACACCACACCAGAGGAGGGTGGGGAGACCCAGAGGCCACCAGCAAACAGCCTCTTCTTCCTGGGGGTGGGCATGTGTGAACCTGTGTGTGTAGATGAGGAAAAGAGAGAGAAGGGAGAAGGAACAAAAGGTGAGAGAGAGCCACATGGTGACAAAGCAAAGAGCCAACCACAGCATGAACAGATGGAGGCGGAGGTAGAGGCAGAGGTGGAGTTGGACAGGCATTTTTGACCTCTGGGGACACAGCTCTACAGTGCCCCCATGACAGGAACTTCCTGTCTCAGTTATGTCACCCATGCCTGCGTTCTGCCTCAGTCAGTGGGTGCTTGTGCAAGTTTTATTTTCTCTACATGTTGGTTCCTTCCCAGGCAGTTCTGAGGGCAAGTTTACTCCATTCATCTCTCTTTTGGTCCCGTCTTCTTCATGCTGTCACAACACTAAAGGTCACACATATACCTCTCCACTTAGGGACACCTTCCTGCCACTGTCATTTGGTCTCACACCAACCTCAGGGCAGGCATGAAAACCCCCACCCCCAGGAGGGTCAGGATGGTGCCTATCACAGGTCATTTCCTAAGTCAGACTGTCCCCAACCTAGGAGGGTCCAACCTGCAATTCTGTGACTGTACAAGGATGAAAAGCACACCCAGGTGACCATTCTGTGTTTGACGTTCAGTCTCAGTATTGAATATGTTGTACGGGATGTTTGACACTGTATTAGACGGTATTGCCAGCTGTAGGCCGATGCAAACGCTCCTAGTACGCCGAAGGTGGGGTAGGTCAGCTCTGAGGTTCGGTAGGTTAGGTGTATTTCCAGCTTGTGATACTTTCAATTTGCAAACCCACCGCATGTCAGGAGCATCTGTAACCACCAAGGAGTGTGGAATTGTTCTCTGCATTGTGTGGGCGGGGGCTACGATGCACAGAAACTGAGTGGCTGCTCCGGAGCACATGGCGGCCTCTGAGAAGGTGGTCCTATGTGGAGTCATCCAGCCACCGAGCTACCTGAGAGGAAGCACAACTGTGAGAACACACATCCTTCCGGACGAGGGCTTCGGGATGCTCCGGCCGTCGGCTTCCCCCGCTCCCTGGCCTGGGTCTATCGAGAACCTTCGAGTTGCTCATAAAACACACACACAGCTGAGTACCAGCCACAAAGCACATTAGAAGACCCAGATACGGATCACACACCGCGCATCTATAGGGAGAGCTGTAAACATAACGAACGCTGCTGACGAGTCCAACCTTCACAGGTTGCCATAAGGCTGCTTGACGGTGTCAATCCCTTGGAAACGTTATTGGAATCCTGGTGAGTTAATTCCAATCTATCACCTCCAGTGCAACCCACTGAGAGAATTAAAACGCTAAGACATATTTGCCGTTAAGGGCACTCCAGGGGTCCTGAGTCCAGTCCAGGTGAGGGTTCACAGAATCAAGGCCATGACCCAGGTCTAAACCCGGATTTTATTAATGTGTGAAGAGGACAGTGTTTCAAGGATGAGTGACAGTGCGAATAGTGGGGATTACGTGAATCTGTGAGCTGAGCTAGCCAGAAGGCCAGAAAGCACCACTGCAATGTGCAGAGAGAAGGAGGTGCAGAAAGACCAAGTCGAGTGACACACCTGAGGTGGCATTTAATGTTTAGCGGGCTGTTACTTCGGTTTCTGATGTGTAAACTTTTGTGCCAGGTGAAGTCATAACCTCTTATCTTGAGGCTCAAACCCAGTTGACAGCTCGGGAGCTGTGTGGCTCTGCCACTGCATGGGGCTCAAACACGTAGGGAGACACAGAAGCAGGAAAACAGTGACTGTCGGCTGGTTTCAAAGATGTGCATCAGCCTCTCAGCCAGCCCTACTTACAGTGCTTAGATCCAGTGGAAGGGACAAGGAAATGGCTTAGCCAGCTCTGTACAGAGCAGCACATGGAGACAGGGCCAGGTTTAGCCAAGTGGAGGTAACTGCTCTGTATTCAAGCAGAGCTGTCCACGTGGTCTTCCACGGGTTCCTCCCCCAGACTCAGCACCAGCACTTTGCCCAAGGGGTGGGGTGAGGATTGCAAAGTACACTCAGATCCAGTGCCCACAGATTGCTCCTCTGGCCCCAGAGATAGTCTGTCCTCTGAGGCAGAGGATCCTGTATGCAGATGGTTTTAGGGGACAACACCCCGAGCTCCCCATGTGCTTTCTCCTGCCTTGGCACTGGTCCCTGTACCTGTGCCAGGGCTGGTGGCTCCTCTCCTTGGATCAGCCGCTTAAGAAGCTCCCCTTCCTCGACTCTCAGATGATCTTGGGCCACTCCACTCCACTCCACCTGCGTCCTTACCATGCTCTCCACCACAGTGACCTATAGGTCCACGACTTTGTCCCTGTGCCACGGAGCTGGAGTGGTGGGTGCTCTAAAGTGGCCCTGCTCTATAGCCCCTGAGAGAGGCCTTCTTCTCAGGATGCATCGATTCCTTCAGCATTAGTGGGACATCCTGGAGCCTGGCTGCATTTCATAACTCAGAAACACAAGGTTGCCTTTGGCTGTGGAGCCTGGAGAACCATACTTGGGATAGGGGAAAATTTTCCTACCTTTGAGCGGCCACGGACAGAGCCCAAGGTCAGCAGCACAGTGGATCCAGCAGGCTGAGGTCTTGCTGCTCTGGGCACCATGGCTGTATTCATAGGGGCCCCAGGCAGATGGAAAGTGGGATCAGTGCGACTTTCATAATAACAGGGGACTGGAGCGAATGTGTGAGGTGTCAGGCGGGGGCCACTGCCCCTGTCCCGTGGCTTGGTGCATGTGAGTAGAGGACAGAGGAACCCAGTAGGTGCCAGGATGGCTTCTCTGTAGATGAAGCCTAGTGACAACGATCCAACTTCAGTGTCTTTGACCCCAGGACGGTGCACACGAGTCCGTAACTCAGCGTTGCCTGTGTTACACAGGACATCGACACTGCATTAGAAAGCCGGCCACATCAGATGGTTTGGCCCAGCTGTAGACTGATTTAATGTTCCGAGCACATTTAAGGCAGCTGAGGCCAAGGGCTGTTCAGTAGGTCAGGAGTGTAGAATGCATTTTGATTTAAGGTGGATTTTCCAGGACGCATACCCACCTCAACTTCTGCATCCGTATTCAAGTCCATAACCTGCCTAGCCCAGGACACCTGGCCCTTCAAAGCTGTCACTTGTAGGCCTGGGCAGCGTCTCCACACCTGCACCTACCCAGTGCCAGTATTCCACATCCCCTACTCACTCAGCCCATTCTACAAATCAGGTCGCTCATACAGTTTACATCAATAAAATTCAAAGGAAACTTCAGATGGCAAATGTAACCAGGAAACCATTAAAGCTTGCCATAAGTAGAAATGCGCTATATTTAAAACTACAATGAAAATAAAGCAAGTTTATTAGATTCTAGCAAGACACTGTGTTGCCAAGGTTCTCAGACTGAAACTTCTGTCTGTGTTGAAAAGAGAAATTATCATGTGCTGGAGGAGTGGGGCAGACACGCGCTTGATGGTTCTAAAGTGAACAGCGAAGAGAATCATATTCACATGGCAAAATTCGGTGATGTTATTCATTCATTCATTCTTTCATTCGTTATCGCTTATGGGATGCTTGAATGGCTGACTCCTGGAGCTACAAGCTCAGGATTAAATAGAAAATGCAAATTAATTAAACACAAATTAGATACAAAATCCCTTGTATTGTTGCAGAAACCTGATACTGAACCAAAAGGAAGGTTCTTCACACCGAGGGGTTTGGAAGGCAGCATTATTACGCTCATGGGCTGGTGGCCATCAGCTCCAAAGCACCAGCCCCGCCTGGGAGTGAAACAGAGACATGCATATCGCAAGCAGGAAGTACCGCTGGTTACATGAGTTAAGCCGTATGTTGTCGGTGAATTAACTAAAAGGAATTGTTTCTTATGAGGCAGGGAAATCCTGGGGGGGGGGTGCTGAGTGGGGTTGTAGAGCTAAGTGTGTCCTTGACTGGGCTATTTTGTCCCAGGTGAAAGTCCTTGAGACATATTAGAAAAACAGGCCATATTCTGAGGTGGGAAAATACAACCCTTGCAGCTGGACTAGGACAGTCTGACCTGAAGCAGGCTATCTATGGAAAGCAGCTGGACACAGTCGGTCAAGGCTGACCAAGTTTAGCAGCTTTAATGATGTGTCGGGCGGGGTGAGTACATCTTGTCTCCATACAGTAACAGGCTGCTAATTGATTTTTAAAATTTCTTGCTATAAAATTTCCATTATAGTATCACTTATCGCCTTACAGAGGAGAATGACAAAGCAAATAAACTTTAAAAATGGTCTTTGATTGTTTTAGGAATTAAAGCAAAGAAAGAGACTAGAGGGAGGGTGCATGTTGGGTAGGGGTGTGGGTTAGAGGGTCCCTGAGTCGAAGTTAAGTTCGTAGCTGGATTCTGGGGTTCCAGCTGGATGCCCCGATGGTCTGAACGAGTTCAGAGTAAAAAGGCTGGAGCTGAAATGATCAAGTAGAGAAGCAATGGCGTGAGGGCCCAGGGATGTTTAAAGCTACCACACAGGCCTGTGCCGAGGGGTCCGCTCTCCCTGGCTTAGGGAGAAGAGGAGAGGCAGGCTGAGGGGTGCGGGAGGGAGGAGCCTGTGGCTCCTGAAGTCTGTGGGGACACTGAGGGGAGGGCGCCTACCGAGGATGGGTGGCCAGCCAGCCAAACAGTGCAGCCGGGCAAAGCTGGATGGCCCCAGGATTTGACGAGACAGTGGTCACTGGCGCAGTTTGGTGAGACGGTGGGTTAATCAGAGTGGTTTAAAGAAGGGGTCGTTGGTATAGACACCTCTGTGCTCTTTCAAGGAATTGCAGCGCTGGTCTTTAGGAATTCATCCAGGAAGCTTCACCTGAAGCATCTCATGTACCTCCCTAAGAGACCATGGATCAAGCTCCCGGCCTGGGAATTTCTCCTAGAACACCCAGACTACCGGAAGCCCCTTCCTTGTCCCCAGGAGGGGCCCTCTGGGGGTCATTTTCCCCAGGGAGCCTCTGTTCTCTCCGGGTACTGTGGCACACACACGACACAGACATGCGTGGCAGGAGGGCAGGCTCGAGCTGGGACAGCTGGGTCACACACACTGGGCTCCTTATTCCAGAGTGCAGCAAGGCGCCGGGGAGAGTCATGCTCCAGCTTAGATATTTATTGATCTTGATTCATGAGATCCAAGAAAAGCTTGGCCACGGAGCCTCCAGTTCAGTCACAGGGGTGGGGGGCTGGGCCTGGGTGAGAGAGAAGGAAATGGAATTTGGAGAAATCTGTCCTTAAGAAAATAACTCTTTGTAAACCTGCTTTTGGTGAACCCAGTGCGTGCAAGAGTGAAATTCTCTGTTCCTCTCCAGAGGTGGCGGTGAATAGGGGCTCTGTTAGCTGTTGGCGGAGCCTTTGTAAGTAAAACATGCCGGGCAGAGCTGAGGCCGGCTTCCTGGAGTCTCCAGGAGCCCACAAGGAAGTGGCCCTTCCTCCCACAGCCCTCCCCCAAGCACAGGGCAGAAAAGCCCCAAGGCAACGTGCGTTTTTACATCGAATTAGCGGAGCAATGAAAACACGCCAGGAGCCAAGTGTGTGTGCTAGTGAGCCCAGCACTGGGGAGGCTGAGGCGGGAGGATCGCTGTGAGTTAGAGGCCACTGGACTACACAGTAAGATCAGGGCCACCTCGGATTCCATGGTGAGGTCCTGTCTCAAACAACAGCCAAAAGGCACCCAGCCCAGCTCTGGGCTTTCTCCTAGCCACTGCGTGGCCTCTTGGGCACCCAGATTTTATTTTGTGTATTTGGCTAAAGATACTCAGAAAAGCTTGCACCAGCCATGAGAAAAAGTGGGGAGAGTTTGCCTTATTGATAGCGGGAAGAAAAAGACGAAAGTCAGCACTGAGAGCCAAGCAGGTGCCCGTGCTGCTGTCGTCCACTCTCCCCCACAGCGGGGTCTGCAGACGGCTGCACGGGGCTTACAGAGCAAAGTGATTCGCTCATGCCATGGTGTAGCTGGTGGGTTCACTCGCTCTGAGACTGAATCCTCTGCCTGTCGCCCAATCTGCTAACTCCCAGGTGGCCAGTGGAGGTTTCTGCCCTTGATGTGGACTTTAGTGAACAGTGTGGGATGTAAAGCTGCAGGCACAGGTGCCCAGGCTGCTTCTGTGCTGCCAGGGCGGGCGGGCTCCTTGGGGGGGTGCGGTGAGGCGCTTCCTGCCAGTGGTGGTGGTAAGCCCCGCCCCTTCCGCCGCTGCCTGTCCCGGCCCCTACCTCAGCACCTGCAGGGCCCATGCAGGGATGGCTTTGCGGTTCCTGCTGCCTCCATGTTGGTGTCTCCTGTTACCCTTGCCATAAGCCCCTTCTTCCCAGGTAAAGCAGCAGGGGCCACTTGCTTCATGTCACTGAGTCTCAGATCCCCAAGTCAGGGCTCCTACCCAGATCCGCACCTGTCCACTGTGCAAACCCTCAGGACTCTTGCCTTGACTCCCTTCAGACGGACTCAGGTCCAACAACCACTGTGGAAAGTAGGGGCCGCAAGAGCACGGCCAGGGGCCCCACCCAGGCAAAGCACGGGCCACACAACCCTCTTGCCTGCCAAGGGTAGCCCTGCCCTGCGTTCTGCTGCTGGTGCCCTCTCCAGAACACCCGGGTGCTTCTTCCATCCTTCCCATCATCCCGGATGTGCAGTGAGGTCCAGCAAGACTGCTGTGCAGAGAACTCACTCTGCAAACCCAGACTCACTGGCTCCTGAGACCAGCAGCCTCAGTCCGTGTCCTGGGAAGAAAAAAGAATGGTGCTGGCATCTCGCACCTGCCCTGGGGGTGCACATGTTTCTCTGTCTGTGTAATCGCCACAGTCTGGGGGGAAGCCAGGCAGGAGATCTGGACAGACCTGAGTAGCGTATTTCATGCTCTTGCTGAAGTGTCCCCTGGAAGATGGCAAGGTGCAGCCTGCTTTAGCCCCCAGCTGCCAGCCTTGCTGTCCCTTCCCCTTTTTGTTCCTAGCTCCTGGCTCTTTAGAAATACCGTGTTTCCTTTCATGCTCCTTGGCTTCTAACACTAAGTCCCAAGGGGCCAAATGCGGGTCCCCCGTCCCCACCCTCAGTAGTCGAGGCTGTTGCATGTTGACAGCCAAAGCAACCTGTTAGCTTTTGGCCCCACTGCGCCCGCTCTAGTGCACAAACAACACCCAGAAAGTGAAAGCCACACTCATCAGTTCTCTGCCCACAGCTCCGGTTCCTCTGCCCGAAGTCCAGGACAGAGGAGCCCCTGCGGGAGTGCTAGATTCTGTCATCACCCTGCAGAGCTGAAATGAATGGGCATGAAACACACAGAGGCTGGAGATGTGAAGGCTTCACTTAGCCAATGAAAGATTCGTTGCAGAATCTGGGCAGAGATGAGAGCACTTTCTCTGGGGCTGAGCTTTCCCTGGACCCTCTGGCTTCGGTGATCCAGACCCAGTGTGAACCTTTGGAGATGCCGATTCATGCACTCTTGGCACAGCCCAGCTTCCTCCCTGCACAGAAATGAAAGCGTGGAAGGCTTGTAAAGCTGACTCCAAATGCATCATGCATATCTACAAACTCTTAAAGCCCAGCACTTGGATGAGCTGTGTGGCGATGGATCGGAAACACATGGAGTAGATTTTCTTCAAACTGCACTGCGGGCCTCCGCAGTGGAGGGGAAACAGCTTGGCACAGTCCGCGTGGGAGTTCTGGATCTCGGAGCAAGAGTTCCGCAGCTGAAAGAAGATTCTTTGGCGCACCCCTCCCCCACTCTGGCTTCCCTTTCAGGGGGGTGTGCGAAGCGGGGAAAAGAGATTCACTGAAGAGGAAGAGCAAGGCCAGTGAGATCTTCCGGAAGGTGGGCTGTGAACACAGGGATGGAGAGCCGGGCGGATGATGGAGGGCTGGGCTCCAGCTCAGGCCAAACCTTAACAGCTGTGTCTGCAGCCATGTTCTCCGGCTCCTCCCTCCGTGACTCAGGCAGAGCCCCTCCGCTGGCCTTGGACCTTGCAAATGAGTACGCACATCATGTAGAAACTATTCGCATCCCAAGGCGGCCAGAGCATGTAGCGGGATTGGAACCACGTGGCCCATTTCTGCAAAGTTGGTGATGCGTAGGTCGAGTCGCCATGTGCCGGCCCTTGGATGGCGTCTGACTAAGCGAATTCAATTTTGAAGCAAGATCTCAAATGATGCTTTGAGATCAAGTCACCTTCTGACATCCAGCTGAGGTTGGGTCCCATATGCTCAAGGTTAATGGCCATCTGGTCTACCAAAGGCCACAAGGCCCCCTAAGATATGAGGAAGGTGCACAGAAGATGGTCACTGGCTTTCCCAAGTGCTGTGGACCCACCCAAGAGCAGACAGCCCCACTACTGTGTGAGTCCCCTGAGGTCCTGTCCTCTGTCTACATGGCCATCTGCAGCCCTGGATGCCAAGTCACCAGAATAGCTCCATTCTACGCCATGCAGGCTGGGAGGCAGCGGCGGCAGGCAGAACACATGTCCAGGCACCTGCTGGCCCGACTTGCGTTGTCCTCGGCCAGTGCTCCAGCCCGGTGCCGCTGTCCCCAGCTCTGCTCCTTTAGCATGTGGCTCAGTGAGGGCACCTCTGCTCCACTGGTTCCCCAAGTCAAAGGTCTGGGTTTGCACATTTTCCAAGCGCCGACGGAGTTTAAAAACCAGAGTTCTCACTTTGTCCTAGCCAAACATCTGCAGCAGGAAAGCCGCACTGTGCTCTAAAAATGTGTCCTGAAATGTATCTCACGTTGCCCTTTCCAGTGCCTTATCGGGGGAAGGGTGTAGGAAAAAGGCCCAGGGCAGGAATCCCAAGAGCCAGGGGGGTCCTCCCTTCTGCTTTCTCCAGCTCTGCACTGCTGGCTGCTGCAGGAGGGGCTGGCGGGGGGAGAGGAAGGCATCTCCCCAGCCCCCACAGCCGGCCTGAGAGCTTCCCTTGCACGGGAGTCAGGGGGGTACCCCAGCAGGTCCTTTTGTCAATCCCGTTCTTGCCAGCTGAGCTACATCTCCAGCCCTTTTTATTTACTTTCCTGTTAGGCCCGTCTCACTAAGTTGTTAATTACCCAGCTGAACGTGAACTTCAAATCCTCTTGCCTCAGTTCACCAGAGTACTGGGATTATGGGCATGGGCCACCACCCCAGCGACAGGAGGTCTAGTCTCAATCTTGTTTGCTGCTGCACTTCGGGTTTGGAAACAAACCTCCAGCCCCTTGGGGATTAAACAAAGGAACCAAGGCCTAAGAAAGGCACCGGTGCACACGAGACGGCGAGACCCAGGCAGGGGACTGCGGGCAGGGACTGAGGGATGAAACTGTAGTGGCCAGAAAAGGGTTAGGGCACGAGGCTGCTGGTGGTGACAGGGCAGTGAGGAGGAAAGGCCACCTCAGGGGCTGCTGGTGGTGACAGGGCAGTGAGGAGGAAAGGACACTTCAGGGGCACTGGTCCCCACACAGGAGAAAGAGCAGCTTTGCCCAGAAATGAGGGTCAGCTCGGAGTGGCTGAGATGCCCAGGTGGGCAAGGAGGGCAGCCAGGAGGAGACGGTGGCCCCATCAGAGACATCCTGCTTACCAGCTTCAATTTTTATTCCGCAGGATGAGATAAAATGTAGTCAGGCCAGGGCCTGGCCAGGGGGACATTTGCATTTCAGAATTTGTTTGGCGGCTGTGGAAGGTGCTTCGAGAGAGACAGGACCAGGAGCAAGAAACAGACACCACGGGGGTTTCTTTTCACCCACTTACAAAGGCCACCAGGGAGCCACGTTTTTTGGCCCTCGAAGGGAAGGGAGGGTTGCGGATGCGGTGGCCCAGTTGGCACTCCACCCCAGACTCCTGCCATCGCCCCCAGCGGGGAGGGGCCTCGGGGCGCCCATGGGCCATCAATCTTCATTAACTGCTCCATTGTCTTCCCGAGAGCGTCAGGCCCTGGAAGGCGGCTCCTTCGACCCGCGCCTGGAAATCAAAGGTAATTGAGCATAGGAAAATCAAACAGATACCATCACTGGTGTGCGGCTCCCGGGACCCTGACTCGGCTACGGTCACACTCCTGCCTTGTCCCCAGCAATGGGGACGCCTGCCAGGCGCCTGCCAGCCCCTCCCGAGGCAGAGCTGCCTAAAGACCACAGATGTGTCCTCTTCGGGCACCTCTGCCGCCTGGCAGAGTAGAACACAGAAGGACAGAGGGATGTGGACGGGATGTGGGTCAGAACCAGAGCCGGATGACATAAGGCCCCTCGCTGCCCCGTGGTAGAGACAGCCACCCATCACTCTGCAGACTAGCTTGGTTTAGGTTTTTTAAAACCATTTTCATTAGTAGATATTTGCAGGATATAACATGCACAATCGTCATAGAGAGGTAGGTCCATGATTTGCCTCGTCTTTTTCCCTTTTTGTTCCTTTCTCCTCCCCTCCCTCCTTCTCCTCTCCGTCTCTCAGTCCCCTTCCCGTTTGCGAATACTCTCTCTTCCTGTTTCCTATCATCTGTCTTTTACTTTGTGTTTGGAAATGACTTACACTTGGGGTTTCTCACGCAAGGGAGTTTTGCGGCATGTAAGCTTGTGTATCTGGTTTATTTCCTTTCACGTCGTGGTCTCAGACTGCTCCCACTTCCCTGACCTGAGTCAGATTTCCTTCTTTACGGCAGTGTAATACTCCACCATGGGTAAATGCCACACTGTCTTTATCCAGTCATCTGTTGAGTGGCAGATAGGCTGCTTCTGAGATTTAGCTGTTATAAGTTGTCCAGCTCTAGACATGGTTGCGTGAATTTTAAGCTTCATTGGAGTTTAACTGAGAAGTGAAATTACATGTGTAAGATGCATAGTCTGGTTAGTGTTAAACTTGGTGTTTGTTATACACATTCTCTGTGGTCAAGTTGCCTCTCTTCCCATAATCCCCACTTTTGACATTTACTTTTTCTCTTTTTTTGTTCTTAAAGCATGCTCTGTCTCAGCAGATTTGCAGTGTGCCTTTTCATCGGAGTAAGCCTTCTCCTTTCAGAGGAAAATCAGTGGCAGAGCCATGCCAGGTGCTATTCGTTCTTGGCTGGGCATTTGATAGTCATATTAAACTAAATTTGGCCTAGGGAGGCCACCATACAAGGCCTTTACCCACCGAACTGCAGGCTTCTTCCCCAAGCAACCCCGGGAGCCTAACTAGGGGTGCTGGCTGGTAACCATAGCTGAGCCCAGCTCCAGGGCGTTTCAGTCAACCCCGGCTCTGCAAGCAGTCAGAGGTGCTCAAATAAGGTGACCTGTGAATTGCACATAATCAGCCTACTTGGAATTTTTACACCTCGCTTCCCTTTGCGGGGGTGTGTGTCAGAGCTTCCAGACCACAGGGTGCAGGGAGACCTGTGAGCGCCCCTGGCTCTGAGCCTGCCTGATGCCCCGTTCATCTTTGCTCCCTGAAACTCTGCTCAACTTACTTTGTCTGAAGTTTTATTTGAACAACAGTATTTGCTTTGTGCTTCTTCACACAAAGTTAACTTCCTGTGGGGGCTGCGGCAGGGGTGTGTGTCTGGGTGCATGTAAGTGTGTGTCTGGGTATGTGTGTGTATCTGGGTTGTGTGAGTGTGTATCTGGGTGTGTGTGTACCTGGGTATGTGTGAATGTGTATCTGTGTGTGTGTCTGGGGTGTGTGTGTATCTGGGTGTGTGTCAGTATGTATCTAGGTGTATGTGTGTGTATCTGGGTGTGTGTACCTGGCTGTGGGTGTGTTTCTGGGGTGAATGTGTATCTGGGTGTGTGAGAGTGTGTATTGGGGTGTGTGTGTGTACCTGGATGTGTGTGAGAGTGTATCTCGCTATGTGTGTATCTGGGGTGTGAGTGTGTATACCTGGGTGTGTGTGTGTATCTGGGGTGTATGTGTGTATCTGAGGTGTGTGTGTACCTGGCTGTGTGTTAGTGTGTACCTGGCTGTGTGCAAGGGTGTATCTGGGTGTATGTGTGTGTCTGGGGTATGTGTATATCTAGGTGTGTGTGAGTGTGTATCTGAGGTAAGTGTGTATCTCGGTGTATGTGAGTGTGTACCTGGGTGTATGTGTGTACCTGGGTGTGTTTGTACCTGGGTGTGTGTGTACCTGGGTGTGTGTGACTGTGCACCTGGATGTGTGTGACAGTGTCTCTGGGGTGTGATTGTGTGTATCTCGGTGTATGTGAGTGTGTACCTGGGTGTATGTGTGTACCTGGGTGTGTTTGTACCTGGGTGTGTGTGTACCTGGGTGTGTGTGACTGTGCACCTGGATGTGTGTGACAGTGTCTCTGGGGTGTGATTGTGTGTATCTAGGTGTATGTGTGTATCTGAGTGTGTGTGAGTGTGTATTTGGGATATGAGTGTGTACTTGGGTGTATGTGTGTACCTGGCTGTGTATGAATGTGTATGTGTGTAGGGGAGAACAAGTGTCACCCTGGGAGCCCAGGGCTTCTAAGGGGGACAGAGGCAGGGACTAGCAGGCAGGGTTGGCTACCAAGGCTGGGATCCCATTTACAGTCCAGAAAACGGGGTCACATGCCATCATGTGGGATGGGTGGGATTTGAGGCCAGGGCTGACTCAGGCTTGCTGGCGTGATGGTCAGGACACCTGGAGGGACGGGAGCGCCTGGTCTGGCAGGCTGAGAGTGCCACACGGACTCCCATGAGCCCAGGCCAGGTCAGGGGCCAGGCCTGGCTGCTTAAGGCAGCAGGAACGTAGAGACAGTTCTGACACCCAAGGAGCCCCCTTGGACCCTGGTCTCATCCCCTGTATCACCTGCTTTCCAAGTGGGCTCCAACCAAGCCCTCTTCTCGTCTCATCTGCCTGCTTCTCACACGCACCACAGGGCGTGACCTTGCGTCCCCTCTTCTCTGATTCCCGGGCCACCTTTCTTGAGGTTTGCCTGGCCCTGCATTATATGGTGGCTCCTGGGCATGTCTGTCACCCACCCCTCCGGGCACTCAGAGCAGAGCGGCCCAGGGAAAGCCGCCCAGTGTCCTCCATGGAGAGGAACTAGTGTGCCAGGGGCTGTGCCAAGTGCTTCCTGTCACCTTCAGTGCATGCACAGGCGTGGACAGGTCCCCCAGGATGCCGCTGCTTCTGTTCTGTGTGCATTTCAGAAGTACCACCCCAGGTGCTTCTTTCTAAAAGGGTGACACCCGAGGGGCTGAGGCCCAGGGCACCCACAGGCAGAGCTGCCTTCTTTCAAGGTGGGAAAAAAAAAAAGACACACAGGGACGCGGGAGTGGGTGCGGGTTTCATCCTGGGAAACGCGGGCTCCTGTGTGTACCCAGCTGTGTCTGCATAGTCCCAGGAGAAGGAGTGCTCAAAATATGGCAGGACATTTCCATT
The DNA here is from genome assembly GCA_004027455.1 of Hydrochoerus hydrochaeris. Taxonomy (NCBI): domain Eukaryota; kingdom Metazoa; phylum Chordata; class Mammalia; order Rodentia; family Hydrochaeridae; genus Hydrochoerus; species Hydrochoerus hydrochaeris. Next base: position 256,833 of record PVLA01001984.1, read on the forward strand.
TCACAGGATCCGCAAATCAAGGGGGATGACAGGACATCTGGGATGCAGAAAAGGCCAGGAAGGAGCAGGGCGTGATGCGGTGAGTGCGCCCTCCTGCCCTGCACTGTGGGGTGCACCTGACATGCACTGTCTTTGTAGCCCCCAGCATCCTGGAGATGGGCCCTGGGAATCCCCTTTCCCAAATGAGGACAGCAAGGGTCAGGGAGGTCCAGCAACTTGCCCATGGTCACAGATCTGGCACATGGCAGAGCTGGGCCAGAAGTGACACCTGGACCTTGCACTTACATGAGCACTCCAGCTCCAAGGGGTGAAACAGAGACCACAGCGCCATGGATTCCTGCAGCATGGGCAGAGCTGGGGACCCCTGAGTGTTTGTGGGGGAGGGGGTGATGCTGCACAGTTTCAGCCTGAAACCATCAGTGAGCAATATCCTGGGCATTGTGGGTCCCTGTGAGACCCACTCTGATATTGTGTACAAACAAGTGTCCTGGTCCCTGTGTGTGTGGCTCCCATGGCACTTCTGTGGGCTCCACAAAGATGGCTGTGGAAATCCTCGATCCTCACCCCCTGCCCATGTGGCTGTACTGGTGACCTTAAATGAGGCCATAACAGTGGCTACCATATCATCTCTTTCTCTTTCTCTCTGTCTGTCTCTCTCTCTGTCTCTCCCCGCCACATCTTTGGTCTGGGACTTCTGGGCTGGTCCCCAGGGCCTGGCATTTGCTGGGACAGCCCTCCTAGAGCAAGACAAGCAAGATCCAATGGGGCGAGGGTGCTCAGTGCAGGGTCTGGAGTGCGGGGCAGAGGCTTCAGAGGGACTGTGGGCCTTGCCCCCGAACCCCAGCCTGGCCTTCCACCACTGCAGACATGGCCACAGTCTTCTCCTTAAAAAGCCCACTGCTTCTCCCTGCAGACTTGATCAATGGCAACTTTATCCAAACCTTGTCCTGCTTGCTGGTCAACACACTGTGAGCCAGGGGTTTTGAAGCCACTGTTTTCCACATGTAGACAAAAGATGCGACACACAGACCGCTGCCCGGTGCCTCACCACTGGGGGAAAATCCTGGTGGATGGATTTCACGGGCCTCCAGGTGACTTTTGACCTATTGCAGTAACTTGTTTGCCTATAAAGCCCCTTAAGGGCAGCAAGAGTTCTGCCTTTGAATCATGGCCCAAACTTGCAGGAAGTGCACCAGGAGTCCACGGGAATCTTCTCTTGACAGAACCTGAAATTCTTCCAAAGTGATATGGTCTCAAATTCACTGTCTGCCTGCCTGACTATGTGTTGTCCATCTACATGTCACCTGTGGACCATCCACCCAACCATGACTTCCACCTATAGATCTGCAACTGGTCTTCAAATTACGTATCTACGCATCATCTATTTATCTATCTACCATCTATCACCTGTCTATAATCTATAATCAGTCCATCTGTCATCTACATCATCCACTGAGGTAGCTTTCGTGTTCTCCAGTGTCTCATACACTGATGATAAAGGAACCCAGAAGTGGGAATCTCATAGTAGCAGTGAGAACAGATGCAGGTTCCATCTGCAGACAGAAGGCTTCCCTGCCTCTTCAGCCGTGGTTCTGTCTACTCTTAACCACAAAGCAATCATAAATAGGGATGCACAAACAAAGAGCCTAGATGCTTGGGGGAAACATCAGCATTCCCTCCTTATGTGGCCTCCCGAGTCTCTGGGCCACCAGCTCCCAAGCCTGGGATGGTCCATGTAGATCAGACGGCTCAATCGGTTATCATCCACCCTGCTGATTTTTAGCTTACCACATCCTGTTGATATAAATTACTTTCCTGTCTCCTGGGAAAACGTGTCTTTAAAGCATATACTCTTGTGACAGTGGGGCTTAGGGAGGGAGCGGAGGTGGAGGAACACTGTCCAAAATCACCACACTCTGCTTTCATCCCTCATGAAAAAACTACCGCAGGATGTACTACGAAACAACAAAAAAGGAATCTAACAATGAGGAAGAAAGTGCTTTCAAGGACATGAACCTATAAGCTTGTGCTCCATGCTGGTGAGGTTGAGGACCAGTTAGTTGTTCCACCTGCAGATCCTTAGAAAAGCAATTTTCTCACAAAACAGTGAAGTTTAGGGACCTGACAGTTGTAGTGATAAGGTTAAGGCAAAGTCTTCTTTTTTTTAAATCTTAGTTTTTTTGTTTTGATCTTTATATACTGGAAATTGAACTCACGACCTCATGCTTCCAGCCAGGCTCTGTGCCACTGAGCTACATCCCAGCAAACTAAACTCTTCTTTTTATGATAACAAAAATATATACAGTAGATACCTAGGAAAGTATATTTAAAAATCATATGAAGAACAATATGTTCCATAAGGAGAAGATTAAAGTGTTGCATGATCTGGGACCAATTTAGGTAAAAAAGAATGTGACAGTTCTATGTGGGTAGTGCTGTTTTATTGACAAAAGCTTCCATCCCTTCTCTATGATCCTGATCACCCTACTGGAATATTACACAGACATAATATTATCAGATTTTTTTATGTACATTTAGAATTAACCCAGGGACCATACCCAGGACACAGAGTGGCATCTTTCCTGAATTCTAATGGTGCATGTTCCCACATGTCAACCTCTGACAGACTTTATACTCAGTGGGATGTGACTGCCAGCATTTTCTATGCAGCCAACCATAAACAAGGGTGTGTCTGGCATTTAGATTTGCCCTCGTCTGGGTGTGCCGTGAAGCTGTCCCCACACGGGCTGACACAGAACTCAGCCTCTTCCTCTCCTGCAGTTCTGGATTAGCTAGCACCTCAGCAGACATAGTAGGTGCTCACTAAACACATTCCTACCCTGCATGGCCCTCCGGGGGGCCCAGGTGGCCCATGCTTTCCATCTCCCCTGTGTATTTGGGCCCCGCTGGCTCCCCCTCCCTCTCCTGGTTTCCCTCTCAGACTGGGACCAGATAAATCTCCAGCACCTTGGGGACAGTGACAGGAAGTGACTCCATGTGCTTCTAATGAGCGTGGGCAGGCTCTGGGCTGCAGTTCTGTGGAGCTCGGGCGGAGTGGGACACCCTGGAACCCGAGCATGGATCTGCTCAGAGCTGTTTTTCTTAGAAGCAGGAAGTTACATTCTGCCAAGAAGAAATGAAAATAAAGCCCCCGAGGGGTCCAGCTCAGAGGGAAGAGGCCAAGCTCTTAGTGTGCTGGGCTGCTGCGGAGGAAGCTGGAAGGGGCCTCTGCCTGCACCCCCAGGACAGACGAGGCAGCAGCCCAGAGAGCCCACCTGGGGTAAACCGGAGAGGAATGTCCTCCTCCGCCTCCAGGGCTCCAGGGTCCCAACACATGCTGCAGACCCCTCTCCTCAGGCTGTGCATGGTGACCACCCAGCCCCTTCCTTGGAGGCCTAAGGGCCAGGACAGGTGGCCTGCAGCCCCATCCTGGCTCCTCAATTGAAGGACAAGTCCCTGCTCCTCTTGAGGGGCCAGAGCACACCGTGTGGACCCCTGGACTCCCTAAGCCACCTTAACCCTGCCTCCAGCACAGCCTCCAGGATCAATGTCTTTCACTAGGCCAAATAAAGAGCTAGGATGAGAGGAGGAGAGATGCAGGTCTCCAGAAAAGTGGGGACTCTCCTCAGAATGAGGGGCCCCAGGATAGCTTTCTCAGACCCCTGAGCAAATATTGAGTCAGACCCCAAAGTGAAGGATGAAAGGCACAAAATCGCTCCTTCACACCTCTGGGGAGACTTCTCAGCAGACAAGACGCAATTCCTTCCTATCTCCTGTTCATGCAAAAGATCCCAAGAGCCCTCAGTCTGCTCACCAAATAAGAGTGAGGCCTTTGCCCTAAAGCCAAAGCTTGCTAGGCCATTCCCTGGCTGCGCCATCTTGGAGAAACTCCCAAAGTCTCAGTGTTATCACCTGCAGGATGGCCATAAATATCCCCACCTTACTGGGATCTCATGAAGGTCAGGCATTCCTGGACATCCCTATGCACCAGTTGTATGTGGTCACTTCCTTCTGGTGATAGATGTTCCTCTCAGCTGTGGTTGACCAGCTGCGCTGTCCACTGCAGTGTGTGTCATTCTGCCACCTGTTCCCAGGCCCTGGGAGAGTCAGCAATCCACTTGAAGTTGCGTTGGGTGAATAACAAACTGACTGATTTCCTTCACTATGTCCCATGGGATCCCTGGGTTGCAAAGATGGGCGAGCATGGGGTGAACCCTTCTGGATAGCCTAGTGGGAAACAGGGACCATTGCAGGCTCATGTCCATTATCACCTCCTAGCCATCTGGAAGGCTACAGGACATTGAAGGTGGACATGATGTCCATAGTTAGCTAATGAGCCACAGCACAGAAGACCATGAGGTCCCCCCAGTCCCAGAGAGTGGGGCTCCACCAGAAGGCATCTCAATAGCCAGAATTGGCTGTGGAAGGAGCCACCCTGGGGTGCTGTGCTCCCCCGGCCTGAGGGCTGTCTCAGAAGACCTCCAGGTGTATCCTCAGATGTGCATCACCGAAGACCGAAGACCAAATCCGGCATAGGCTGCACGCATGAGCGGTGATGCAGAGCTGATTATACAGAGTACACCGGCCACATTTCTGAAGTTGTATGTTTTATTTCAGTTAAACTTTATGCATTTTTGTGTATAAGATGGAAAGTGATACTCACTTTTCATTTATGGAATAACATGAAGTTTTAGTTTAAAATAAATACAGTAATACAATACCATGTGTGGTGGCTCAAAAATGAGATACTTAAGTGTGAATCTAACAAAATATATACAGGGCTTGGATGCTGAAAACTACAAAATAATGACAAAAGAAATCAAAGAGTCACACATTCATAACAAATGCAGAGACATACAGTAAATGTCAATTTGCCCAAGTTCACATAAAAGTTTAATGCAATTTTGTTAAACTCCAAGGATTTCCTCTCTCTCCAACTCTCCTTCCCTTCCTCCATCATTTATTTCTCCCCTTTTTGGGGGAAGATATAGTTAAAATTGTTCTAAAATATATACAGAAAGGCAAAGGAAAATTTGTAAAGAACAATCAATGAGATAAGCTGTCCCCCTGTTTTCCAGTGTTACTCAGACCTCTGATGATCAAGGTCGGGTGGTGTGTGAGCAAAGCTGAGCACTAGACAGATGAATAGAAGAGGATTAATATTAAGAAACACATCTTAATGAACATGCCTAGTTTCTTGACACAAATTCAAAAGCAATTTAATGGAAGAAAGAGCCTTTTAAACAGACGGTGCTGGAGTATTCAGACATTAATCAGCCAGAAGAAAAAAAGAGAAAGAATCTCACTCTAAGTCTCGCATCTTTTATAAAACTAAACTCAAAACAGGTCTTAGGTCAATATAAACAGAAAACTAGGTAACTTCAGCAAATTTAATAAAATCTTCAGGATTTAGGGTTAGATAAAGACTTCTTAGGTTTGATACCAAAAATGCAATCCATAAATAGAAACGATGTGAATTTACAAGATAAAAACTTTTTCTCTGAAAAGAAAAAAAAATTCTGTTGTGAGAATGAAAAAAACACAGAAGCTATAGACTAGAAGAAAATATTTGCAAACTTCATATCATAGGATTAGTATCTAGAATATACAGAGAGCGCTCACAGCTCATCAAATCGAGCAGTCCAATCAGAAAATGGGAAAAAGGAACAGACATTTCACTGGTGGAGGTAAAACATTTGTCAGTAAATAAGTGAATGAAAAGAAGCTCAACATCATTAACCATCCAGGAAACGCAAATTAAAACTTTAATGCCACACCGCCAAGATGGCTAGAATAGCAAACGGTGACCATGCAGAAGCTGGCAAGAATAAGGAGCCACTAGATCACTCACCTGCTACTACTGGGATGTAAAATAATAGTGCACAGGGGACGCAGTGGCCCAGGTGACCTTGGGCAGGAAGCCAGAAGCCCTGGATGGGTCCTCCCACTGACCGCCGTGCCGTGGTACCTACTCTACCGTGTTTGTAGAGCTGAAGTGAGAAGGTCAGCTGCTCCCGCCAAGGTTCTCTCCTATCCTGGGATCTGGGATCTCACGCTAGAGAAGTGTTGATACTATTCAGTTATCATGCAGATCGAGGGTGCACAACCAGGTGGGAGCCCCTTCCTCTACTCCCTTATTCCTTCCTTCCTTCCTGCCTGCCATCCCTTGCTCCATCTCTCCTTTCCCTCCCTCCCTCTTTCCCTCTACCCTTCCTTCCTTCCTTCCTTCCTTCCTTCCTTCCTTCCTTCCTTCCTTCCTTATCCCTTCCTTTGTTTCCCTCTCTCCTCCCTAGGGTGAGTGTGCATTGAGGGTCTCCCGCATGTGCCGAATCCTCTGCTGGCCAGAGTGCCCAGCAGGCGGTGTGGCACCCTCACCAAGAGCCTCCTTCTGCCCTGGCTGCAAGCACTCAAACAACATTGCAAAATGTTTTGTCAGCGTCAGGGACTGCGCTGGGGAGGGCAGTGACTGAAAGCAGACAAAGGCAGAAGTGGGCGATTGGGGAGCATTCTAGCCCGAGACGGGCTGCCAAGCTTTGGTGGGGTGGGGTCTGGCTCTCCAGCTCCACTTCCAGGTTGATCTGCTCAGTGGGAAGTGTTCCTATAAGAGGAAGAAGAAGAAACTGAGGCAGGACCAAGAGTTCCTGTGCTCAAACCTCTGCACCTCCTCGGACCCTGATCGCTGACCCCATCGGCGTATTCCTGGAACCATCTTTGGTCCAAATGGACTCGGCCTCACCCTTGAATAGGATACTTGCTTTCAGAGTAGATTCAGGGAATTCAAGGCAGCTTCAGATCCATAGGTTCCACATCCAAGTAACCAACCACAGTCAAATGTGACATGCATAATGTTGTATCTGCACCCAACATGCAGCTCATCCATGACATTTTGCTGGTTAACGATCCCTAAGTCGAGCAGTGTAACAACCACACAACATTTACACCTCACACAGCCTGGAGCCAACATCTGGGGATGGCCCAAAGGGGAGGGGAGACTGTGCAAAGCTTCCATGAACACACCACACCACTGTGCAAGCAGGGCCTGAGCATCCACAGTTTGGACACCTGTGGAATACAATCCCCCACGAGATCCCAAGGAAGTCACCTTAAATCCCACGGTTACAGCGGACTATGAATGTGACAACACACATCTGTGAACTTCAAATCAGGAGAGGCATCACCTCACCCTGGTCTGGGTGGTCAGTGAGAAGAGGCAGCGCATGTGAAACTCCATTGGCCACATGCGGCCACTCGAGCCTCACACCGGGCTTAATGAGTGTTGCAGCCAAGCTGTTTGTCACTTCATTCCCATGTGGAAACCTAAGGCCCAGTATTGAAGACACAGCCTTAAGGAGATGAAGATTAGATGGAGTAAAAAGTGGGCCCTACTGGGACCTGCACTGTAACCCGTGTGGAGGAAGCCAGGGCCATGACAGGAGAGAGAGGCAGGAGGAGGCCCCCAGCCCAGAATCCTGAGAGCCCTGATCCAGGAGAAGGAAAAACAAGGGACACTGAGGGCAGCAAGCACGCAACATCAGACATGATTTCAATGGACATTAAGAGATATCTTCGGGACCTTGTAGACGAGCTCAAAACTGAAATATTAAATCAGGTAAAGCAGGATATGAGTAGAGTAATAAAAGAAATGCTCTCAGGAAGCATCTCTCAGGATGATACAGATGGAAGAAGGGAGGAACACAAAAAAAGGAGAGAAACATTCAATAAAGAATGTAAAGAAAATATAGAATACATGAAGCAGATTCAAAGAGACTACCAGGAAAGTAAAAACTCCATTGAAAGCTGGCAAAACTCCTTAAAGGAAATGAAGGATGGACTATCAAAACTTGAAGACAAGTTTGCAATGTGTGATCATGAAAAGAAAGATCTCTTAAAAACAACAAGGAAACAGGCAGTAATAATACAAAGGCTAGAAGATGACAAGAGAATCTACAATTTAAGAATAAGAAATGTGAATGAAGAAGCAGGAATACATACAGGTGAATTACAAAAGCTATTCACGGAAATAATTAAGGAAAACTTCCCAAGCATGGGAAAAGAAAATGACATTCAGTTGTGTGAGGCATACAGAACTCCAGCCGCCTACAACCAAAACAGATCTACACCCAGACATATAATAATCAAGATACCAGAAATTCAATATAAAAACAAAATATTAAAAGCCGTCAGAGAAAAGAAACAGATTACCTATAAAGGTAAGCCCATCAGGATCACAGCTGACTTCTCAACACAGACCATCAGATCAAGAAGAGCTTGCAGCAAAGTTTTCCAAGCCCTAAAAGAAAAATAACCTCCAGCCCAGATTGATGTACCCTGCAAAACTGTCACTAGAAATTATTGGAGAAACAAGATGCTTCCATGACAAAGAGGAACTGGGCGAGTTTGTGACCACCAATCCAACCCTATAGAGAATACTGAAGGACATTCTAGAGAGAGAGAAAAAAAAAACAGGATTTTAGGAACAGTGGCAGAAAGGCCTCAATGAATGGGGCAGGCAGTAGAATGAAAGAGAAAACTAGACAAACAAAGGCAGAAAAATAGCATAGCAGAAATGAGGCAGAGAAGGATAACTAGAATTGCTAACATAGATGGCCTTGATACACTATATTGCTAATAGTGAACCAGGATTTAAAACTTACATTACTCACACTACTCTGCTTAGATGTATTATATTCTGTTCCAGTCATTCTACCTGTACTAGATTTGAGGGCACAGACAGCAATCCCGAAAATAACAGGATATAGTATGGTAATCATCCTTAATTTCCTATTAACTTAATCTAAAGCTCTGTAAAACCTACACTGTTTTACCATGACTGGTTGTAATCAAATCTGGTTTGTTGGATCGCTGTTTTGTATTGATAGATTTTATTCAAAGCTGTTATGATTGATAGTATCAAGTCTGAGAGTATAGGCAACTGCACTTAAGATGACAAGATTCACTAGCATATCCACTATGGTTTGATTATTACCTGCCTTTGAAGTTTTATACTGTCTACATTGTTTTATTTTTACTAATATTGTTATTTACTGCTTTACTCAATTATACTGCTATATTCAATTATGCTGATGATAAAGACATTCTATTGAAGATAAGAAACAACACAGTAATCATTGTAGATCACCTTGTACTGTGGTTTTATATGACTTTTTGGTTTCATGTTTTTATAGGAATTTGTTTTGTTTTGTCTTGCTAAGTTTTGTTTTTCCCTCTAATACAGAAAGGATAGAAATACATGTAGAGATTTATGCATGCATAGCTGTTTACAGTCTCGCTGTTTGACTATCTACTTTATATGCTTTAATTTTGTAACTTGAACAACTATTTCTAAGAGGACAATATGTAATTTATTAACTAGTGATTTCTTATTGTTCATCTTTTTTTTTTTTTTGGAATTCTGTATTATCTCTAACCTACATGCTTTTGTTTCTCTTTCAATAAAAAATAATTTTAAAAAAGTGGGCCCTAGTCCAGTACCACCAGTGTCTTTGTAGGAAGAGGAGGAAGACACGGGGAGATGGGGACAGAGGAAAAGGCCACTGAGGACACACAGAAGGCAGCCACCAGCGTGCTGAGGAGCACACCAGAGCAGAAGCCAACCCTGCTGGCACATGCGTCTCAGATGTCGGCCCTGGCCAGCACAGGAGTCACTTTCCATTGTTCAAGTGGTCCAGTCCGCAGCACTGGGTCATGGCGTTAGCCTCCTCAGAGGGGACAGTGCCAAGGTGCCTGGTGGACAGGGGAGGAGGCGGAAGGAAGAAGCGGGCGGGCCTGGGGTGAGGGCTTCCTTGGGTATTTGGAGATGCTGCCTCCCAGAGGAAAGGTGACCTGTCACGATCACACAGCAACAACCCAGAAAGATTCCCCTGTGGGAAACGGAGCTGGCACAGGGTCATCCACCCTTGTAGCGATCAGTTCAGCATGAGTGTCAGGCTCATTCCAGTCCATTACTGCTCCTGGTGCCCTGATGATCAACAGAAAAAGCCCCTGCCCGACTGGGAAGGGAGACAGGTGGACCTGCAGTAGCAGGGATGGAACTGAACCAGAAGACGCTCTGTTCAGTGAAATCTGTCAGACATAGTCACGTGTTTGCTCCTTTATGGATGTGACAGTGCTGATCTGAACATAAGTAGTGTTTATGGAAAGCTGGGAAGGATGTGGGGGAAGGTCTTAGTTACCCTTTCATTGCTGAGACACAATGTCTGACACTCACAACGTAAAGGAGGAAAGGTTTGTTTAGCTCACAGTTTGTAGAGGTTTCAGTGCATAGTTTGTGGGCTCCAAGGCAGGGCAGCATGGCAGAGGGGGCTGGCAGAAGAGCCCATGGCATGGCAGCGGGAAGCAGAGAGAATGATTGGGGAGGTGGGAAGGAGACAGATCCTTCCAGATCAAACCCCCAGTGACTCACCTCCTCCCACCAGACTTCACTTCCCAAATCACCTTTAGCTACAAACTCATTAGTGGATTAATCCACAGCCTGTGCATCCTGTCACCTCCCCAAAGCCCTATCTATGAACATATGAGGCTTTGGGGGTCACCTAAATGTAAACAATAACAGGGGCTAGTGGGTACCCAAACCCCAGTCAAATAGAAGGGATAAGGTCCAACATCCTACAGCAAGGGGTTCCATAGTTCCCAGTACCTTATTATATAGTTTATGAAGAATTAAAAGTGAGGTACCAAAAGCTCCAAACACAAAGTATTGATAATTGATTACCTTTATTTTATCAGAACCTATTGTATACATGTGGACACATGCTGAAATATATATTAAGCACATAAATGTGTAAAATTATTAAGTTAATGAAATATTTTCCTAAAATGCTTAAGAACATGGAAATGCTTGCCATCATGTTTTGATCATTGTTATAACTAATAAAAGAGAAATTTATATACTACAGGATAAAACAGTAGATAGGAGAGTCCATCAAAAATATGTGCTGGCAGACAGTGACTTCCCATGTAAATTGGACTTGAAAGTAAATAAATATTTTTCAAAAGGTAATGAAAGAAAGGTAAGCAATCAAAAACAAGTGATTATAAAATAAAAATGAGCAAATATGAACCAAATACAAGTGAAAAAGGGAAAAATAATTACAGAAATTAAATACATAACTTTTCAAGTAAAAGACTTAAAGCTCTATGGATAAAGCAAAAAAAATTACAAAGAAATTGATAAACTGGTACCACAGTGGAGAATTTTAATAATGCAAGAAGTCTGTTTCTCAAAAACTGGTCAAGGTCTAAAGGAAAAAGGCCTGTTTGAAAGGTGATGATGACAGCAGCGGAGCAGTGTGCACCTCGCTCTTCACGGCTTTACCACCGCCCTTTTTAGCAGATAAACTCATGCAAGGTCACTCGGCACCAGCCACTGGGGTTGGAGGGGAGCAGGGCCTGGTTGAGGACTCTCAAACACACCACCCAGGTAGAGACCCACACAGTGTGCAGTCAGGTGGAGAATGTCAGGGTTGGGGGATCCCCGGAAAGCTTCCTCGGCCACACCCTAGGGCAAGAGCATGCCGGGATGAGAACCAGGCTCAGCAAGGCCACCAACTCAGCATCATGAACAGCCAAGCAATGATGATTTTTCTTGGACGATGCTGCATGGAGGGTACTATGTCATTTACATCACCCCTCGTCCCATAATTTGGTTTTCCCTTCAGCCTTTTATCACTTTATGTGAACCTTTGTTCTCCACAAGGGAAATAGAAAAATCACACCTGGTCTGGCCTCTGGGGTCCTGGGGCATGGTGGCAGGGGGTTAAGCACCTGGTCATTGGCAATGAAAAATCTGGATGGAACTTGGTGCAAGGTTTCTGGGATGACCGAGGGTGCACTGGTCACTCTGCTTGGGGCAGGCAGGAGGGCTTTCTCCGAGATGTGGCCCATCGGTAGGGTCTTGAAGGATGACATGGCTCTGGCTGGCTGAGAACCACCAGGCAAAAGCACAAGGGCATGAATGTGCCCAGTTGCAGGTGGGTTCCAAGAGTTCAGTGGTGGGGATGTGGTGTTCATTTCTGTTTTTCACAGGTGTGGAAACTTGTTGAAGGTCGTGAAACCGGTGAAGGGCATTGTGATCAGACCCAAGGTTTCTGGACCCCAAGTCCTTGCTTTGTTTCCTGCCTCTACCTACATCACTTTCTTCATAGCTGTCTAAGTTTTAGTCAAAGAAATGATAATAAATAAGAATTGCTTCATGGCAAGAAGCATTTGGAATGTGTACCTGGGTGTGTTTGTGGGGGTGCAAATTAGTTGTAAATGAGTGTGGTTCTGAGTGCTTCTAACCCACATACCCATTAGCCAACCTCTAAAACCATGCTTTTGTGGGTGACAGATGTTTGGATTCAGTTATGATGAAGGGAAAGTAGCTTTTCCTTCCAGGGAAAGAAGGCATTGTTTGAGGTACGGGAGGCAGCCGCATGTGAGACTGGTGATGAATATTGCTCACTGTGGAGACACTCTGTAAGAGCACCCTATTGAAGACAGGGCAATGCATTCAGAAGCTTTTAACCCACTGGATTTAATTGCACCCGAGTGCCAAAGTAAACCCCCTGTTCAAACCTCCAACTTTCTGCTGATTTCTTGCACTTGCTCCCAGCTGTGAGCAGAAAATGGAAGTCAGATGCTTGGACTGTTTGCAGCACATGTAAACCTCTGGCTGCTGGGTCCTTTCACGGAAAGGATGTCCAGGGAGGGAGAAGGGGAAGTCCGGGCCCATGGGCAGCTGGGTCCCTTGCCTGGCTCGGTTTCTTGCAGGGGATCAAGACTTAACTGAATACTACCGTTCAATAAACTAAACGGTCGAGCTCATAACAGGGAAATACTTAAGGGGAAGTCATGTGTCATGCACAGAGCTGTGCTGACTGTCCTGGGTCCTAGGGCTGTTCTCACAGGGCTGCCCTGAATCCTGTGTACGCCTAACAATCCAGCCCAGCCCAGCCAGCCGCCCAGAGACTCCCCCCAGCTTCTGCAGCAAGTGTTTTGCTAGGCTTTCTTGTCGGTCCCTTGGCCGCTGCTTCTCAGCCTCCTTCCTGCTTGTTCTGACTCTGCCCACAAATTGACTGGGCCCATCCCAAGGAGTCCACTATATTCGGTGCCAGAGGTCCTGGGGCCACCGAAAAAATTATGTACAGTCCTTTTTTTCTTTGCAAAGAGCTTGTGTCCTGTAGGGGACATAGGGGAGTAAGACTGTCCTAAAGCCATGATGGGGAACCTTTCAGAGACTGAGCAACCAAACTGCAACTCCAAACCCACTGATTTATCACAAAGTGTCAACAATGCAGTTAAACCAAACTACTAAGGTTCCCACACTCGGCTGCTGGGGTGACTCAGCTCATGTGCTGACAAAGGGTTCCCTGCATGCCAGCCATGGCATGCACCCCAGTGGTTCACCATCACTGTCCCGAGGCCTCTAGCTATAGGGTAGTCTGTGCTGGTGGAGGCCTGAACGGGGGAATGCTGGCCACTCCAGGTGCCCGGAGCAAAGTGGGCGCTGTGGGCAATGACACGAGGTTGGAGAGCTGGGCGGCCTTGTCTGCATTTGAGGAGCCCCAGTTTTCCCTGGGAATCAGTGGGAAAAGGGAACTAATGCTGTTTGCATTTTAGTTTATTTATCGATTTAGTATACTGGAGGTTGAACTCAGGACCTGAACTCTATCCCCAGCCCTATTTTTACTATTTAAAAAATTTTTTTAAAGGCAAAATCCTGCTAAATTATTAAGTTGCCCAGGCTGGGCTTGAACTTGTGACTGCCCTGCCTCATTCTCTCAAAGTGCCGGGGTCACTGGTGTGCACCATCACGCCTGGCAGGGCTGTCGTTTGTGATGGGACTGTGCCTGCTGGGATTGGGAGGTGGAGGGCAGAGAAGGATTGTGGGGAGTAGAAAGATCCAGGAGGGGACCAAGAGGACCACTGGTTGCTGAGGGGAGGAGTCTTGGAGGAGCTGGTCCCCAGGAGGGGTTCCCAGGGACTCTTGGGAAAGTGAACCAGGAAGTGAGAGGAAACGTCTCAGGACACCACCCCTTTATTTGTGGGTTGGGTTGGAGGAAGGGTGTGATACTTTTTGTTTTCCATAGTTGATTAAGAAATGCACTTCTCAGAGCTGGGCGCACACCTGTCATCCAAGCACCAAAGAGGCCAAGGCAGGAGGATCATTGCAAGTTCAGCCTGGTGAACTCAACGCCAAAGTGAACTCAAGGTCAAAGTGAACTCAAGGCCAGCCTGAACTGCATAGGGAGACCCCGTCTCAAACACACACACATGGAAAAAAACCCCAAAAAACTCACTTCTCAATTTTAGATTTGTGTTAGATTTACAGAAAGTTTCATACAGAGTCTCCATCTGTTCCACACCCACTTTTCTCTATTACACGACTGATGAACCATTATCTGTAGTTCAAGCCCATATGTGCTTCACTCTTCCTTCGTTCCCTCTTCTCCAGTATCCCCTCAGGACACCCCACATGTGGTGCTCCTGTCTCTTCAGGATCCTCTCACTGGTGACAGTTTGAGCTCTGAGGAGCTCCAGCCTGGCTTGTCTATTTCTCTTTTCTGACTTCCATTATGGTGCTGTATTTTTTGGCCTTTAAATGTTCAGTGTTGCTGTATCCACTTGGTGTTCAGACCGCTCCAGATCTCCCTCTGTCTCTAGCACATTTTTTAGCTCTGAAGTCAACCTGACCTTAACAGTTAGTCCAGCTCTCTTTGAATTGATGCCAGCACGTTAGGCTCTTCTTCCTCTGCTGTTCTGTCACTGGGGTGCGTTCAAAGCAATGTTCTTCTTTTTTAGGCACTGGGGACTGAACCCAAGACCTCCTACATGCTAGGCAAGCATTGTGCCGCTGGTCATATTTCCAGCCCTGAGGGCAAGTTTGTTGGAGATCACAGTAATGTTTTAAAATCCATCTTGCCAATATTTGTCTTTTAATCAGTATAAACTCATTTACATTAAATGTAATGACTCATAATATTCATAGTTTATATTTGCCTTTGTATTTCTTTATGTTTTCTTCCTTCCTACCTATGTATGAGTTACTTAAGCATTTCTGGAGTTAAATTCTGATGTACTGTACTTTTTGGTATCTCTTTATGTAGCTTTTATAGTAGTTGACATAGACATAAACATATATATATATTATGATAACATATTTTATTTCTATATTAACATATATCTATATACTATATACATCATTTTACCAGTTTGCATTAAAATATATAAGAATTCTGTTCTTTTATGTCACTGTATGCTTCCCTTTCTGTTGTGGCTTGTGTCTGGATATCCCCCCAGAGCTTCATGTGGTCATGACGGGGTGGGTTATTTGCATGCACCTGAGCCTAGAGTTTGTGATTGGTTTGTTGTCCAGTGCTGAGACTGGTGATGTGAGTGCTACACCTGCACTAGGGCAGGTAGCCTTGCAAACAAAAGAAGGAAGGGAAAGAGACTTGCTCCTCCTTTTTATCCCTTTTTGCTCTTGTTGCTTTTGTTGTCTTCCACTGCCACAAACTGTTGCTCCTCTGCCCTGCCAGCCTGCCTTGGAACCAAATGATTATGAACTGAAACCTCCACAAACTGTGAGCTAAATAAACCTTTGCCCTTTAACAGTGGGTGTTCCTATATTTTGTCTCAGCAATGAGAGAAGACAGAAGAGTAATTAAGATACTTTCGGTAACATCATTGTTTTAAATAGCTCCAGATTGAAACAGTTCCAAATTGTGAAACAGTTAAACAGATAAATATCACTGCTATAACTTTTCCTTCAATTGACCAAGATCATTAGAAACCTGCTGAGGGAAAGGAAAGTGAATTGCATTTGCCACATGTCTACTAACCACGTCTTCCTTGTCATCTTCGAAACTCCCTCCTTGTGTTTTCCCCGTAGCTGAGTCCTCCCTTCCTCCAGGGCAGAGCAACAGCAGCTTCCCCGTCTGTCCTTTATCTGAGATTGCCCTTATCCTCTCTCCATTTCTGCAGGGTTTTCTCACTTAGACGCAGATTTCTGGGTCAGCAAATCTTCTCTGCCAACACCTTGACACAATGACCATTTCCTCAGTTGTTAGGGGTTTCTGAGGAGAAGCCCCTGGCTGCTCCAATGACTCCTCCACCCCCACTCTGTGAGCTGTCACCTAACTTTGGCTGCTTTCAGGACTCTTTCTTTGTCATTTGGCTCCTGAATATTATCAGTTTGACTCTGATGTGCTTTGATATGGTTACCTTTCCCGTGGCATGCGGCTGGCCACCAGGACATAAACTGAGGTCCAGGCCTGGGATTCCCCTCTGCAGTGTTAGAAGGAAGAGGATTAGAAATGGAGCAGGCCCAGTGGCAGGGAGACCAGGAGTCCTGGAGCAGTGTGGCTTGTGCTGGGCCTCAGCTCCTTGCTGTCTGTCAGCACCGCGGTAGAAGCAGGGATGTGTAGGTACCTCCTCGCCTCCTCTCTTCTTCTCCACGTCCATCTCTGTCTCCATGTCTCTCTGTCCCCTCCCTCTCCATTTCTACTTTTCTTGGTCTCCCCATCACATGGTGACTGCCGCAATTCCCAGTTCTGCCTTTGGCCTCCCACTGTCTCAATATCCCCTTGGGTGTTTCTATTTACTGCTGAATAATCTACCCCCAACTTAGCAGTGTGGATAGAGACCATTGCATTGTACTCATGAACTCTGAAGACCAGGAATTTGACACCGCATGGTGGGGGGATGGTTCGCTCTGCACCCCGCTCTCTGGAGCTCAGCTGGAGAATGGTCAGGATCCGTCTTCCCCAGCCTACTTGGTTCCTGAGCTCAGGTGACTGGTGGCTGTGCGGGGACCATGAGGGTCTCTTCTCACCCTGCCTGGAGCCACTTGGCACAGCTCCCATCATTCTGTTGAGTAGAAGCAAGTGGGGCCCAGCCTCTCTCAAAGGGCACAAAGAGCATGGGGGGCAGGACATGCTGCCACCCTCGGGACACACCCTCAGCGCATGGGCCACTCCTTCCTGCTTGGGAGCAGCTAGTGGGGACATGCAGGCTTTGGATCAGCCCCAGAAGGGCCTCGATACCAGTGCTGAGGGCGATGCAGCCACCCGCTGCTCGGAAGAGCAGTTGTATGAAGGCACCTGGCAGGGGCTGCGTCTGTGGGGCCAGTGTCTGAGCAACCGTGACTGCTGGGGCTCAAATGTGTCCCCCAAATCACATGTGGGACACAGTCCCAATGGAGCAGTCTTAGGAGAGAGGACCTCACAGAAGGCTTTAGATCACCGGTACTGAGATCCCTGGCTCCTGCCGGCCCTCTCTGCCCTTCTGTCGCCAGAGGAGGCAGCAAGAAGGCCCTGGCCAACATCATCAGCCTTATCAGCTTGGACTCCATGGGCTCGAGAGCCACGGTTCAACCCATTCTGTTCATTAGAAATCGCCCAGTTTTGAGTATTCAGTGAGAACAACGCCACCAATCTGCGACCCTGAGTGTCCTAGGGACTCATTCCCATGGGACGTCACTTAGGGCTCTTGCAGTTCCTCAGCCACTTGCTATGCATATGATAAGTGCCTCCATCAAAGCCACAGCTCCTGAGACCCGATGAGACGCTGTCACACCCTGGGCACCATGCGAGGTGCTGGTTCCTGGGCCTCCCACTGGCTCACTGGCAGTGACAGGCAGATGTGGTCGCTCGCTCCAGTCACAAGAGGAAAAATGAGCAGGCTCAGCCATGACCCCAAGAGACCCCCGCCCCTGGTGACATTCAAGGTCCCTCGCTGCTTCCCAGGAGGGCACCGGGGATGGATCCTGGACTGGGGCAGGGCCCACAGGGACCGAGGTAGGTTTATGGTTGTGCGGCTCGTGCTGGGGTCAGTCTGAATGTCCCCAGGCCCTCTCAGCTTCCCTGATTTCAAACGAGCCACGGCACAAATGGCACATTCAAAGAGAGAGCGTGTCTGGGCCCAGCAGGGCTGTGGGGCCTTACAAAAGTCCCGTTATTGGCCTTACGGGTCTCCAAGGCTTCTCATGTTTTGGTTTTTGCACCTCGTGATGGAGACTGTAATTAAACTTGGACATTAACGTGTCAGGCAATAATTAACAAAGGGCCTGCCTTGGCTGCCACCCCCTTCCCATCCCCCGCCATGCAAGCTCTGCTGGCAGCAGGAGCCAGGGAGGCCCAAGCTTCCCAGAGCACCTCCTGGCCAGCCAAGGGGACTTGTCACCACACATTCTGTGCAGCATCAAAGACCTGCTCTGGGTGGGGACTGGGCTGATACAGAGATACTGAGATGAGCACATGGCCCCTGCTGCAGGTGCTGAGTGTCACCTGACATCACCAGGACCTCACCAGAGCTGACAAGGAACTCAGCAGACCTCAGCAGGCCTCACGGGGACTCACCAGGACCTTACCAGGTCTCACCTAGCTGCTGTTCAGCCCCACCCCTGCTGCCACTGGGTCCCACAACTGGTCCCCAACCCTGGAGGTGCACTTTTCCTTTCAGAGGTCTGGCCCTGGGGAACCTTCCCTCACTGTAGCCTTCAAGGTTCTTCTTCATGAAAGCCAAGGTCACTGGAAAGCACCCAGCCTAGGTACAGGGTGGGGGGCAGTTGGGTTTAGCAGCTTCTGTGAGACTGTGGTCCCCAGGCAGCCGCTGGAGCTTGAGGGTCCCCGGTTGAATGTGAGGAACAGACTAGACCCACAGGCAGGAGGGACAGCTGGATCCATGTCCACTCATGTTGCCCAAGTGTGGTGACAGGTGTCCTGCTGCAGAAGCAGGGGCCCTTCCTCCTGGAGTCACACCACATTCAAGGTGGGCAGGAGTCAGAGGAGATGGTCTCACTGTGACCCCAGGCCAGCAATAGCAGGAGCTGCTGCTGCCTCCTCTCTGTCCACTCCAGCCCCAGAGCCTCCCTGGTGACCCACCTTAATGGGAAACTACCAGCCCCGAGTGGGCACAGCATGGAAGCCCTCTCTGTGCCAGCAATGGCCTGGGATGGGCAGCTACCCTGGATGGCTGCCCTCTCAGTAGTCTTGATGGACACATGGTGGTAGCCACCGATGGGGCCAATGGGGTTGGGGAGAGGACCTGAGGGTCTCTGTTCCTTGTGAGCTACTCCTTTGAAAAATAAACTCCTCTGAGTATTTAGTTCCTACAACAAAATTATCATTTAACCAATTAAATTTCCCTAGGCATTTAAATATGTTAAGTGTAAACACATAATTAAAATAACCCAATATTTATAGATGCTAAGAAAATCCTTAAAACATTATGCAAAATAGACAATGATTTCCAGTTGGTCATCCCACATTACCAAGTGGCTATTATTCCACAAAGAAATTGGTCATTACCGATTGGCCCATAGTGCCCACCCTGAGAAATTTCAAAATGACTGGAGGACGTCTAGTCATTCTTGCTTCAGCTGGCAAGGGCGCACCCTTGCTCTGTCCCCAGGGACACATGCCCAGGTCACAGCAGGCCGCTGAGACTGCTCAAAGAGTTGAAGATCGGGGTTCAGGATGGGAAGGCCAGGCTGACCCGTGCTTCTCCTGCCTCTGTCCTGTCCCAAACTGCACAGGCTGTTTTCCTCTAGGAACTATATCACTCTCTCTAATCAATCTAAAACTATTCTGATTATATATTTCATACTTACTGCATTCTGGCAGCTTGTGGTTTTTGACTCAACTGGTTTAGTCTTCCAATTGTGGCATGTATGGGACTAAAGTTGTTCACAATATCCCCTTATTAGTCTTTTACTGGTTGCAGAATCTGCAGGGTTACCCAATATTTTATTCCCAATTTGGGTGTTTTACATCTTCTTTCCTTTGTGAGGTTTACCCCTTGATTTTTCCTCAGAGAGCAAGCTTTTTGTTTAATTGATTTTCCATCAGTTTTTCTTTTTCAGCGTCACTGATTTCTGTGCTTTCTTATTTTGTTCCTTCAGCCCATCATGGGTTTCTTTCCATCCTTTCCTTGTTTCTCTTGCTGGAACTGAGATCTTGGACTTCAGATTTTCCTTTTCCTGATGTAAGTATTTGAGCTATAAATATACCCCTCACGACTGCTTTCCTTGGGCCCTGCATATTTTATGATGTATATTTTTGTTTTCATTTAGTTCTACATATTCTGTTACAAATTTTTAAGAAATTTCTTTGAGGTTTTCCTACTGACCCATGGGTGACTTAATTTCCAAAATTTTAGAGATTTTCTTTTTTTTTTTTTTTTTCTTTCTGTTACTGATTTCTGGTTACTCCAGTATGATCAGAGAACATACTTTGTGTGACTTCAGTGCTTTTTAATATGTGTAGGGCATTTGATGGCCTACAGAAGGGTCTAGCCAGTGAATTTCCACATGTGTGACACTCAGTAAAAGCATACATCATGCTGCTGTTGTGGAGCAGTTGCCATATATCTGCTGGATTGTGTTGTTGAGCACCATGTCCATGTCCATGGGTTTCTGTCCCCTAATTCAGTTGCAACAAGGAATGTCACACTCTTCAACTACGAGTGTGAGTTTTTTTGTATTTCTTCTTTCCCCTCTATTAGCATCAACTTCACGCATTTAGAGGCTCTAATATTTGGTGCATGTAGATACAGAGTTGTTTTGGCCTCCTAGGTTAATCCTTTCCTCAGAATACTGTGTCCTTTCACCTCGTAATTTTCAGTGCTGTAAAATTTACCTGATATTAATCTAGCCATCCCCTCCTTTTTCCAGTTAATACTTGTAGAGTACATAAATTTTCATTTTCTTGCTTTTAGTCTACCTCAGACATTGAATTCTAAATGTGTTGGGTTATGTTTTTCAATCCACCTACCAGTCTCTGCTTTCTACTTGTCATATGGTAACCATTTATATTTAAGGCAATTATTGGTAGGCTACAGTTTACACTGGCCATTTTATTAGGTTTTGTTTCCCTTTTATTGTCTTCCAGTGGGTTTCTTGAGTACCATGATCTAATTTTGATTTCCCCCTAGTTCTTTCCAGAATATCTCTGCTTATAGCTTTCTTAATGCCACAAGAAGAGATGTTCTTGACATCATAAGATACTAATGGATCTTATTATAATCTAGTGCTTTTGACATCCTATTACTTTAAATTAAGCACTTAAAGACTTACTTCTATTAAATCATTCTACTTTCTCTGCTTTTGAATATCATTTTTTAATGTCACATGGTGCTGTAGCTTTTATTTCAACCATCGAATATAATTTACAGAGCTGATGAGACTAGTCTATGGGAAGTGTCCGTGTTTCTGCTTTTTCTGTTGCTTTATCTTCCCAGTGCTCTAAAATCCCTCTCCTTATCATCCATTTTCTGCTAAAAGAATTTCTTCAGTCATTCTTTTAAGGTTGGATTGCTGATGACAAATTCACTTAAGCTCTTCTTCGCCTGAGAATGTCTGTATTACTCCTGTTACTCCCTTGCTATTGTCCTTGAAGGACACTTGCGTGGATGCGGGGCTCACAGCGGAGAGCTCTTGTCTTCCCGCGCTCGCTCAGCGCGGCTCACGTCCCCACTGGCCTCTGTGTTCCGGATGAGGACCCCACGACTGCTCAGATTGATGGCTCCCGGAGCTCTTGGTTTGCTTCTCTCTGGCGGTGTTCAAGACTTTGTCCTCTCATTTCCAAACATTAATTATGGTGTGTCTTGGCAAGGATTTCTTTGCATTTATCATAGTTTGAGTTTCCTCAGCTTCTCAAATCTGTGCTAAATTTGGAGACTTTTCAGCCATTATTTCTTCAGATGATATCTCATGCTTCTTCTCTGGGAATTCCTGAAATGGACTTCAGATTTTCAGTTATTGCCCCACGGGTCTCAAAGGTCCTGCTCATTCCCCCTTTCAATCTGTTTTTTATCTGTGCTGTTCACACTGAGTGAATTCTGTTGCGCTGTCCACCAGTTCATCGACTTTTATTCTCTACTATTTTTACCGCTGAGCTCATTCAGCAAGGCATTTGTGGCATCTGAATTCTATAATTTTATTTGGTTCCTTCTAATACCCTCTGTGGCTGTGCTAAGATGTCCTCTTATCCCACTCGTGTCAAGGCAGTCAGTACACAACTGTCGAAGCGTCGCTATGGTGGTTGCTCTGAGGAATTTGTCAGATTATTCTGACACCTGACTCATTGCAACATTTGGGGTCAGTCGAATGGAATTTCTCTTCCAAGTTGAGCTTTTCCAGCTTCCTGTGCAATGGGAAATCCTGATTGCATCCGGGATATTTTGGCAGTTCTAACTCTAGATTCTGGTTAAATCTTTTGTTTTAACAATCAGGGACCCTGTTCAGATGGAGCCCACCAGTCTGGTCAGCTTTTGTCAGCTACAGTTCTCACAATAGTATCTTTCCAAGACCCTACGGTGTTATCATGGTATGCTGCTTTAGCTCATATTACTGAGCACACACTGCCTCTTGTCAGCGCTGCCTGAAGCAGAAGAAATTTCCGCAGGCTGGGCTTGGGGAGCCATTAGGTAAGGAAGGAGTTTCATGCAGTATTTTGGTAGAACCTTCCTTGCTTTGGGCTTGGAGGTCACTTCCTGGTGGGGCACTTGTGAACAGATCTCCCTGGGTCTTTCACTGGGGCTCAGGGTTTGTGGGTCTACAAGGACCAGCAGTCCTCCTGAGCTGGGAACATGTTCTGGTAACACCTCTGCCAAGATGACCTGGCCTTCAGAGGTGTCTGGTAGGCAGGAGTCTCATGCCCAGCAATGAAGGAGTAGGCTCTGGTCACTACAGTAACAAGGACAGTGCCTTCAGGGTTGCCTGGTGTAGTCACCAGATGGACCTCACCCAGTCTGGGACTGAGCCTGCCTACTGTAGGGCATGGGCTTGGCAATGCTGGGACTGAATCCCCTCCATCTTTTGGTGAAGAGTGGACACTGTGCTCGTCCTCTGGTCTTGAGGTCTCTAACAACTTTCCTTCCTCTGCCCACCTGCCAGCACCTCCCCTGCATTCCTCACCATGAATTGCATGCATATTGCTGCACTGAGAAGGGAGGAGCAGGGAAAGGCAGGCTGATGCCTTCTTATCCGCCCAGAAGTATTTAGCTCTCCTTCTGTTATAAATTCTAGCTTAATTTCCTGATGCAAGAGAACTTGCTTGGTCAGGAAGATAACATTAAAGAGGACCTCTTTGTTTCTAGTTGCTAGAAACAAAGAAAAACCAGCAAAGACACTGTAGTTTGGTCTCTGATTTTTTTCAAGACATGTTTTTCAAGACTACATGAAAAATTGGACCACTTAGGGTGGCACAGAGGTTTTGCTGGAGTATTCTCTACGATTAGAAAGACAGTGACTTTTGTGATGTTTCAAGTGATATCACCTAACAGGTATGAACAGCCAAAACATTGGCTTTGGGATCCTAAACAGACCTTTGAATCTTCCTGTTCATTAGGCTGCCTGAGATATGCATAAATCCAATAAGCATCTCATGTATTGGCAGATTTAACCTTCATGTGACTCTTCTGTCACTTGAGTGATGTGAGAAAATTTGGAAATAATACTGGTGACATAAAAAATCTCTTGGATGAATGCACAAATGCATTGAAGTTCATATGGAATTATCATCATTAGTTAATTTAACAAAGTTTTCTAAAGTAATAAGAAGTCAATGAAAGTAGGCAGTCTTGATTTTCTGACACAAGTTTAAATGTTTTAGGTTTGATGCATCTTTCGACACTGGCTGAAATGAAACTTTGTGGCCTTAAAAGTAAAATCTGAGTTGGAAAAGATGGGGTAGGGCCTATCCTGTGGCTGCAATAGTGTCTTATTCATTCTGAGAATCTTAGGCATAAAACACACACTGAGTATCTGTGAGGCCAATGGCCAGCTGGAGGTCTGGTGATTCTTGGCAAAGCGCATGTGAGTATTATGTGTTGTTGCCAAATGAAAGTGTGACTGAAATGGCACAAGCTGGTTTGGTGAGACTCATAAAAAAAATAAATAAAAACCAGTGTGGTCATTAGAGCCGTTCATAAGCATTCCAATCGCACACCCCTGCCCCGTGTACCCTAAAATCTGTTTCCCTGCTGCACTGACTTGCTGGCCAATGACATGTGCAAAAGCCCGTAAGAGCCAGCAGACAGCGCTTTGCTCTCTTTTCTGTCTCTGTCTCAGTGACAACGGAAATCCATGCAGGGCAGTCTTTTTTCTGACCTTACATCTAACGGACTACAGTGAGCAGGACTCCTACCTGGAATTTGACGCGCATCCTTTGAATGAATGAGCAGCAAACTCGTGTTACTGTCTCAGTCTGTTTGGACGGCTGTAGCTGCTCACTGCAGACTGTGCTACATGAACCAGAGACACTTACTTCTCACAGTCCTGGAGGCTGAAAGTACAGCGCAAGTCTCTGCAGATCTGGTGCATGGTAGTCTTCTGGCAATCACCTCCCGGGGTTGAGAAGGGCCAGGGAGCTCTCTGGGGTCTCTTTCCTCAGAGCTCTGGCCTCCCAAAGCCATCAGCTTCTACAGTCACTGTATCATATCAGGGGTTAGGATTTCAACACAGGAATGTGAGGAGGACAAAGACCTTCAGAGTGCAGCATCGCGTCCCTAAATTCCCAACATTCATGGCCTTCCTCCATGCCAAACACATTTATTTCAGCCCCATACTCCCCAATGTCTTGACTGATTCCAGAATTAATTCAGAAGCTTGAAGTCCAAAGCCGCCTCTAAATATTACTTTCACGAGATGCACTGGAGATTCAACCTATGACTCATCCTGATGGAAAGTATTTCTGTGGTTATGAACCTGTGAAACCAAACATGTTGTGTGCTTCCAAAATGTAGTAGTGGGACAGGCATGGGCCAGAAAGTCCCATTCCAAAATGGAGAAATAAAGGAAGAATATGAGTTCTAGATCCTAGGTAAATACAAAACCCAGTGAGGCAAATTCCATTTGACATTAGTTTCGAGAACAATCATCTCTGGCCTGTGCTCTGTCCTCCAGGCCCACTGGGCAGAGTGCCCACCTCCCAGGCTATCTTGAAATCATTGTTCACTTGCATTTAACAATAAGGAGCCAGGAAAAAAAAAACTGGGCTGCTCTTTAATACTTTTCTTAAGAAATTTCTCAGCCAAGTATGCAGGCTCATTGCTCACACATTTGTCTCCCACACAACAATAGGTCATGAACACAATTTGGAGAAGTCCTCTAACACTTTTTACCACTACTCCTCATGCCTGAGACTTTTTCAGATGCCTTTACCATCCGTATTTCTATCAATAGTCTGTTTAGCCACACATGGTGGTGCATACCCTTGGAAGGCTGAGGCAGGAGAATCGTTTGCAAGTTCAAGACCAGCCTGAGCTACAAAGTGAGCCCAAGGCCAGCCCGAACTGCTTATCAAGGCCGTGTCCAAAAAGAAAATAGTCTGTTTAAAGCTTTGTGCACATACTCTAAGAAGAATGAGGCTTTCTCTGCAGTTCTTTTATTTTTTTTCATGACCCTCCCAAGACTCACCTTTTAAGGTCATTCACAGCAAGGTAGAGCTTTTCTAACACACACATCAGAACTCTTTAGCTTCTGCCTGTCACCCTGTCCCTAATGCCTCCTCCCGCATTTTAAGGTGTTTGCTACCACGGCACCCCTAACTCTCGGTGCATGTTTTCTTTCGTAGTCCATTTGGTCTGCTATAATGCAATGCCATAAACCGAGGGGCTTATACATAACAAACATTTATTTGTCACATTTCTGGAGACTGTGAAGTCTAGGCTGAGGTACCTGAAGATTCTGCCTCTGGAGAGGGGCTTCCGGTTCATGGGTCACTGCCTTCTCACTGTGGTGGAAGAGGGAGATGGCGTCACTGGATTTATTTTATAGAAGCATCAGTGGCATTCTTGTGGGCTCAGCCTTCACAGCCTAACCATCCCCCAAATACCCTACCTCTTTAACACCATCACCTTAGCGTTCCAACATATGCATTTGGCAGAGGAATAAATGTCCAGTCCACCACAGTTGTACGAATCTCTGAGATCTGAGAATTATTTATCACTGACACATGACCAAAGTCTAAGGCTTATTCGACAGTCATGGTCAAGAAAACTCCTGGCTTAGGACACTATTGACTAGATCCCACCTTCAGTGGTTTCTTTATTGTTTCCATTTTTAAATCTTTCAGACATTTAATCATTCCATGAAGATGACTTGGAACATTTAATGTATCTAAGGCTGTAAACCATGTATTCATAGGGAAAACAGGAAACTAATGCAATAGCCCTCAGTTTCCCCATAGCAAGCAGTCAGCCATCCATCCCAGAGGAAATCTGTGACTTTCCTGGTGTCCATAGGGACAAACTAGTACCACCAGGATGAGAACTGAGCTTGAACTGAGTGATAACACTGAGGCAAAGACCAGTCATTGGAGCTATTGGGCCTCACGAGGCCCAGAATCTTTTTTTTTTTCTTCTTCTTCTTCTTCTCAATCTCCACAAGCATCTGCCCATTATAAATGTGATTTTTTATTCCCCAAGAACCTACAAGTTGGAAACACTTTTAAAAATTTCTGGGACATGGTTAGGATTTCATAAATGCCATTTCTCAGCATGTACATTAGTAGTGTTACTGCCTCCATTTTTAGATGAGAAAACTGAAACTCAGGGCGATCAGTTAATTGTTCCAAAGTCAGAAGATTTTAAGTGGCCGAGCTAGCATTGAGGATTGAGCCAGATGTCTTTGCACTGTCTCAGCCACTTATCCAGTAGTTCACGCGTGTGCCAGCGAGAGACTGCTCCATAAAAAACAAATACCAAGGATTCAAAACCGAAAGGCAAGTAGAACTGACTTGACAAAAAATTGTTGAGCTCTTGAATCTAAAAATAACATTTTGATTGGTCAGGATTTGTACTTTTGTCCATCATGGAATAACTACCTCCAGACTGGTCCTCCTGCAGAAAATAACTCTAAAACTAGACAAAATATATGAAATATTTTCAAATGTTGAACCGAAAAATGCACAGGCCCATTGTCTGTAAGATGCAGGGGTCACGGAAAGTGACCTCCAAGCTCACCTTGGCTTTCTGCGTGGAGGAAACTTCTACCTGCCAAGGAGGTGACAGTAACATTCAAGCAAAGAAAGCTACATGGATCTGAGGAGGCAAGTGCCAGAGACAGAGGATGACAGAATTTGTAAGACAGTAATAGAGCAAAAGAAGTTGCCCAGTGATCCCCAGAAATCTGTACAGGGATTCTCAGTAGGTCCTTTATGAGGATTGGGCCCACCTGGGCAAGGAGAGACCCCACAAGCCTAGAAGACCCTACGAACTATGGAGTTGAAAGTTTTATAAAGATTCCAGCATTGTGTAGTGCTGGAAGAATTCAGAGTTCCAGCCAAGTCAGAATGTAGAAAGGACTCCGATTATCTCAGAGATTCACCTAAGATCCCAGAATGTCCATGCGCAGGAGGAAGGCACATGCTCTAGGGAAAAGGCCTTGCCTAGAAGCGAAAAAGTTAGGTTAAAAAACAAAACAAATGTGGCAGTACACATGCACGCAATGCATTTCATACCTTCCTAACAAACGTTGGCCTGAAGCCTGATAGAACAGAAAATGATCTACTTGTGACTCGGTTGTCCATCAGTCAAAATTTAACAAGCCAGGATGGGAACAATACAGCTGGAGCGTTTCGTACTATGTCATTCATAGCATTCATGTTCTGAAAAGAAATTTAGATGTGTGAAGAAGCTGGAAAATAGGACCCACTATTAAAAAATCAGGGAAACATGACCAGTAATAGAGACAAAAAACAGTCAGCAGAAGCAGAACCCAACACGCCTCAGACGCGGAACCGTAAGCAGGGTCACCATTACTTGTTAGAGTAGCTGTTACAGATATGCTGAGGCCCTTACGGAAAAATCCGGCTCTGCTAAAATACAGGAAAATTCTAGAAATGAAAAGTAAAATAGCCATAATGAGAAATTCACTTGATAGAAATCGCAGCACACAGAAGGTTGCGGAAGAATGAGTTAGCGGGGTACAGATTATGTGTCATTTTCACAAAGATCAAAGAAAAAAAGGCTGAAGAGTAAGAGCCCCTGGGTGATGAAATCAAGTCATATAACAGATACATAGGAAAAGAGAAGAGAGAATGGGGCAGAAAAACTATTTGAAGAGCCAATACCCCCCATTTCCCCAAGTTTAGTGCAAATGGATACATGGATCCAGGAAGCTCAGCATCTATAATAAGCAAAATAGCGAAACTGCTGAAAACTGTAGACAGTGTGAAAACCTTCAAAGCAGATAGAGAAATAAAAGGTACTTTACATATAGAGAATAATGTTTCAAGTGACTGCTATTTTATTGAACTATGAAAACCAGAAGACAACGGAACACCTTTTAAATGTCAGTGGAGGAGGAAAACAGGAAGTCCAAGCCCCGATTCTATGGTTTAGTAAGGCTGCCTCTTTACATACCGGGTGAGATAAAAGTATTATTACATAAATGAAACCTGGGAGACTATGTAAGCAGCAGAGCCACGCTATAAGAAACGTCTAAAGGAAATTCTTTACGTTGAAGGGAAATGATGAGAGACAGATACTTGAATTTGGAAATGAAGAGTACAAATGACATCATACATCCGGATAAATACAAACCAGCATGTATGTATACTGTAGAAGATAGATATATATATATCTCTTACCATAACAGAAAACAAAAGCAATTTCACTATGTCTTTGATTACAGAAGAGGCACCTGAGATATAAGCATGCAAGAGAGTTTGAAAGTGGGAAAATAAAAAACATGTGTGAAAACATGAAAAGAAGGTATGTTCATATTAAAATCATAAAAAGCAGACTTCAAGACAGAAAGTACTTCCAGGGATGTTGAGGCATAATTTTATAATGAGGACCAATTCATCAAGAAGACATTATAATTCCAAAATTATAGACATCTTATCATAATTCAAAATATATAAATAAGAAGTTGACAAATAGAGAACTAAAAAATTATACAATTATAGCTGGAGATTTTTAAGATGCATTCTTTCTCCATAACTAATAGAACTGCATAAACACCTAGACTCAAAATCAACGAAATATAATAAATTTAAACACTATTAAGAACATATTGGGCTGAATTGATATTCATAGAGAACCACATCAAACAACTAGAGAATATACATTACTTTTTAAAATTTTTACTTTAAAGAGACAAAGAAAAAATAAACATAAAACAACTTCAAAACAGGTTAATAGGACAGCAACAAGATAATATATTGCATAATTTTGTCTTCATAGTAGGTACTCAGAGTACAAGACATAAGCAAGAAATATTGTCTAAACAATACTAGCTCAAACCTTTCTGCTCGGTGAACTAACGGAAGCTGGCGTTGAGTGTTCTAACTATCTTGTGTGCGTATATTTTCCCTTCCTTTCTTTCCCCTCCCCCATCCTACTTTCTCTTTTCTTTTGAACAGTTTCTTCCCAATAGAATATGCATTATTTTAAAGTGAACTTACAGTGTCCAAGAGAGATTCAAGACAGATCGTAATGCTTCAATGGATTGTAAAATATTAAAATATAACAAATTATATTCTCTAACTATCGTGAAATTAGAAATCAATGAGTAGAAACATCTCAAGTACTTTTAAAAAGTAAGTACTGTATTTCAAATAATCTATCGCTGGGGAAAAAAGCAATTTTTTTTGTTTCTTTGTTTTTTTTTTTTTTTTTTTGAAAGAAACCAAATTTAGAATTTAGTAAATATTTTAAACTGAATGATGTGTGAACATATACCAAAAGTTGTGGAATGCAGTGAACCAGTGCTAAAGGAATGATTCATAACTTTAAATGTTTATTGAGAAAGAGGGTATATTTGTAAATCAGTGACCTAAAATTTCATCTAGATATTTGGGAAAGAAGTAGAAGGAACCCTTGAAGAGACACTTCACCAAATAAGTTCAAAAGGAAGCCAGGAGTGGTGTCACGTGACTGTAATCCCAGCTGTCTGAGAGGCTGAGACAGGAGGATCATGAGTCTGAACCCAAGCTGAGCAACTGAGATACTCAGTGAGACTCTGCCTCAAAATGAAAATAAGAAAAGGCAGGGGTTGTAGCTCAGTGTCAAGGCCTTGGGATCCATCTTTCGTATTGCAAAGACAAATATAAAATGTTTAAAATGGCGTGGCCACTTTGAAATACATTTTGAAGTTTCTCATAAGATTAACCAATAATAACCCAGCATTGTATTTCTAGGTATTTACCAAGAAAAAAGATAAAAACATGTGTCCACAGAAAGACTTGTGTAAGAGTGCTCCTAGCATTTTTGTTAAATTTTATTTAAACAGGCATAAAGCTGGAAACAACCCAAGTGTTTATCAAAAGAATGGACAAATAAATTCTCATATCCATGCCATGAACAGTACTGATCCATTTGGACAAATGAATGAGTCTTGCAGATTTTCTGTTAACAAAGTGAAACCAGGTACACAAGAACACACACTGAATGATTTCATCAGATTCACAGCTTAGTTCAAGGTTAAAATTAATCTGGGGTGATTGCATTCGCAAAGGATGCCAAAACTTACTCAGCTTAAAATAGCAAACATATTATCTCACAATTTCTGGGAGCCAAAGGCATAGCCCAGCCGGATGCCTCTGTTTCAGAGATTCCCATGAGGCTGCTTCAGGATGCTGCCCAGGGTGACAGTCCTCCTAGAGCTTGGCTGGTCTCAAACCCCTTCACGTGGCTGTGGGCTGGCTCGGGTGCTCAGTGGCAATTGGAGGGAGATGTCAGTTCTTTGCTACATGAGCTTCTTCTGGGCCTGACCCATAGCAGAGCTGGGGCTGCAAGACAGAGCACAAGAGCTGATGAAAAAGGCGGAAGTGATAGTATGCTATGGGATGGATCTCAAATGTCTCCTCCAGGTCTCATGTGTGGCGGTTGATTGGATAGTGGGGGAATCTCTACTCATTCATCCGTTGATGAGTTTGGCAGTTAAATAAGCGGTTAAATGTGGGGCCTGGTTGGAGGGGTCACTGGAAAGCTTCCTCCCTTTTGGCTGCTTCCTGGCTGCCTTGTGTTGAGCAGGTTCCTCCATTACACCATTCTACCATACAGTGTCGCCATGGAGACGGTCCACCCTGGACTGAGCCCACCGAAACTACGAACCCAAATGAAACTTGTCTTATCTTAAGTTGTTGAAGTTGACTGTCTTGTCCCAGGAATGGGAAAGCTGACTAATACATAGTATGTTTGCAACTTATGTCTCAGAGAGGTAAAGTCCCTGGACAGCCCAGAGGTCAGTGGAGGGCACCCCAACAGGACCTGAATACAAAGGTGGAGGTCATGAAGATCATCTCAAAGGCTGGACATCACAGTGACAGAGACCAGGACCACAATGGCTTGTGAACCATGGGGATCAACTGGGAAGAACACAAATGAACTTTCTGGGTGATAAAAAAAATTCTCTATCTTGATGTGTGTATTAGTTACATAGCTGCATACATTTGACAAGATTCTTCAATTTGCAGGCCTAAGATCTATACCTTTCACTAGGTGCCACTAGCCCTCAATTTTAAAATATACTTTTAAATGATGGTTTGTCATTTCGGGCTTCGTGAGAATGAATGCAGACTGTTCTCCAGCAGACCAAATAGAGATGACCACAGAAAAACACATTCATTTATCATGTTGCCCTTCCAGACTTCAGAAAATCAATGGAGCACAAATGGTGTGTTTTTAGAAGGCTCTATTTACTCTCCTCTGGGAAGGGTGTTTGAGATGTTTAGCCAAACCTCTAAGGCTTGGTTGGGGATCTGAGAACAACCAACCACAGCTTCTTCATTTAAAGTCTCTGTCTAGTTCTCAAAATCAGAGAAGGGCAGCCCGCCCGGGACCTCTGAGGCCCTTAGGAACGTGAAAACTTCAGCTTAAGTCAGGGTTGGAGGGAGGACCGTTAACCAGAACCAATGCTCTGCCTCGGGATGCAACAATGCTAGCAGGGGTCACTTGGGGTTTTGGACAGTGAATACCTCTTACAAAACACCATTTTGACAAATCGAGTGTAAGTGAATCAGAAATGGGCAGCTTGTGTTTCTCTTAAAATAGACCCAGATTTAAAAATTAGGAGAGGCCTTGCTTAGCCAAGTACCTTTGAAGTTTTCCAGACCTGAATTATTTAGAAAAGCAGCTTCACCTACTTCCAAAACCCAGAGCACATCCACATTGTCATCTTTGGAAATTGAATCTGCTGGGGGTGAATCATTTTGCTCTTAATCCTTTCCTTCTGCTTGGATGAGGACAATGGGTCAGTCCATTAGTAGGAGTAAAGTGATCTCCTTTCAGTGGCTGAGAGATACCCATGTGCCAGGCACCATGCTAGGCATGGAGAAACCAATTTGGCAGCTCTCCCGTGGCCCAGAACTGATTCAGGCATAGGAAGGAGTGTGAACCCTCTTCCCAAAGAGGGTTCCCATGGAGGCCTTGAGACCTTTCTTTTGTGATGGGATTTTGGCAAGAATGGCTTCAGTACTGGCCTCCATCAACCAAAGGCCCTGGGAACTTGCAGAACTAAGATCAAATATGTCTGAGGTTACTGAGCCCGGGAGGTCATCTATCAGGGAGGAACAGTGCAATGCCTTAAGTATGTGTTTACTAAGTCTTCAGCTGGCTCTACCCTCTCCCTCCAAGGGCAGAGAGACAGACAGCTGCCTGACGGTGATGCAAATGCAAAGTGAAGTGTGCTTTTGGAAAATCACATCCAATAACAGTGTGATGCAGCCCTGGGGCTGTGTGAAATCCAGAGAGCTTTTGGACTGGAGGAGAGGCCCCCTCTGTGTGTCTGAGGTGATGGAGGAAACGGCAAGAACCAGCTCAGTTCCCCATCTACCCAGAGCCTGACTGCCAGCATCCTCTAAGGATGCTCTGGCCCAGCAATTGTAACAGACATGGAGCAATCTGGGGGAATAAGGCCCCAACCAGACTGTTCTCACTACCTGATTATGGAGGATGAACTAATGGGCACCTTGTGACACCCAGCAGAGCTGAGTCAGCGCGATGCTGGGCGTGGAAGGCAGGCCCACCTGAGGGTCACTGCCCACAGCACCAAAGGAGAGCAGGAGGGGAAGATGGTGCTGTGGATCCTCCCAGGGGAGCTGTCACGCTGGCTCCCTGATGTGAACTCGGCTGCTCATCCTCGGAGGGGCTCGGGTCCTCGCTGTCACTGGGGATGCTGCGGTTCTCTTCGGGGAACCCTGGTCCTCACCTTGGGCATTGCTTCCTGGCTGCAGTGCAGACCCCTCGCCTGCTGGCACAGACCCTTCACCCCACTGGCACAGACTTTCTAGCTTCCACCACTGACCTTTGGGTCTTCCCAGTGCAGACCCTTAATGCTCACTTGCATGAGACATTGTTATGGCCCCTAGGTCTCTAGCTGGA
The DNA here is from genome assembly GCA_004027455.1 of Hydrochoerus hydrochaeris. NCBI lineage: Eukaryota > Metazoa > Chordata > Mammalia > Rodentia > Hydrochaeridae > Hydrochoerus > Hydrochoerus hydrochaeris. The sequence continues at coordinate 290,166 of PVLA01001984.1, forward strand.
CTGGTAGAGGACATTGCCATGGGCTCCAGGTCTTCAACTGGGTTCCTGCAGTACACTGCATAGGATCTAGGCCCTCAGCCAGATTCTTTGGGTCTCTAGTTCACACATCTCTTGCAGTGTTCTGCATTTGACTTTTTAAGGTGAATATTATAAGATAATCCTGTAAATTATGTGTGCTATATTAACTCTATTCCCTTGCAAACCCTGACTACAACATGCTCACCCTACACACATCCGCAGGCACATGGGAAAAAGAGAGGAATCAGTTTATCAATTGATCCTGGAATTGAAGGGTTCACTGTTCTCTGCAGCATTCTTTCAGAACTTGGGTTGCGTCGCAGTTCGGCAAGGAAACGCACAGGGGCTGGGCCACTCTCCGATGAATCTCCTTAAACATGTGATTTATACTCTCTGACCCTGGACAGCAGACCTTCAAGCAGTGGGAGGCAATAGACACCTTAAGACTGGAAATGGGTCTATTGCACAATTGTAAGATGCACGGCCAATATCGCATCCCAGGGAGACGGAGGTCTTGGGATTGTGCAACTTGTTGCTTCTAACTGCCACTCACAGGTTCAGGGAGAGACTGGAAGTCTCCAAAGGGTGAGGTCTGGAGCCCTTTTATGAGTCTCTGTCCTGAGGTATAGACCATAGGGAGCCTGGCAGAATCTGGAAAACCACCATACAATAACAAGGAAATTTGCAAAGAAAATGTTTAAAATGACAACCACAAAAATAAAACCCGTGGTAAAATGAGTGAGAAGGCCAAAAATGTGAAGCAAACTCAAAAATGTGGGCAACAGCTCATGACTCTGGTAAATGGGAGAATTTTCCTCCAGAGAAAATGGAAATAATAATCAGCAAAAAGCTTGAAAGTCGGTCATTTAAAAATCCCCTAAAGGAAAAATAAATGAAGAAATGCATCCCGAAAATAAGAATAGGAGATGATGAATCAAGTATCAGAGATCACAAGTGGTACTAAAAGCAGGGGGAGTGAAAAGCATAGTCATTTGGAATAAAAACAAGCAAGAGCTCAGGACTAAGCAAGAGTCAAGGGAAACCATGGCTTACTGAACTGAGTAGAAAATCTACAGCCTCTTTAGTCAAGAGATCGACCAAGAGAAGGAGAGCGTGAAAAAGACGCTGATGGACAGGGCTGGTAGCATAAGCATCTCCACCATAGACCCACGGGCGTACCATGGAGATACTGACAGGAGAGAGAGAAGACAATGGAAGATATGGTTGAGGGTGGTTTTCCAGAATTGAAGAAGCCAAGTGTCCCATGTCTGGGAGAGCGCACGACACACCAAGTTAGGTAACTTTAACAAATTAACCCAATGCATTTTCGGATATTCCCTCGGGAGCTGCACTTGCCCAGGGTCCCCGTATACTCACCCGCCTCCTGCTGTCGCTGGGCACCGCCATCATGCCCACCTCCAAGTGAGCACCTCCATCCTGATGGGTGGGCACCAACCCCATTCTTTACAGCACACCGGCCTCACACCCCATGCCACTCCCTGTGTGGTGAAACCCACCTGGGCACACGGCACACCACCCACCCACATGGGCTGTCTCTTTTGATGTCATCATCTTCTATTTGTTCCCACATTCTCTGTCCCCTGTAACTGATCTCATCTGTCCTGTGGCTCTTTCAGTGCTGGTAGTGAAGCAAGCACTGTGAGGTTTAGGCAGCAGCAGGTGACATTTCCCTGGAGCCCTCTCCAGCTGTCATCCTCCCACCTGCCTGGGTGACCCAATCTCTAGCCAACCCACACATTTCACCCAATGGTTCTCCAGTCCCTGCTGGAACATTCCAGGGACAGGGACACCCCAAATACACATGGGGACTGGTCTGCAAACCCAACTCCATTTTATTTCTATGTGCAAGTCTCATGCTATTAAAGTTAGGGAAAAACTAAACTCAGTCCACTGTTACCAAGGCTGTGACTATGCTCTGGAGGGCGCTCATATGTGGTCTTCCGCCCACTCTATCAAGGCGAGCAGATTCCTCTGGTCCTGGACTTTGAGTCTGCAAGGTGTCCCCCCAAGATCCTGCAGCTCCTGAGCTGGATCCATGCCATCCCTGGGGGTCACAGGAGCCTGGCTCTGCCACTTCAAGCTGGTGAGACCTTCAATGGTACCTCAAAAGTCATATTCCCCCTTGCTCCTTGCCTCCTGGACAGCGACCTCGCCCTGCACACAGAGAGGCGACCTGCATTCATGCAGCACCTTCTCACCTCTACACATGAGCCCTGCACAGCCGCCCAGCACCCCAACTTTGCTAGTCTCCAGTAGCAGCTTCTCTCTTCTTCGACAATCACAATCTTCTCTTCAGATACATGAGGTGTGATAAAAATATACAGTGAATGTTTAAAGACTCATGACATAAATAACACATTGCCATTAATCTCCCCCAAAATACTCTCCTTGGTTCCATCACACATACCCCATGGTTCTCGCCACTCTCTGAAGCCCTCGTGGAAGGCTTCAGTCATGAGTGTCTCTTCGAGCCTGCCAGGATGCCATGAGTGAATTCAAGATGCTTGCAGCAATTTCCGCCAGTTCAAAACATCGCGGTGTGTTCTTCTTCACCATACGCACTAGGTCAGGCACTGGGACACGTCTGGCTGTGCCTCAGAGTCAGAATGACCATGAAAGGGAAATGTTTTGAATCAGTTGAGGACATGAGGGAATCCACAGCAGCAGAACTGAGGACCCTCAGGACAGAGGACCTACAGACCTGCTTCGGAAAGTGGCAGAGTGGTGGGATAAGTGCCTTCGAAGGGAGGGGACCCTGAGAGAGATCCCCAGCCATGCACCACTCACTGCAATAACTCTCTTAATCCAACATGCCCTGTAATTTGTCATCACCCCTGTGCAGGAAGCTGTCTCCACGGGCTAATGTTTCTAGAAACACCAAAGTCAGGAGATGCCATTTCTCCATCACCCTTGCTTAGCTTGTTTCCTGCTGTTATCACAGAGACCAGAAAATTCATAAAGAAAAGAGTTTATTGAGCTCAGGGTTCTGGAGGCCGGAAGTCGAAGAACTCGGTGCTGGTGTCTGCCTGGCAGCTTGTGAGGGCTCTGTGCTGCTTCTCCTGAGGGTACAAAGAGGAAGAGCTGGAGGGGAGTGCAGGAGAGGAAAGGGACCAACCCAACTCCCAGGAAAGTCCCCTTCACCTGAGGAAAGCATCTGTCCTTCCCGAGGCTCCTCCCACATAACCCCACAGCTCCCATGGCCCCCACCTCCTAACTCTGCTGGTTCCAATATTATGACTTAGACCCAAACTGTCCCCCAGAAGCCTCATGCGTGTGGCAGGCGGTTGGGTCAAGGGGGCGCTGTGCTCCCCAGTGGGCTCACCCTCTGATGCATACCAGGCTCAGTGTGCTGTGTGGGGGTGGAGCTTGGCTGGAGGCGGTTAAAGGAGGTGACCTGGAAGGTGTATTTTTGTCGCTGGCTCCTCCTTTCTCTCTGCTTTGGGTGAACTGCTTTGGGGTGAGCAGTTTTCCTCCACCAGGGCTTCCCCTAAGCTGTCTGGGCCTTGGAACCAACCACCCATGGCCTAAATGCTTTGAAAACTGGAAGCCAAATAAAACTCCTCTCCTTTAAGCTGTGGCTGCTGGGTATTTTGCTTCAGTGACAAGAAAGTGTCTAAGACATCAAGGACTTAAGCCATGACGCCGGTTTTGATGTGAGTGAATTATATTTGGACCATGGGAGGTTGGAGGAAAAGAAGAAAATAGGCAATAATTGTGAAAATCACAAGCATTTTCTCCACTACAGTCATCATGAATCAATGCCCATGGGGATCAGTTCCAGCCCCGGGCACGGAGGACGTGGTAACCCCAGTCTTCCCTGTTCCTCCATCATGCATAGTCTGGTTGTCCAGCATTTTGGAAAATCCTGCCAAGAAGTTCAGTGACCTCGGACAATCTTTTTCACCTTTCTGTGATCTGTTTTTTTTGTTTTTCTTTTTTCTCTGTACAACAGCACAGCTCTCCTGGGCTGCTGTGAGCTCCCATAATTAATGCTGTATGGGGAGCAGACTGAGTCCCCTCCATGCCCCCGGCAGTGACCAGTGTTAACTCACTCAGGCCTGGTGGTTGTCAGGGGGAACCTCTCATCTTACAGGAGGAAACGCGTAGGAGGTTGAATAAGGCAGAGAAAGGGAACTTGGGGAAACGGACTCAAACCAAAGGTACCTGAGTGACACTCGAACCCAGGAGTCTGGCTCTGGTGTTGACTTAATTTTCTTGGCCTCGGATTCTCCAGGTGTGCTCAGTGTCTCCTGAACTGTTTGCACTTCCGAGTTGGGTTAGCCGCCACTTCGTCTCTTTTCCCCTGTGACAAGCACGTTCTCTAGCTTGTCAAGCTGGTAGAGATACATTTTCAAGCCATTAGCTGCTGCCTAACTTTTTGTCTCCGTTCCTAGTTTATTTTTCTGCATTGTACCTATTTCTTTCTTCCACCTCTGCTCTGTGAAAGCTCCACGGTCATTTTATGAAACTCGCCATCTGAGGGACTCGCTTTCTCTCGGAGAATGGTCTGGCCTGAGTCCACACACTTTGTGAGGCGATCTGTGTTTTAATTGTTTGCTTAAATCCTTTCATTTTCTTTAAATTTCCTCCCTGCCTTGTTGATACTTAGGAAACTATTTTTAGATTGTGTGTGGTTAGGTAATTTTAGGTCTTGCTTTCCTCTGGTTCTTTCTAATTTTATTGTTGCCGGCACAAAATGGAGGATTTATTTTTTTCTTGGCATGCTCTGAGCCCTTCCTGGCTGCCTGGAAAGTCCTGTTGAGCACACTTAGCCTCTCCCAGAGCCCCCTGCTTGGATCCCACTCCAATGGGTCTCTCTCAACTACACTGAGTATGGTAACACTGGGCACAAAGGGCAGTAGTAGTGGGGAGACAGGGCTGGACACCAAGGGGCAAGGACACTCATGCGGACATCTAGGGTACTGAGACTCCTGCTGAGTGATTGCAACGATGATGACCCATTCCTCTACTTGGGTAGGCAGAAGCACCCAGCTCAACTGCAACAGGGGAAGACGGTTGTCTTAGTGCATTTTCTGCTGGTACAGCAGGGCATACCAGACTGGCTAATTTATAACAACAGAAGGTTATGTGCCCACAGTTCTTAAGGCTGGGAAGTCTAGGAGTGTGGTACTAGCACCCAGTGGGTACCTTCAAGCTGCACCAACTCATGGTAGAGGCGGAAGCACAAGAAAGGGTGAAAGGAGTGAGCCAGAGAGGACTGGACCTCTGTTTTACAGCAGATCCCACTCTTGGGAAAACTGACATCCTCTGGAGGCAGCAGTATCTCCATTCATGAGGGCTGAGGTCTCATGACCCAGTTACCTCCTGTAGGCTTCACCTCCCAACACTGCGCCAGTTGGAATTAAGTGTACAACACACAACTTTGAGGGAAACATAGTATAAGCATTTAGGGGTTCAAGTGGCAGATTGGAGGGACCCAGCTCATAAGGGCTTCCCACCGAGCGTGTGTCCTGTCCTGCTCTGCATCAATGGTGGGGGACAAGGACACACAGCTGGTTACACACCCTCTCATTTATTCACTCATGCATTTCCCCATCTATTTACACCATTCGTGGCCGTGGACGGCCTTCTCTGTCTCTGTCCAGCCCCTGCTTAGACACTGCCCTTGATCCATTAGGCAGGAAACCCCCCTTATCTCAGGACCTCTTGAGATGTCACTCAGTCCTCCAACAAGAAATAATTTTTTACTTCCCAACCCTCATATTTGCAGAGCTTAGGTATCATCGTGGAAAGAAGACCTGGTCCATTTCTTCACCCGGCACCTTACGGAAATCCCTCAACCTCCTCGATCCTCTGTCTTCCCATCCGTAAGTTCGGGGAGGTATTCAAGCCGTCAGGGCTCTCCCGAGCACCGAGTGGAAGACCCAAGGAGACAGCAGTGTGCTGAGCTTCCACGGCCACGGGGCCAGTGTGGCGGAGGGAAGAGTGGATGTTGTCACTGTAGTAGCAGTCCATCCTCCGAATAACCCCGCGCGACAGGTACCCGGCATGCAGGGACACCAGGCGGCAATCTGTGCAGTTGCTCATCAGCACTGTCACCTGGAAGCGCCTGATCTCCAAGGATGGCGGGTAGTCCTCCCGCTGAGCGCTGGTCTGTCTCCAAGGATGGCGGGTAGTCCTCCCGCTGAGCTCTGGTCTGTCTCCAAGGATGGCGGGTAGTCCTCCCGCTGAGCTCTGGTCTGTCTCCACATGGTCAGGGATGGTAACTGACGGTGTGTCCAGTGAGAAGAGACTGGAGTGTCCTTCCTCTGCCTCTCTCTCCATTCCTTAGTGTCCCTGGAGGATAAGGACACTCAGATGTCTCCAACTCGGGTAACCCCAACCGGGCTCAGCTCAAGTCCACACCTACAGATGGTCTTGTGCTCCACTTACAGTAACTGGACTTTTGTACCCAAAGGTGGCTTCTCAGCTGGCCCTTTCTCCTCTCAAGTTGGAGCTATATTTGCTTCAAAGAGGGGCCCATGCTTAAGGCTAGAGACCTAACCCTGCATCTTTCCAATGGTCTAGAGACAGCTATCACCTACCAGCTGTTCTGAAAGCCTGACCCCTCTCCGTGGCTGCCGTCTCAGGTGCAGCTATCAGGCATAAGCTCAACTCCTTGCTGTGACCAGCGTCGGGACTGCCTCTGCCGTCTACCTGTGCTGCCCACGCCAGCTGTGCTGGGCCGTCTGCACACACTGCTCTTCCTATTAGACCAGATGGAACAGATCCTCCCTGGCTCACTGTGTCCCATCAATGTCTGTCAAGTTGATCAACAGCTCTAGAACCTTCCTGTCTTGGCTGATTTCTTCATACTCAGCCAGTAAAGGAATTTCCTCCACCTGTTTCAAGAGGAACCTCAAAGAGGCCATTAGACAAGTCTCCAAAAATTCCAATTCTAAACACTGCAATTTCTGCAGGTGATTTTAAAAATAGCAAATGGTTGACAGTGGTCTGAGGTTAAATGAGTAAATTCTATGACCGTACTAAGAAGGAAGAGCTAAGGCTGTGGGTGAGAACAGGCTCCACAGGAGAAATACGATCTGAGTGTCAGTCACATTGCGGGCTCTGTGCTGGATGCAGCAGGAAACGACGCAGACAGAGCCCCAGAGCCCTCTGGACCTTGTAGACCAGATTGTCTCAGCCTCTTCTGAAGACTGGAAGGAAAACTGACCATGAAACATGCCCAAGCCCGGGCACCAGGCCCAAAGCCCAGGCACCGACCACCAACTTCCACTCTTGCCAAGTCCTCTACTGGGCTTCAATGCACTTCTCCGTGCCCAGGCGCCAGTCCATTTCTAAGGAGAGCGCCTCTTCTTCATCTGGTAACGGCTTCCACCCACGGTGAACAGTATCTCCAACACCAAGACATCCACTGCGCAGGGAGCTACAGAGTCAAACGCACTGCTCGGCCCTGCTTACCGCGAGTCTGCTTCTAGATGCACCTAGAAAGGGGACTGGGGGCATGTGTAAGGTGCAGGGGCACCAAGAAATATCTGTGCACTTCTGTTACACTGCGTTGCTAGCTTGACTTTGAAGAGGGCTTTTTAGGTCAAGAAATCAACAACTCTTACTGAATTGTTTCTTCGGAAGAACGGGGAATCACAAAGTAGCAAAATGCAAGCCCTGGTCCAAGTAGGCGCGCTCTGGCCACTCCTTGTGTCTGCCGAAGCCCCACTGAACTCGGGCTTCTGTCCTTCTCCAGAGCTGGGAAATGAGAACTTGTGCGGGGTCAGTGTGATTTCTTGTCCCAAGGCCAGAGCCATCAGAGCACACAAGTACACTTGCAGGACTCAGCAGCAAGTGGATCGCAAATACAAGGCTTGCATTTCCCTTGACGCACAAAAGGATTCAGAAATTAGGAAGTCCTCTGTAGGAAAGGTTTTTGCTGAATCTAGTGCATTTTTCAAAACGGTGTAAAAATAGCCACGCATCCCGAGCCAGCGGAACTCCAGCTTTTTGTGTTCATTTTAACCAGATGAGGCTTGTAGGTGACACTGTGTACAATTTGCTGTGATCTTCATCTAGGCAACAATCCTGCCCCTCAGACGCTATGGGCCCCAGGGGAGGGGAAGAGGCGGCATTGCTTTACGGTGTGCCCTTGGGATGGATTACTCTTCCACAGGGTGACTTTGGAAGCATTTGGCTTCTTGCACCTACCCTGGGGAATCCGGGGACAGAAAAAAGAGCCCGGTGAGCTCCATGGGATGGGGCACAGGAGAGAATGCATGGTCTGCTGGCCAGGGACACTCCAGAACTGCACACCCACCATCTCCTGGAAGCCACAGGAACCTTGCCCTCATCCGCTTAGCACTGCTGCAACAGAATAACTCAGGCCGTAGAGAGAATGGGGAGCTTCTCCCCACTATTCTGGAAATCCAAGATCAAGGGGCCGAGGTGTGGCAAGGACTTTCTTCCTGTGTCACCTAGGGCAGAAGACAGAAGGCCAAGAGAGCAAGTGGGACGAAAGGGAGCTGGCCGCTTTTAAAGCAAACCCAGCCCGAGGGTGACCGTACCAATCCGGGTGCGAGGGCAGAGACATTGTCAAGCTCTCTGCTCTCAGCGCCGCGGCCATAAGGATGAATGCGGAGGGACGTATTCACACCCTGGCAAGCCCTCTGCCATGCTGCCCCACTGCCCAGCAGGAGACTCAGGCTTTGGAAGGGACGGGATCTCCACTGTGAGAGGTTGTGAGTCTTCGGAGCCGGACCTGCGTCTGCCGTGGGCAGGAGGGAGCAGCAACAGAGCACGAGAAGGAAGCAAGCATCGTGCCACAGCTGCAGCTGGCCCCAGAATGGGCTCAGGAACGAGTTCGATTCCCAGTGCCCCCGACTTCGAACTGCACGACCTTGGGCATCTTCTTAACCTCTCTGGTCCTGGTCCCTATAGTAAAACAAAAAAAGATGCACATACAGAATTTATGCGAAGATTAAAAGAGATAAAATGTACAATGCAGATGTGCCCAGGCCATGGCCAGCAAGAGTGGTGGTCAGCCCCAGTGAAGGCCGTCGACCTGCTAAGGCCTCTGTCCCAGCAGGGAAGCTCTGCTCTCTGGCTTCCCCATCTGCTCTAAACAGCTAAAGCACTTTGACTCTGTTTTTAATGGAGCCTGAAAAGCAAAATCTCTGCCTGGTTTCTAGTTTCCCTGGGGCAGGAGCCTTCTGATTCAGAATATAGAAAACCACACAGATCTGACCACAAACAAGCTCCATACGCCAGTCCACAGGTCCTGAACAAGCCTGCTTTCAAATGACGGGGCAATGATTGAAAGCTTGCTGAGGATACCCACACATCACAAAAAACAGAATTCATGACCCAAAAGGAGAGTGGACAGGGTGGATGGACATCAGAGGCCACGGAGTGATCAAACTCCTCATTCTTCCAGAGAGGCAAAGCCCCAGGAACCCAGGTTGGGACAAAGAGCCCATTAGAGCCCAGGGAATTGGGGAGGGGCTTTCATAGTAGAAAGGGGCCAAGAGGCTTGGCCTGGGACACTCACCAGGGGAGGCCCAAGATCCTGCCGAAAGCTGGTTACAGGAAGCATCAGGGGACATGACATAAAACCCAAGGCTTGCAGATGTCCTGCTAAGGGGCTGGGGAATTGTGGCTTCAGGAGAAGGACACTTTTGGGACCTCGCAAATTCTCTTTATAATGCCAATTTCAAGAGAAAGCAGAGTCCATGAAACATGGGAAGCCCTCTGGTACCTGACTGCGTAATGCACACAAATGTGAAATAGAGAAGTGTGTGCTAGAAGAGGAAGCGGGGTGCTCAGTCTATACCCAAAACCCCTAACGCCATCATGGGGACCCACATTTGTGACCTCATTTAATCCTTATTACCTCCTAAATTCTCACCTCTAAACACCACTGACGTATGAGTTTGGCGGCTAAGCTGCCAAAACATGAGTTTTTAGGAGACGCACTAAAACCCTAGCAGAGACCAGAGACCGCGCACCCCTATTTTGAAAGCTTGCTTAGAGATACACATGCCCTGGATCCCAAGCAGAGGACCCGTAATGCCCTCGCAAGGGAGGTGTAGATTTTATCATTCTGTCAAGCAACCTTGTTGCATTGGTGTCATCCCAGGGATTGGGGGTGGTGATTTTCAGAGAGGGAAACCAAGCCCACAGGGAGGAGGTCCCTGAGGTCAGGAGCTAGTGCAGCCTGGGAGCAGGACCGGCAGCTTGCACGCCTGACACCTGCCAGCATTCCAGATAGAGCTGCTGGGTGGCTGTGGGGCCCCTGGTAGAGGCTGGGGCTACCTCTGACAGGTTTCCTGGGTTAGTCCCAGAGTATGGGACAGCCATGCTGAGTGGGGTCAGGGGTCATCAAACCCACCCTTTATCAGACAAACATCTGCTCAGCCTCTAGAAAATACACAGGGAACCAAAGCAACTCCAGAAAGTTGCCAAATAACCCAATATGTCTACCTCCCTGCCTGCATTTCTAATCTCCTCAGCAATCTGACAGATTCCCAGAAGCCAGCACCATCTCCCCTCCACCATCCACACCTCCCAGAGGCCAGCAGCCTGGGGGTCATCTGAGGCTCCTTAGAATCAGACCCCAGGCCCCCGAACCACTGCATGAGACCCACGGCAGCTGTGTGAGCACGTGATGTTTGGGGGTCTCTGCACAAGGTGCAAACGCAGTGCTGACATTGTCTGTGGGACGCTTCCCACCAGTACCTCCCTGGCTGGGCGTCTCTGCTGCAGCTGGAAATAGAGATTCCAGCTCTGGGAGGTCAGAGGAGACCCAGAGAAGCTGCCTGGCCTCAAGATGTTCTGTTCCCTTATCCACAAAGGGGAGCAAACCAGCACCTGTGCAGTAGGATCCTCAGAAGGAGAAACTGGGACACAATTCCAGAGGACCGACCCGTGCTGGTTCCAGGAAAGCTAAGTTGGTGAAGACACACAGCCTTGACCTTTATCATCCAATGAGCGATGGAGAGGGATGCTGGTAGGATGGAGGGAACTCTGGGCTCCTGAGGAAGAGGAAGACCTTCACCCAGCCTGACTCGGAGAAGGCCGACCATCGAAGCTACACTGGGTAGTGAGTGTCCGGAGCTGAGGATAGAGGCCAAACTCCTAGAAGCATAGCTGGTTGCTAGATCCCTGTCTCTACCTCTGGTCCTAGCTAAGAAAACCCCATCTGTGCAGGCCAAGCAGAGAATGACCAGCAACTCCAGCATGCGGGAGGTTTTAGACACAGAAGATGGCAAGATGGTGCCTCCGAGCAAACAGAGGCTTCTTAAAAGGACAGGAACTGACATGTGCTCCACCACGTGCTAACTGGGAGCAGCCAGTCACATGCTCCCGCCTTGCAGGAGGTACTGGGGAGTCAGTGGATGGAGGGTTCCGCGTTTCCGTATGGAGACTGAAACCTGCTGGAGGCGGAGGGTAGTAATATGAGTAGACTTAGTGCCACTGAGCTGTCACTTAAAGGTGGCTGAGACAGTCAACCTTCTGTTACGTGCATCTTATAATGTAGACATGAGAGGTAAAGATTGGTTGTCTATAACATGCTAAAGCAAATAGGGGAGTTAAAGACATTTGTTCTTACTCTGATCTCTCAATCAAATGAAAAGAAGTAAGCCCCGGTCTAACGCCAAGGCTGCTCTTGGCTCTGAGAAGGGCATCTGTCACTGGGATAGAAAGGTCTCACTTGCTGTCTCACTCTCCTAGTGGCTGGCTCTGGATGGCCTTGGCCTCTGGGACCTTCAGTGTCTTCATCTGTCACACCAGGCAAAACGGCACGCAGGTTCCTGGCAAGCCTCAGAAAGCTCTCCTGGAATGTTCTCTGCAACTGCTGTGTCCTGCAAACTGCATAGAGAGAGGTTCACAAACCAGGGACCTAAAGACCTCTCAGTGGGGCCCGTCCCCCAAAAACATGGTGCCAACATGGGGACCAAGCTTTTGTCACATGGACTCTTGGGGGACATCTGAGTGCAGACCACAGCAGCCAGGGGTCGCTTCTCCTTCCCCGGGGCCTCGCTACAGGCTGCTCTAGCTTCCTCACAGCTGAGGGTTTGGATTCTAGAAGCCGGTGTCCCCAGAGGACCATCGAAGGTCTGTGACATTGCCATGACCTAGCTTTGGATGTCACACAGTGTCACTTCCTATGTGTTCAATTGGTCAAAGCCTGGCTAGAGGACAGAGATCCCAGATGGTCCTTCTTGATGAGACGTGGGGTGACCTCACTGGGCAAAAGATTCGCAGATGGCAAATGACACAGTGGTGACTGAGGTGAGTGGAGTGTGCCTGGGGAGGGGAGGGGAGCTCCCCTCTGCCAGGAGGCCTGTCTGTGACACTAGGCACAGTGAGGCCCCAAGCCCTGAGCAGCTTTCCTGTGCCCCCTCCCCCATTCATCCCTGCTGAGGATCAGGAGCAGCTGCCTTTGGAATCACTTCACACTACTGCCTCCCCGTTCTGCCTTCTCATTTAGAGCTCGGATCCAGCTGTCACCCTGCAGAGCTCCTCCAGGAATTCCTCAGAGCGCGTCCCACACTTCTTTGTCGAGGAAATGGTCCCTGTTCCCTTGATCAATTGCTCCCCAGCCTTGGACAAACCCCAGCTCTCAGAGCACCACAGGACCAGAGCCAACAGCAGGTTCGCCCACAAGGCACGCTCATCACATGCAGTGCGGGTCAGGGGACCGCCCTGCCTGGTCTATGAGTGGACACTGCTGAGCACAGCGCTTATGGCGCTCCCATCCCTGCAGGAGAGGAGACTGAGGCTCAGGTGGGCATAGGGGCACGGAGCATGTCAACCAAAACCATGACGATTATGTCCAGAACCTGTCATAAATTATACTCTGACTTCCCAGAATGACGCGATTGTTGTTTTCCTGTATTGATCTCACACCAAAATATGACATGCAATCAATCGGAAAAAATGAGCTCTTGATGCATCCAATGCAAATCAGCTTTAGACAACTGTGCTGATTGAAAGAAGCCACACAAACAGGAACACGCACTCTTCCACTGATAGAAAACACTGAGGAAGACGCCAATCAGTGTGTAGTGACAGAACACAGGTCAATGGTCGGGCTGGGGTGGGGCCGTGTGGAAAGGATTCCCAAGGGGTGAAGGAAGCTTTTGGAAGTGATAGGTGTCATCTCTCAGTGCAGCGGCCATTTCAGGGGTTTGTACACACATTAAAATATCTCAAACCACACACCACCCACGTGCACTTTCTTGTATGAAACTTCAGAAAAGCTGCGCCATAAGAGTAAAAATCATCAGGGGAGACAGTGCTAATGTTTTGTAGCCTGGAGCAACAGGCAGGATCATTTGCATAAAATGTTTTGGACAATTTTAATTGGCGGAAGATCTGTAACAATTTCTTACAGCAGCAGAAACACACATTGAGAAGTTTTCCGGCACAATAGAGAGGCAAAAGGAAAAAGAGGCCCTTACTGGGGGTCAGGAAGGATGCGTAGCTCACAGGGCTCCTCTGCCTGAGACCAAGGGAGCAGAGTTCGAGGGGCGGGCATTAAAGACACCTTAGGAACTGACTGGGAGGGAAAGAGGAAGCTGTGTTCAGGGCTGAGAGGAGAAAGAGGAGGAAGTGGTCACTGGGGAGATAAGCTTTTGCCTTTTGGCCTTCTGCCATGTTAGACCACCACCCTATTATTAGCAATTTATACTCGGGCAGGAGCCTGTCCCAAATAATGCTGGACTTTTAAGTAAATCGCTTTTGTTGAAAGGAGAAATTCACATGCCCCGAGCCTGGTTGCCCCTTACCCAAAGAAAGGAATAGTCATGATACTTTTGACTCATAGTGAACTGGAAGTGTCCTGTCTTTGCACCCTGAGACCTTCACGACAGGGAGAGGTTTCCACGGTTCTGATTCTACCTATTTTGTGTCCCTGAAGGCCCCAGGCCA